>CM046882.1:262270840-262864248 GCA_025667525.1 Glebionis coronaria | reverse complement strand
ATATATATATATATGTATATATATATATAGTATATATATATATATATATATGTATATATATATATATGAATATATATATATATATATATATATATATATATATATATATATATATATATATATATATATATATATATATATATATATATATATATATATATATATATATATATATATATATATATATATATATATATATATATATATATATATATATATATATATATATATATATATATATATATATATATATATATATATATATATATATATATATATATATATATATGGAGGCCTTAACAGTAGCTTTAAGGTTGCGGCCAAAGGGGAGAGTTAGCTAACACATGTAAGGGCATAATGTTTCTTTTACAGGTCATGTTATTTTGGTTAAGGGGGTGTTCGGCCAATAGTTTGAAGTATGAAAAACGGGACTGTTTTTGGGTTAAATGTTAACGAGACGAGTTATGAACTAAACTTAGTAAAGGGCTTTATATAGGGGTGTAATGAGATTCATATGGCATATAAATGGGGTTAGGTTGTAGGAGAAGGTTAGATATCCATCATAGATTGATGAGTCATTTTGGTATGTGGTTCATGTCTTGATTGTATACATTTATGTGTTTAGATTTGTGCTAGAGCGCGGTTACTTGGAGAAGCTTGTTCAGGTGAGTTTCATAGTCCCATGTCTTTTTATGATTTGAATTCCAAATGGGAAGGAAGAGACACTATATGGTTTTGTAACTAATGATGTGAATGTTTTTATGGTTTGTGATGGACTTGTGTGTACACTTATGTGATTACCTGCTATGTGATTCTTGATTGTGTTTATGAATTGGATCGAGGGACATGTATCGTCTTAGTTATTGTGGTTCGACTTGGTACTAAAGGGATGTTGATAAGGCGGGGCCTTGGGTTTTGGTTTATAGGTGTATGGGTGCCTATGGGACCATGGTGATTGGTAAGGCTTAGAGCCTTGGAATTGTGGTTATTGGTAAGGCTTGGAGCCTTGGATTTGTGGTGATTAGTTAATCTTGAATGCTAGTTGTTAATACATAATTGTAGCACATTGTCCATATGTTCATTTGTTAGTGGTTGTTATTCACAGCTTATAATTGATTAGGAGTTGGAGTCTAAACCTATGACTCTCACCAGCATTATTGTTGACGTGTTTTAGTGTCTCTTTTAGGTGAGAATGTGATTAAGCGTGAGAATAGGAGTGGCTAGCTGGAAGGCTTAGGATTACATTTGGAGGAACAATCATTCCTCTTAGCCTTTATTTTACGTTTAAATAAGTGATACATTGTGGACACCTATATGTTGATGTGTGTATTTGTATGTCTTTGGTAAGGGGTAGACCTGTTACCTACTTACCTGGACGCTTGCATTGTTTGTGATATTGTCATGACATTGTGTCACCCATTTATGATATTTCCATTTCATTTAGTTATCTCTATAGACATGCTATTGTTGTGATGATATCCATACTTCTTACCTCATATTCCGCAATGGTGGGGTGTGACAGAATGGTATCAGAGATAATGGTTATAGAGAATTAGGTTAGCCTAGTCTAGTAGCCTAGTCTATAGCTTAAGGATCCCTGCATATAAGCATCATAAGAATATGTGTGTATGGTTTTGATTGTATAATCTAAGTATTGTTGATTCGTTTTCTGTAAGTTTTGACTAGTATGGATTGAACTATAGTCATTCATACTTAGTCACATGTTAATTACTGTTTTATTTTTTATATATGAATTACTTTCATAATAATTGATAAGTTATTTGGTGTACCTAATGAATAGTATTTTTTTCTTTTGATGTTTAAGTAATGTTCCCTAAAAAATCATGTGGTGATTCGAGTTACTAGGAGTAGGTGGATAGGAACGATTTTAAGTTGTTTCCACTCTTATGGGCGACATGACTTATAATTGATTATGATGTTGTGTTGGAGTTTGTCTATGTTGTTTTAGCTAGACTATGGATTTATCTATTCCAAGAGTTTTACTATGTTATTTTAATAGATAGAGTTTTGGGACCTTATTATTTATGTGTTTATGAGCTTATGTGAGTAGATGGATTTATGTGTTATATGTTGTATTGATTCTTATAAGTGTCATCATAGGAGGGAGTGCATTGAGAAAGGGTAATTATACAAGTATGGTGGCCAACATAGTTATACAAGTACCACAACTTTAATGGGTTCTCAAGTATGATTGCATGAAAGAGGGTTAGTACATGCTTTGTATATGATGAGATGTGGATTTTTGGGTATATGTATAATATATGGGTTGATGTAACAGCTGTCTACCATATGGAAATTTTTGAGTATGTTATATGTTTTGGGTTATACTTATGTTGTGTGATTATGGGGTCACACGATATGGACTGGTTTTAGTGATGGGTTTTATGCCTTGTGGTAAGATTGTGATTACTCGTATGGAAAAAACGAGTGTATGACGCGATTGATTGATCTGACATGTATGGTAACGAGTATGTTTTGGGTGATTTAATAGGTATATATATGCGGATGTATATATACTAGTATGTGTTAAGTTATGATATATGGTCGTTCAGTAGTTACTATTACTTGAACGTACCTAGTGTTTGCTCGTGTTTTATGGTGCTGGAGTTTGATGGAGTTCAACGACGTTTTATGTCTTTGATGTGTGTCTACATTCGGGTATGTATTTTAATTAATGACAAATACTAAATTTTCTTACAAATAAGTGTGGATAATTATAGGAAAACGGTTTTCGAAAATAATTTGTAAGTGTATGGTATGATATCGTGCCTTATATTTTGTTTTTAAAGTTTGCGGTAGTAAGCTATAAAAAACATCTGTCTTGAAAATAATTGGATTAGTTTTCTATGTAACAGGTGATAATACATTTTAAAGGGGTAAAGAAATTATAAAAAAATTTCTTAAGTGGAGTTAAAATTTTAGAAGTATTCAACTAGACAAAAAGAGTAAAAAGGGAGATTTTATTATAGTAATGATAAAAACACCACACCTTGTAAACGTGTAGGAGTTTAGTTATAACCAGCCTAAACGGATTTTATAAAATAATAATAATAATATATAATAAAATGAAAATAAAACACTGTATTTTATAAACATGTATTGGTTTCATAATAACAAGTGAAATAAGTTTAATACGGGTAAACAAGATAATGGTTAGAATAAGATTGTAGTATACTAACTAGTTGATATCTTTGATAAAATAATGAAGATAAAAGATGACTTTATTGTTCAAAACGAGTATGATTGATTTTAGTAGTATTGAAGTTTGGTTCTTATGAGGAGTAACTAAATGGGGCGAAAGTTTAAAATTTTATGAGGTATCGAATTTTGGTAATACTAACCGTGACGGGACTAGTTTTTCGTTGTTGGCACACTCCATTGAATCTTTTGGATTACATTGTTTTGTTTTCAGTTGTTTTGGCGAGGGTTCATTATGGTTGATCTTTCGGTTTACCCTATATTTGTTATGGGACGCGATCGGTTGGAATTCTTTTGGTACACGTCATGGTTGATTTAGTTATGCGGTTGTGGAAACGTTAGGATGAGATGATAGAGTTGGGTAGTATTACTTATGCTTAGATATTAGAATGGAGAGATGTATTTTGGTTTAAAGGTTGTGCTGAAGGAATGATTAAGATTTGTGGAGTTTTGAAACTTAGATTGGTTACGGGAATAAGGAATAAGTAAAGTTAGTTGACTGGTCGTGGGAACGAGATGTCATGCTATGAGAAGTTGGTTGAAGTACCATTAGGAGATTGATGAAAGTACTAGCGGATGTGAGGGTAGAGTAGAAAGTTTCTATTAATGGAAGGATTAACACGCAAGGGAATTGGTATAGTTATGGAGGCAAGGTAGTAGTAGACACGTGAAGGAAAACATGTATGTGAAAGAATGATTGGTAGGAGGCTGATTAATGGTGAAGTACAACAAGTAAGGAAGAGTAAGCCATTGAGGGGTTGAAGTACCTTTAGAAATATTGTGGTAGATGAGTTGAAGTTAGAGGCTACTGGGTAGTGTGAAGTTCCTAGGTAACATCATAGAGATGAGAAGGAGTGCGTGAAGAGCTACATCGTGAATCAAGGCGCTGAAAGGACTACATGCCGGCTGCTAGAAGGAAGCAAGAGATTTCAAAGGAGTCATAGAAGTTGCAGGGACTGGAAAGGTTACAAGCACTATGATGGGAATCTCCGTATGCTTCGTGACGAAGAAGGACAGATCGAGTACCGGATTTGAGTTACAAAGAGCTGAACTAGTAGATCGTTATGAATTGAATACATAACATGGGAGATTAAGAACTCGTGGAGGTAACAAGGAGAGTCGAGTGACTACGCGGATATAATTTTTGTGGCAATCAATATCGAGGGATGAGTAGTGAAGCTGAGCTGAATAAGTTCATAGAGAAGTGATTAGAGAGTCGGTTTTGTGAAGGTGTTATGAAAGATCTTTGGAAGAGACAATTATGCATTATCCAATACACTAACGATTTCCATAGAGTTAATGAATTGAGTGAGAAGTTTTGGTTGGACATGATAGTAAAGGAATTAGGGAGAACTATGGAAGGAGAGAACCAAGTATTCATAGAAGATGATGATTAAAAGTACCTCATGTTGGATGCAAGATCAAAATAGAAGTATGAGATTTGAATAAGAATTTAAAATATGGCTTAGTTTAGACAAATGGAAACGAATATGGGTATAAGATGAGAGTGTGATCGTATGGGATCATTTAAAACTCTAGTATGTCCCTATTAGGAGGGGGTAGGAGAACTGATCGTGAGGAAAAACAAGTGAAGCTACTTGGAAAAATTTTAAGGTATAGATGACTTTAAAGACGGGAAGCATAACATCGTGATGTATGTCATGAGCTGAGGAAGAAGAAGGAAGTGTGGATAGATGCGAATCATGAATGAAATAGGTCGAGATAGGAACCGAAGGTAAAACTTTGGTATAGGCTAATGAGTAGACTAAGGCACTAAGCATGCTAATATTGTTGTAGTGTGGAAAGGAAATGGTACTAACCTATAATGTTTGATTGGAAGGCTTATTATCGATAATCGAATGGTTGAGGAGTTATAGATGTGATGTGTGATGAGAGACGAAGGGCTTGGTCTAACTGAGACAAGATGAGGAGCACTATGACCTTGAAGGTAAGACATTGTGTAGGTATAAAGGAAGTGTTGAGTATCAGGGGAAAAAATCTTTCATGGAGAAAAGTAAGAAAGAAGTGTATAGGTGCTACTAAAGATCTATCCAAATTTTATGGAATTAGTTGTAGCATGGGTTTGGATGGTAGTTGATAGACTAACTGAGATAACCGTCCTTCAGGTGATGTGTATAGATCATAAGTTGATTTGGATTGGAAGAGCCTCGTTGTGATAAACTAATCAATATGTGAAATATCGTCATAGGTCACTTGTGTAAGGAAATTGGAATTTTTAAGTAGTTTGCGGTATGGACTAAATGAAGTTGATGAACATGATTGGATATGAGTATATCCAGCTAACTAGAAAAGGATGGACGAAGTGGGAAATTTGTACAAGTATAGGAGTCGTGTTGAGAGATTGGGTGCCTAATTTAGACGTATGTGGGAAACTCGTTAGCGATGTATGAGTTTTCATATAATAATAGTTATCATACTAGAAGTCGATGAATGCCATTTGAGGCACTATAGGGAAGGATAGGGTGAGTTGTCCTTGTGGTGGATTAAAATTCGTGAAAGGGACTACTAATGTGGAAATGGTGTTTGTGGAAAGGATGAGAGTAACAAGAGATGATATGTTGAAAAAGAGGAAATCACTAGAGTTTAGTGACAAAGTTATGTAGGAAATTTCACCTATAGTAATGGGTGGCATGTTTTGGTAAAAGGGAAAAATTGATGACGAGTTTTGTAGGTCCATTTATGAGATTTGGAAAGATTGGACCAGTATCTTATGGGTATAGAATTACCTAGGGAATTGAATGGTATACATGATATATTTCATGTATTAAAATTGGTAAATGTTGTTTGAGAATGCGTATTTGCATGTATGGTTATTCGGGATTTTTGTTAATAAGAGTCTTCGTTCTATCAAGAGTCATTTATGAGATTTATTGGCTGTGAGGTCAAGAGTTTGGGAATGAATTTAAATATTGTTGGTTAGTATATGTGTTATATTGAGTCATGAACTAAGGTACACATGGACATGAGAAGAGTTCATTTTGAACAAGTATCCTCATGTGATTTGTTGTTTGTGTGTTTGATCCTAAGGAGTAAATCTCGGGATGAGATTTCTATTAGGAGGGAGTGATGTGACAACCATGATTTTGGGGTTCGTCACTTAGACTATAGTTTAGGGTGTTTTGTGCAAATATGTGCTTTTATGTGCTTATGTGTTTATTTTGTGTGTTTGGAGTGAGGTTTGGATATCGTTTATGGGTATATGGTACTCATAACTAAATTGAGGAACGGTTATTTCATGTTCATGAGCTCACAAGGTAGTGACTATGAAATGAGATGGTGTTATTTCGTGGTTTTACGTATACGTATATGTATTATAGAAAATCGTACTTTTACGATTGAAGGTTTAACATTAACAGGTCTCGGATGAGGTAATTAGTCACGGAAATAATTTACGGGATGGTTTTAAGTCATTTAGAACTTATTTGTATAGTTTATTTTATATTCTAAGAGTTTTTATAAAACTGTATATTTTTACGTCTTTTACGTTATACGCGTAAATTGACTAGTTTTACGGTTTAGGGGTTTTGGAGGTTTTAGGAGCGGAAATAAATTAAGGAAATTTAAGGTAATGATAATTAAAAGTTAAGTTACAGTAAATAATAAAAAATAAAGAAAAAGGCTATTTGGGTCGGTTATGGGCCAATTTGGTGGAAGGGGGTTAGAAAATATGGAAAGTTTTGGTTTTAGCCTTAAATTTGGATTAGGAAAGGTGTTTTAATATAAATTAAGACCCCTAAAGGCCATAAACGACTTATATCAACTATAGGGTCGAAAATACATCAATGGAGGTTAGGGTTTTCAAGAAAAATCAATCCCTTGAAGATTAGAGGTAAAAATCGTGTTCTAATTATGTTTTTATTGACTAAATCATGTTTCTAATTCATGTAAACATCAATTATGATGGATTTAGGGTTAGGGAAAAATTAAAATCTGAGAATTTATGTTATTATAATGATTAGATAAATTAGGGCTTGTGATCAAATAAATTATGAATAATTAATTAGGTTAATTCAATTAAATCCGTAAATTAAAACTGGGCAGAATTTTTGGTGCATTGTTTTGATCATATCTAGAGTTCTACAAACTTTTAATTTTCGAATCTTATATCTGTGAAAAGGTAATTGAATTGGATTTTTATGTGCAAGAAACTAGAATTGAATTGGAGGTTAGGAAGTGGGTCAAAAAGAGGTTACAACAGTCGGAGGTCAAAGCAGTTTTGAAATCAGTCGGGTTTAAATTAATGTTTTAAGATGTTTAGGGTACTTAAAAGTATAATTGTACCTTGAAACTAACATGAGACTTAGATTATATATTAAATAAAAGATCTGAAGGAGAGCTAAACAAATGGGTTAGGGTAAGACCCTCTGATCGTAACAAACTTTTCATATGTTCAAAATCAGTAAATTCTGGATAGGTAAAAGTATATATATATATATATATATATATATATATATATATATATATATATATATATATATATATATATATATATATATATATATATATATATATATATATATATATATATATATGGAGGCCTTAACAGTAGCTATAAGGTTGTGGCCAAAGGGGAGAGTTAGTTAACACATGTAAGGGCATAGAGTTTCTTTTACAGGGCATGTTATTTTGGTTAAGGGGGTGTTCGACCAATAGTTTGAAGTATGAAAAACGGGACAATTTTGGGTTAAATGTTAACGAGACGAGTTATGAACTAAACTAAGTTAAAGGCTTTATATAGGGGTGTAATGAGATTCATATGGCATGTAAATGGGGTTAAGTTGTAGGAGAAGCTTAGATATCCATCATAGATTGATGAGTCATTTTGGTATGCGGTTCATGTCTTGATTGTATATGTTTATGTGTTGAGATTTGTGCTAGAGCGCGAGTAGTTGGAGAGGCTTGTTCAGGTGAGTTTCATACTCCCATGTCTTTTTATGATTTGAATTCCAGATGGGATGGAAGAGACATTGTATGGTTTTGTAACTAATGATGTGAATGTTTTTATGGTTTGTGATGGACTTGTGTGTACACTTATGTGATTATCTGCTATGTGATTCTTGATTGTGTTTATGATTTGGATCGGGGGACACGTACCGTCTCAGTTATTATGGTTCGACTTGGTACTAAGGGGATGTTGATAAGGCGGGGCCTTGGGATTGGTTCATAGGTGTATGGGTGCCTATGGGACCATGGTGATTGGTAAGGCTTGGAGCCTTGGAATTGTGGTTATTGGTAAGGCTTGGAGCCTTGGATTTGTGGTGATTAATTAATCTTGAATGCTAGTTGTTAATACATAATTGTAGCACTTTTTCCATATGTTCATTTGTTAGTGGTTGTTATTCACAGCTTATAATTGATTTGGAGTTGGTGTCTAAACCTATGACTCTCACCAGCATTATTGTTGACGTGTTTTAGTGTCTCTTTCAGGTGAGAATGTGGTTAAGCGTGAGAATAGGAGTGGCTAGTTGAAGGCTTAGGATTGCATTTGGAGGAACCCCCATTCCTCTTAGCCTTTATTTTATGTTTGAATAAGTGATACATTGTGGACACCTATATGTTGATGTGTGTATTTGTATGTCTTTGGTAAGGGGTAGACATGTTACCTACTTACCTAGACGCCTGCATTGTTTGTGATATTGTCAGTACATTGTGTCACTCATTTATGATATATCCATTTCATTTAGTTATCTCTATAGACACGCTATTGTTGTGATGATATCCATACGTCTTACCCCATATTCCGCAATGGGTGTGACAGTTATCGGCCATCTCTACAACAATAGGTGGAAGCTCGGGTTCCACTATTCGTTGTTGACGATTTCTATTTCTACGAGGAATATTTTCAAGCCTATTGTAATCAATCAAAAGTTGAGAAGATCGTAATTGCATAAACCAAAGTGACGAGAATTTTAGAGGGTTGAAGAAAAGAAATTAGACAAGAAGAAGATTATTTTTGGTATTTTTATTTGGTATTGCTCAATAAAAAAAAATGATAAAAGACAAGGAATAAGGATAACTACTATGGAAGTAATCTACCCTCGACCGACTTTGAAACGATAGGTGAAAACCTAAACGTCTCGAGATTCAATAGGTAAACTACAAAAATATGGTATAATACTACTTGAGTTGGCAAACCAATAACCGGTCGTCCCTCTCAATATACGCACAAGCAAGCGGGGAAACGAGGTGCCACAAAGCACTTAAAAACCTTTTTTCTTTAGACGGCCTTTTATAGCTCGTCGCCTTATACCCACCTTATAGTTTGTATAAATCGAGTTCAAACTTGTTATTAGTATTTATCTATTTTTTTGCCTTTTTTTATTTTTGGATTCGAATACAATAGCTAGGTGATAAAATCCCAACTAAGGTCTTATTTGGAAGTTGGTAAATTTATTGTTCTACGTAATATAATATAGTAATCACAAAAAAAACGAAAAACGATACATACTATAATAATAGAAAAATAACAAAACTTTCCGAGGACGGAAAGGGTCTTCAAATCAATGATCAACAAATCTCCACGAAACGAATCGTACACAAGATCCCCGGCAGCGGCGCCAAAATTTTTGATGTGTCTTGGAATGTCGATGTATTTTAATGATATACGATATAGGACAAATTTAGGCAATTACCCTTAGGAAAAGGTAATAAGCCATAAATAAGTGGAAGGCGGATATGATTAAACATGTTGATGATCCAAGTTCGTTAGACACGAAGATCAAGTGAATTTGAAATGTTTTGTTTCGATTTGGACAATTGATCCAAATTGGTTATCGGGTTTTAAACTAAAATAACTCCAACAATTTTCAATTAAATAAATCCTAAGTGCATAAATCGTATCCCAAAATTTAATCTAAAAGACAACTATTAAAAACTAAATCAATTAAACTATTTAAAAATTAAACTTTTTAAAAATCTATTAAAAATTAACTATTTAATTAAAATAACTTTTACACTATTTAAAAATCTATTTATGAAACTATTTAATTTAAAATCTAAATTAATTAAAATCTAATTATTTAAAAACTAATTTTTAAAAACTAATTATATTTCTAAAATTAATAAAACATTTTTTTATTTTGTTTTTATTTATTTATTTGTAAAACTATATAAAAGTAATTAAAACTATTTTAAATTTAAACAAAATTAAAAACGTATGTATTTAACTAAATGAAAGGCTGACAACCTAAAGAGCAAGCTATATTAATCACTATAAGAATATAAACACAAACAGGTTGCTAGATCAATTGGTTAAAACGTTTGGCCCATAACCTTGAGGTCAAGGGTTCGAGTCTCATTGGAGACACTTTTTGGTTATTTATTTTTTTGACAGTGAAAATGTAAAAACTAAGTCACAGGAGTGACTTTAATGACAGACTTGGACTGATAAAATCAATATTGAAACTAACAGATCAGATGAGTCTGTTAGTTTTATACAACAAAGCTATAATATCAGCAAAACAATACTACTCACGATATCAGCAAAACAATACTCCTACAACAAAGTAAAACTTAATTCAGTAAAACATCACACTCAAGTATATGCTGCATCAAATTAGTAAATTACTAATCAAGTAAAGTTTAAAACAGATTCAATTCCAAACAATTTCACAACTCAGATTCAACAATGCATCAACAAGAAATCAGTTAAAGTCCATTCTTACACAGAAAACTAAGATTAAATGAGAACTCAGTTTAATAATCAGTTTTATAAATTAACCAAGTTACTCAAGTTTAACCCAAACTAGACAAATTAAAACCAAACTCACAAATGGCCTTAACTGACGTATCAGTTTAAAACATTACAGTCAAACAAGCAATGCAACAAATTTATACTAATTTCATCAAATAAGAAACCAGCCAAAACTCAGATCACATCATTAAAACTTGCAAATTAATCAGATAAAAACCTTTTGAGAACATAAAACTTCGCGTTCTTAGATTATACCAAATCCCTTATTAAACAGATACTGAAAACTCACTTATACTGATTAATCCCAACCCTAAACTATCATTGAATTAGTAAGCATATCAAAACATTAATCAAACAAGGAAATAATATCAGGAAATCTAAACAGTAAAAATCATAATACCTCACACTCTTAACTAAATAACATAAACATTTAATGAATATTAAACTAAAAACATGAAGATTAAAACTAGACGTGAACCTTTTGAAGAACCCTTTGGGAAGATGCGCAGCGCTGAGCTGGCATATAACACGAATCAGAACCACCTTTGACCTCCATTCGAACCATCATTAAACATCAACCTACGAACCATAATAATTAATGAATCGAACCATCAACAGTAACTCACCATTCGTTTTTATAATTTTCCACTGGGGGAAAGTTTTCCCAAATTTATTCTTTTAATATTCAATTAAAGCTATAATTTAAGCTTAATTAAACTTTATATACATTATCACATCAGATTAGATTAAAGTAAATTGCAAGATTAAATTTAATAGAAAAGTAAAATAGATAAATATTTTGAATCAAACAAACTTTTATTAATCATCGAAAGCTATTACAATACTTTGAGAAAAGTAAAATACAAATTAACTAGATCTAATCCTGTATAATAACTTTAAAAAATAAAAATGGGATGGTGTTTACACAATAATTGGGGGTTTTTATTGGCAAACCCCAAGCCTGCTGGTGAGGGTTTGTTGAGCACGAATCTTCATCTTGACCGTCCAATGCATCTTTTCTCTTTCTTCTCTTGATCTTGTGGCTGAGATAACACCCCTTGCACACGGATTGCCAACGTGTCAAGGGGTTTTGCTAGTTGTGCTAGTTCCAATATGAGTTGGCCTTTCCTTATTGGTGTATTTGAGGGGGATGATGTGGTTTAGCCAATCACAGGCAAGAAAAAGGCCACGTCACTAATAAGTCCTCCATCATTAAGCTCCGAAATAATTGGGAATTATTTATCATCGCGTGGATTTATACACGCTGTATATATAAAACGCCTAAATTGGGTGATTGATCTTAGGGTTTTATTTTGGTGGGTGGTGGCTGCGTTTTATTTGGTTGAGAGAGATAAAGATAATAAACTTTGGTTGTATCGAACATAAAAGGTGAGTGTGTGTTTTGAGTGGTGAAAAGTTATAACTTATTATCTTTAACTGTTTGTGATAACCCTAATGGGCTTGTGATCCAACAAGTGAAAACTTCATCCGTCTCATACATAGATTGTTGAACTTTTGGCCCAAATGCTTAAAAACAATCCAACCGTCCCATAGTTATTCATATTGGGCCTTATTTTAGGCTTATATTCCAAAAGTGAATAACATTAATGATGAGACTGCAATTATACATAGTCTCATCATCCAAATCGGGCTTAAAACGCTTAAAATATCATCAAAATACCCCTATATATGCTTGTATTTGTGTCTTGTGTATTTTAGGTACAGATATCGTGAAATTAACAAATGATTACAAGAATGAAGCAAAAACGAACACTGGAAACGAAGCCGCACAAAGAAACCGGGCCCAAAAATGGAATTTACAAAAATGCCCTTGAAGTTTTGAAGATTGGCAAGATTGGTCCCTCAATTATTGAAGACTTGTCAATTTAGGCCCTTGTGAATCTCAAATATTACAAATGGGTCCTTAAAGTTTCAAGATATGTCATCAATAGCCCTTAAAGATTGCCAAAGTTACTCAAATGGTCCTTGTTTAAAGATAAGAGAATTGACATGCCAAAAATGACAAGTCATGTAAACTTATTTACAAAGAAAAGCAAAGTTTGGGCTGTGAAACTTTAAAAGACAAGGAAAGGAAAAGCAGGGGACCATTTTTGTCCAGACACAAAACATTATCCCACCACTCATGAGCCGCCACGTCATCCACTACCACACCACAGCCAATCAACTCCCTCCCCTCGTCCACCTCACCCATCCACTTTGATTTTAAAAAAAAACTGATTAAGTTAATCAGTTATTAAAAGTGTGGGAAACATAGTTTTCAAAAATTAACCACCCCTAAACCTAATTAAAACACACACAATACACACACATAAGAACAAACCCTAATCCTCTAATTTCTCCAAATCAAAGGGGAAATCTCCCAAACTTAGCAGATCACTGATTAACACCCTTCTCACCATATCCCACAAGCAAACAAACCATCACCTTCACCAAACCGGGCCCCACACGTGTCCCCTGCTCCCCCATATTTGGCAAAAAGGGAATCCTGCAGCAATTCAACGACCTCAGCTCCAAACTTGCTCCCTAAGGGTCCAAATTAACGATTGAGATCATCCCAACAGCTCAGCAACATCAACATCAATCACATGGCATTTGGACGAATTTGAAGACTTTTGACCAAGGGGCATTTCAGGGCATTCATTCAGTAGGGTTTAGTTTTTTTTTATTCTAGATCTTTCCTTCACTTAGTATAAGTATAGAGCCGGTTTGTGGCCTATACTTTTGTTCCAGAAATTTTGTAAAATCTTATTTATTAATGAAAATGAAGTTTAATTTTTTACAAGAAATCTGAGTTCCAATTTGTTTAAAGTTATGTTATTTGATTGAAATTAGTTTTGGGAGTAAGAAAGTTTTCATTCTTATCAACAAGATTTCAAGAAATCCATTTGGAATTTTTTTTTTATATATAAGCTAAAATAGATAAGCTAGCTTAATCGATAAGCTAGTCTTATACTCTTTTAGGCTCTGTTTATTCAGGTCATCCTTTTTCTTTCTTATTTTAATCTTGGCAGGTGATTTAATCCAGTATATTGGAAGTTGGTTTCTTTTGAAGACCATCATCATCATCTTGTCATTCCACAAGCTCCTTCTGAAAGTTCTCAGCTCAAGCCCGAGCTTGATGGAGAAGGGTGAGCTACCCTTTGTGATACCTGGATGTAGGATCACCAGGTACAGTCTTTTTACCCTCTTCTATACTTGCTTGGCATGTTTTTGAAGATATGGAGATTTGATAGGAATTAAGCTTTTGGATGTAAGATCAAATACTGGATATTGCTTATTTGTAAGATTAGAGCATGTTAGGATATGTGTGCACGAAATTGGTGCAAGATAGGATATAAGTCTTTCATTAAAATCCATTTTTCTGATTTAAAGGAGTGTTTGGATTCAGGTTTTAAAATGAGTTTGTAATATGCAAATGTTTTGAAATCAGTTTTTAACCACTCAATTTGGCAGCTTCATGTTTATATAGCCTAGTTGGTTTGTCTTGGTGAGATTTGGTAATCTTTGTGTACAAGTTTTGGTAAAATCTACCAAAAAAATCAGTGAACACCATAACTGTTTGTTTTTCATAGATTTTGCCATCAATTCTTGTAGGTTGTTAGTATATAGGGCAAGTTAGGTTTTGGACTTGAGTTGGAAAAGATAGTGAGTGACTTGAGTGAGTTTTGGCCCACCAAAACTCACCCAAGTGTACAACACACCAGCAAAAAGCCAACAGTCCCCCTACACTAGACCAGTGACTGCATTAGGGGTGTTTCTCATTGATTTTGCCTAGTGACTTATTGTTTTTATGATTTTGTTGACTCCCCATAACCCAACTGGTTGTGGGGGTGCCTTTTTTTGCCCACAAAACTAATTAACCAAGTAGATTTAAGCCAAAAGGTGCCCAGACCCCATTTTTTTGTGAAGGCAGTGGGAACTCACTTCCCACTGCTAGTGTAAACATTTCCCCTGCTAAGCAAAAGGGGTCAACATGTCACTATCAGCTTTTGAGCTTTTTTGTCTTTTGTGGACTTAAATAGGATTTAGGGTTTCAAACCAATTTTGTTATTTTTCTTATTTTATTTGTGATTTTTCTGTTTAATTAATTTTTATTTTACTGTTCATTTAGTATTTTTCACATTTAATAGCATTTTAAATTACTTTTTAAGTTTCTGATTTTTGTCTTTTAGTGTAAAATTGTAAGATTTTTCAGTTTTAAAAATTTTCTTATATTTAGAAAAACATTTTAAGGTTTTTAGTCCAAAAATATTGTATTGTTCACTTTTTAACTAATTTTTAGATTTAATTTAGTTTATTTAGGGTTTTATTTAAACTGTTTTTGTCTTTTAGTGAAAAAAATTTAAGATTTTTCAAACTTTTTTCATTTTTCTACTGTTCATTAGTATAATTTAGGATTTTTAAAATTGTCAAATAATTTTTAGCATTATTTTATTATTTTTAATCATTATTTTAGTTTAAAAATAGTTTTTAGTGTTTTAAAAATAGGAAAATAGTATTTAAAATTTAGAAAAAACACTTTTTAGTTTTTAAATAATATAAGTGAGTTATTTGTCCAGTAAAATAATATTTTGGGCTTTTTCTTAATTATATTTAATTTTTGGGCTTTAATTAGCATTAAAAATTGAATATTTAATTAATAAAAGGTTTAAAAATTTATTTGTTGGATTTCTATCCTCATTTATATTATTTTGAACTACTTTTTCATTTTTAATTTGTTTTTAGCTTAAAATTTTTAAATTTTCACGTTTTACGTACTTACGTTCACGTTTTACGTCATTCGTCGTAGTTTAATTGTAAATCGTAGTTCGTCTTAGTTTTTCTTTCTTTTCTCATCTAAAAACGTCACTACCCCAAACTTTGATTATACTTATTGGCACATTAATCCACACACCTCCTCGAGAACGAACCCGCATTTGTTCGGTTTCGCGTTTTTCCTAAAACGTGCAACTTAATACTTGCCCATTATACGCTCTTTTTCCTAAAAGACGTATTTCTACGACTGTCACAATGGCGCCGCTGCCGGGGAGGTGTTTTTAGTGTTCCATTATTAGTATCGTGTTTTTGTGAGTGGTGCGTTTTTGCTTTTCTAATTTTGGAAAGCGTGAATATCGTACATACTCATTTTTGTTATTTTTCCTTAATATACTATAATATCCAAATAAATTGTGTTTAGTTTTCCTAAATTAAACACACAACAATCATTTTACTATATTGTAGATATATTGGTTTTCGTTTTTATTGTGAATATTATTAATATATTGTACTTACGTAGAACAATAAAGATACAAGTACTCCAAATAGCGTGAAAACGCAACCTTGATTCGGGATTTCATCACTCGATCATTGTATTCGAATCTAAAGCAAAAGTAAAAGGCAAAATAGATAAATACTTTCGTGAGGCTTAATTTCAATTAACACAAACTATAAGGTGGGTATAAGGCGGTTGTATTTCACGACCTAAGGGAAAAAGGCTCTTAAGTGCTTAGCGCCGCCTCATTTCCCCCGCTTGCTTGTGCGTGTTTTGAGAAAAAGGGCTAATCGAGGGTTTGCCAACCAAAGTATTATCTAAGTATATATATTTGCTTGTTTTCAAGATTAAACCCTCTTGACCGTTTTGGTGTTCCACCAACGTTCTAAAGTCATCGAAGGCGTTCACTCCACGTGATCGTTTTCATTCCTTGAGGCTCTTTTAATCGAGAAAATCGATTCGAGAAGAGATTTGTAGATTTTTGTCTACGTAATACATTCAAAATACCAAAAAAATTAAAAAACAATCAAAAGCACAAAAATAATCTTCTACATTCCCTCTAATTTCATAATTCTCTTCTTTCACCCTCTATAACGTTTAATTCTCGTAACGCCGGTCTCATTGCATCATGTCGAATCATGGTGGTTATTACTCGTGTCCATATTGTGGAGGCCCGCCCGATGGTGCCAATTGTTTTTATTGTGAGGTTAATGGAGGTCGAGGGGGTTATCTTTATAACTCCGCTCCACGTGATCTTGGTAATAATTTTCAATCTTACGACCAAGGTCACCCATCGTCTTCGTTTTATTCGTCGTATGATCCGTCTTTTAATTGCAATAATGAGTCTTTTCATAATGCCTTTAATGATTTAGTGAGACGAAATAATGAGAAATTAACGATGGTGGAAGAACAATTGTCAAGCCTTAAGGAAACTTGTAATAAACGAATGGCAACCTAAAGGGAAACTTTCAAAAAAATGGAAAACGATTATGACACCCTTTTTGAAGAGCAACAACGTGTGTATGATCAAAATGAAGATATGTGGAAAGGATATGTGGATAACATTAGGGAAAATCATGCTATTGAAAGAAAAAATCATGCTAGAGAGAGAGATAAAACTCTGTTAATGTTCGAGGGCTTAGTGGAAAAATTTAAATCTTTATCTAATAACACCAATCCTAATTCCGAAGGAGAGGTTAAAGCCTTATCGACTCCTAAGACTCGTACGTCTCGCATTGATCCATATCTCTCGAATTTTAGAGTCGTGCAACCGTCATCGTCTTGCAAAACCGTAGAGGAAACGAATAAGTCATCCAACGAAGTTTTGAAAAATGTTTTTGAAAATAAACCAAAGGAAAAACTCGTAGGATACTTAGGAGTATTAAATCTTACACCTTCTAAACCTAATTTTTCTAATGAGGATGAAATTATTCAGGATTTTCTAAATGAATATACACTTAATTTTGACGAAGAAATTCCATTAAATGATTTTAAAGAAGAAAAATGTGAAAAGGTTTTTAAGGAAATCGTTGAACCCTCGTTTTTACAAGATGAGCGAAAATTAATTCCGAAGGGACGTGTTAGTAGTTTTGCTAAAATGTTTGAAAACCCACGTTCGATCCCTTCGAAGGACAAAGTTGAAACCGTCAAGGCAAAATCGTCACGAGACGAGCCTTTTACTCCTAATCCCACACCAAGTGAGATTTTGGATTTATCATGTGAGAAGTCCGCCGATGGCCTTGCTCACATCGATACGTTTTTCAATATCAAGGTCGAAACGACAAAGGCAAAATCTTCAATCGAAGAGCCTTCTTTTCCTAGTTTCACGACGGTTGAAGCTAGCGACTCGATTATCGACAATTTTATTGCTCAACCTCTTCCACGAGGAAGAGAATACGTCTTTGATCCCAATGGTGATTTTTCCGAGATCAAACGTATACTTGATGATCCGCCTTCGATATTCGAGTTTGATGAGGACCGTTGCGTTAGCCCGGAGGGGGATGATTTGTTAATCGATTCACATTTTAAAAATTCAAATCCTCCTCCCACCTTCAAGATAAATGTGAAAATTTTAAGTGTGCCTAGAATTGTTTTGGAAACACCAAATATTTTCAATTTAATCAACTCGGGTTTTCGTAACAAAGAGTTAAAAAATGAAAAGGGAATGATTTTAAAATCAATTTTAAAGATTTTCCAATGTTAACTCCGTCATCACCTCGCTTAATGGAACTTGCTACAAACGCGTCTACTTCTTTTGACGACGTTTTGTGTGGACCTAGTGTGGGGGAAGCCCCATTTGTTTCCTCACACTTCTCCACCGAGGACGAGATTTTTGACCCCGGTATCACGTTTAAGAAAAAATCTCGGTCTTTTACCGAAGTAGTCACTAGAAATCCTTTCTACACTTACGGTGAAAGTTTACCTCGAGTAACTCGATTTTTATGCCCACCCAATGTCCCACCTTTCTCTTCTCATCCTATTTTCTTGTGTCCCTTGGGACGTTGTTACTTGAAGTCGTGTTGTTTCGTTTATCATCCGAAAACGAAGACACGATCTTTGATCCCGGTATAAAGGTTTTGCCTTTATAATGGTTGCTTTTGGGCCTTGATTACATGTAAGTCCCACCAAAAATGACCGAACCATGATTATCCCTAAATGATCACATTTATGGGGATTCGAGTCGAGCTTTTGACTCGGTTATCAAAAACAAGGTGCCTCGTGGGGGAGACCCATGCTTATCCATGTACATATTATTGCTTTCTAATTTAGTTTAATGTGAGGGGATTTGTGCCCTTCCAACCTTTGTTCCGTGGTTGTTCGTGATTGTGATTCATTAGGTACATCGTCATCATTGAAGCCTCTCGTGTTCGTTTTACGTAGCACTCTAGCTTCGATCGTTGCCTTTGAAGATTCCGATATCCGATGATATCCTTCTTATGTTCTAACGTTTATCTTATTAGCATAATTCATAAACGGCTTTTAGGTTATTCGTTTTACCCTTTCCATGCTCGAGATTAAGCATTCGACTACGTCTCTAGTATGAGGGTGTTTCACCCCTAGACTCGAAACATTGAGGACAATGTTTAGTTTTAGTATGGGGGTGAGTAGATACTTCACCTTGCTTACGTCAACACGCAATCAAAATTTCATATTTTTGTTATCATTTTGTTGCAAATAAGGCTAAAAATGGCAAAATTTTAAATTTTTTCTTGTTTTTCATAAGTGTTTAAGACACGAATGTAGGTTTTCCGATGGTGAGAACGAGAGTAATTTTTGACTCGACCGTGCGTGTTGAGCACTTAGCTTCGATTCCTTAACTTTTTAGGCTAAGTCTCTTAAATGATGACGAGAAATGATAGAGTTATTTATAAGTCTCGTAATCGTCACGATCTCATGTGTAGTAATTATTAGCTTATTCTCCCAACTCTTTTGATATTAAATTGTTAATAAATATTGATTTAGCGGTTTAGTCACTATTGGTGGTTTCTAATTTGTTTTAGTAGCTTCCATGTAATTAAATTGGGAAAACATTAAGGTATCGCCTACGTCACGGTTTTGAAGTATTGGCACCCGAATAATCGAAAGCTTCACCTAATAATAAGATTTCAAGTGCTCACCTAATTTAAGCAAAAATTTGAAGCTCACAAGGCCGAAAAATCTATGCCCAAATTGAAAGTGAATCAAGCCTTAATCTTCGAAGCTTTAAAGATCCAAAATTCTCTTTAGCGTGAGGATATATGTCTTTGGCTAATAAAACCACCGATGAGGCGGATAATAAAAGGCAAGGCAAGACCGAAGTCATAATAAAAGCTTCATGGAGAAGTTGAATAAAAGATGGAGGTAAACCAAAGATAATAAGGCCCTTCCGTTAGGGAGCGTATAAAAGTCTTGGTAATAAGTCTCATGTTCAAAACCGTTATAAAACCGTGTTTATCGATCCTTATTTGTTGACTTAATTTTTTGACATCGTTGTCTATTAAGGTGAATTATTAATTTAATGATTTTGGTTACACCGTTAAAACTCTATTTTTAGACTTAATCTCTATTCACGCATAAGTCGATGATGTATCCTCGTGATCATTAAGACAAAAATAAAATATAAGAGATACCAAGTAGGAATAAGGGAGTTTAGGTTCGTAATTAACACTCATGAGATATGATCGTGTTGCTAACTTATAATAAAAATGATCTCGTTGCACCCTTAGCATGGAATTTGGTGAAAATCGAGGATGATGAAATTATTTCTAACGAAGCATTTACGTGTTCTTGTTCTATGATCCCAAAAGTCACTTAATCGTGATGAAAACAATACATTATGTCTAAAACACGTGTAGTCGTTTATTTAAGTTTACGTTTTCAATAAATGTCATCATAAAATGATTTTTGGAGGTGCTAAGATACTTAATTCTAGAATTGCGTGAGGGCACGACAATGGTTTAGTATGGGGGAGTGATGCGAATGCAATTATACATAGTCTCATCGTCCAAATCGGGCTTAAAACGCTTAAAATATCATCAAAATACCCCTATATATGCTTGTATTTGTGTCTTGTGTATTTTAGGTGCGGATATCGTGAAATCAACAAATGATTACAAGAATGAAGCAAAAACGAACACGGGAAACGAAGCCGCACAAAGAAACCGGGCCCAAAAATGGAATTTACAAAAATGCCCTTGAAGTTTTAAAGATTGGCAAGATTGGTCCCTCAATTATTGAAGACTTGTCAATTTAGGCCCATGTGAATCTCAAATATTACAAATAGGTCCTTAAAGTTTCAAGATATGTCATCAATAGCCCTTAAAGATTGCCAAAGTTACTCAAATGGTCCTTGTTTAAAGATAAGAGAATTGACATGCCAAAAATGACAAGTCATGTAAACTTATTTACAAAGAAAAGCAAAGTTTGGGCTGTGAAACTTTAAAAGACAAGGAAAGGAAAAGCAGGGGACCATTTTTGTCCAGACACAAAACATTATCCCACCACTCATGAGCCGCCACGTCATCCACTACCACACCACAACCAATCAACTCCCTCCCCTCGTCCACCTCACCCATCCACTTTGTTTTTAAAAAAAACTGATTAAGTTAATCAGTTATTAAAAGTGTGGGAAACATAGTTTTCAAAAATTAACCACCCCTAAACCTAATTAAAACACACACAATACACACACCTAAGAACAAACCCTAATCCTCTAATTTCTCCAAATCAAAGGGGAAATCTCCCAAACTTAGCAGATCATTGATTAACACCCTTCTCACCATATCCCACAAGCAAACAAACCATCACCTTCACCAAACCGGGCCCCACACGTGTCCCCTGCTCCTCCATATTTGGCAAAAAGGGAATCCTGCAGCAATTCAACGACCTCAGCTCCAAACTTGCTCCCAAAGGGTCCAAATTAACGATTGAGATCATCCCAACAGCTCAGCAACATCAACATCAATCACATGGCATTTGGACGAATTTGAAGACTTTTGACCAAGGGGTATTTCAGGGCATTCATTCAGTAGGGTTTAGTTTTTTTTGTATTCTAGATCTTTCCTTCACTTAGTATAAGTATAGAGCCGGTTTGTGGCCTATACTTTTGTTCCAGAAATTTTGTAAAATCTTATTTATTAATGAAAATGAAGTTTAATTTTTTACAAGAAATCTGAGTTCCAATTTGTTTAAAGTTATGTTATTTGATTGAAATTAGTTTTGGGAGTAAGAAAGTTTTCATTCTTATCAACAAGATTTCAAGAAATCCATTTGGAAAATATTTTTTTTATATAAGCTAAAATAGAGAAGCTAGCTTAATCAATAAGCTAGTCTTATACTCTTTTAGGCTCTGTTTATTCAGGTCATCCTTTTTCTTTCTTGTTTTAATCTTGGCAGGTAATTTAATCCAGTATATTGGAAGTTGGTTTCTTTTGAAGACCATCATCATCATCTTGTCATTCCACAAGCTCCTTCTGAAAGTTCTCAGCTCAAGCCCGAGCTTGATGGAGAAGGGTGAGCTACGCTTTGTGATACCTGGATGTAGGATCACCAAGTACAGTCTTTTTACCCTCTTCTATACTTGCTTGACATGTTTTTGAAGCTATGGAGATTTGATATGAATTAAGCTATTGGATGTAAGATCAAATACTGGATATTGCTTATTTGTAAGATTAGAGCATGTTAGGATAGGTGTGCATGAAATTGGTGCAAGATAGGATATAAGTCTTTCATTAAAATCCATTTTTCTGATTTAAAGGAGTGTTTGGATTCAGGTTTTAAAATGAGTTTGTGATATGCAAATGTTTTGAAATCAGTTTTTAACCACTCAATTTGGCAGGTTTATGTTTAATTAGCCTAGTTGGTTTGTCTTGGTGAGATTTGGTAATCTTTGTGTACAAGTTTTGGTAAAATCTACCAAAAAAATCAGTGAACACCATAACTTTTTGTTTTTCATAGATTTTGCCATCAATTCTTGTAGGTTGTTAGTATATAGGGCAAGTTAGGTTTTGGACTTGAGTTGGGGAAGATAGTGAGTGACTTGAGTGAGTTTTGGCCCACCAAAACTCACCCAAGTGCACAACACACCAGCAAAAAGCCAACAGTCCCCCTACACTAGACCAATGACTGCATTAGGGGTGTTTCTAATTGATTTTGCCTAGTGACTTATTGTTTTTATGATTTTGTTGACTCCCCACAACCCAACTGGTTGTGGGGGTACCTTTGTTTGCCCACAAAATTAATTAACCAAGTAGATTTAAGCCAAAAGGTGCCCAACCCCATTTTTTTGTGAAGGCAGTGGGAACTCACTTCCCACTGCTAGTGTAAACATTTCCCCTGCTAAGCAAAAGGGGTCAACATGTCACTATCAGCTTTTGAGCTTTTTTGTCTTTTGTGGACTTAAATAGGATTTAGGGTTTCAAACCAATTTTGTTATTTTTCTTATTTTATTTGTGATTTTTCTATTTAATTAGTTTTTATTTTACTGTTCATTTAGTATTTTTCACATTTAATAGCATTTTAAATTACTTTTTAAGTTTCTAATTTTTGTCTTTTAGTGTAAAATTGTAAGATTTTTCAGTTTTAAAAATTTTCTTATATTTAGAAAAACATTTTAAGGTTTTTAGTCCAAAAATATTGTACTGTTCACTTTGTAATTAATTTTTAGATTTAATTTAGTTTAATTAGGGTTTTATTTAAACTGTTTTTGTCTTTTAGTGAAAAAAATTTAAGATTTTTCAAACTTTTTTCATTTTTCTACGGTTCATTAGTATAATTTAGGATTTTTAAAATTGTCAAATAATTTTTAGCATTATTTTATTATTTTTAATCATTATTTTAGTTTAAAAATAGTTTTTAGTGTTTTAAAAATAGGAAAATAGTATTTAAAATTTAGAAAAAACACTTTTTAGTTTTTAAATAATATAAGTGAGTTATTTGTCCAGTAAAATAATATTTTGGGCTTTTTCTTAATTATATTTAATTTTTGGGCTTTAATTAGCATTAAAAATTGAATATTTAATTAATAAAAGGTTTAAAAATTTATTTGTTGGATTTCTATCCTCATTTATATTATTTTGAACTACTTTTTCATTTTTAATTTGTTTTTAGCTTAAAATTTTTAAATTTTCACGTTTTACGTACTTACGTTCGCGTTTTACGTCATTCGTCGTAGTTTAATTGTAAATCGTAGTTCGTCTTAGTTTTTTCTTTCTTTTCTCATCTAAAAACGTCACTACCCCAAACTTTTGATTATACTTATTGGCACATTAATCCACAAACCTCCTCGAGAACGAACCCGCATTTGTTCGGTTTCGCGTTTTTCCTAAAACGTGCAACTTAATACTTGCCCATTATACGCTCTTTTTCCTAAAAGACGTATTTCTACGACTATCAATTAACTTCCTTATTGGGCTTTTGGGCCCAATACCCAAATGTGGGACCCATAAGCCCATTTCTCTTCATAAAAGATTAAATCCACTAAAAACGAGCTTGACTTTGGCTTTGTTGATCTTTTCTTCAAACTCGTGCTGACTTTGCCGGTTTTCACGAACTTCGGTACCTACACACATTAAACAACAAACAAACGAATACAAGGCAATATTTAAACATTTAATGGATTTATTCATTGTCTATTGATGTAATTGATATGAGTAATTTAGCTCATTGTAGAAAACCGTGTACAAATGACCCAATGAAGTTCGTTTCCCAAGGAGGTATATGTGTGTGACTAAAATGTAGCAAGGTTTGAGATTAATATTGGATAGAAGGGGGATGAGAAAAGAGGATGACGAAGACGTGAAATTAATTACTACTACGACGAAATGTAAAACCGTAAAAAGTACAAAAATTAAAATTAATTCTAAAAATTACCAAAAATTCACCAAAAATCAAAATAAATAAACTAAGAGTTTACCAATGATCAAAACTTTTTCAAACCTTTTAATTAATTTAGTATTAATTTTTAAATGCTAATTAAAGCCCTAAAAATCAAATTAATTATCAAAAAGCCCAAATAAAGATTTTTCAATTGGTAAACCTCTAAAATGACCTAAAAAGATTGAAAACTATTTTTGTAAAATTTTAAACTAATAAAAACTATTTAAAATGATTTAAAAACTATTAAAACTTAAAATAATTATAAAAACTAATCTAAAGATGATAAAATTAATCAAAGAGTTGCAAAATTCCTATTTTAATGTATTTAAGCTAAGAAAAATATAAAAAGTGCAAAAATATGAAATTTGAAAAATAATATTAAAAATCTAAAAACTATAAAAAATTCTAAAAACTTGCAAACTAGTTTATTTTAACCTAAATAATCAGAAAATGAAAGTTAAATTACCAAATTACCCCTATTGGGCCCTCAAATGGGCCAAAAGAAAAATCAGTCAAGCTTAATGGGCTTTTTAGCCCAAAAAGTCAAAATAAGCCCAAATGACTTGGAAAAGCTTATCTGACTCAAAATTCAATTCTACCACAAAACTCTGAAGGCCCAAAAGCTGAAAGTAAGCTTATCATAGCTTAATGAACAAACAGCTTATTCTTATTGGGCCAATAAGCCCATTAAGCAATAAGCCAATGTCATAAGCTCTACTTAAACACACAACCTTCTTTTGGGATATTAAAGAGATCTGTAAAAAGAAATTTTTAAAAAGCTCACTCAATAAGTCAGAGATAAGCCAAGAAAAATTCCACAAAACGACAGAATAGTCGGGATAGAGTTCTAGGCTGTTTCAGAAGCTCTAGTTTGTTTCAAAAGCTCACAAATAGCTTAACTAAGATTAATCAATCAAGAAAATCACAAAAAGCCAAGTAGACTAAGCTGTAAGAACCAATAAGCTGGCTGAAAAAGCCAAATAAGCTAGTTTTCTAGCAAAAGCTTAACCAAAAGACATGGAACCTTCTAGACTTGTTATTAAGTTGAGAAAATTGAGTTCTATTACAAAAACCAAGTTGTTGCATGTACCAATAAGCAAAACAGATTCAATAAGCTATATGACCAAGTTTGACAAAAATCAAACGCTGATAAGAGTAAATCAAACGCTGACAAGCACAGTTTTAGACGTTGACAGACTTAATGAAGTGTTAAGACCTTGTTTTCACCCTGCTAGTAGGTTTGAGTTCAAACCTTGTGAATCAAGGTCTACCAGTTGAGTATACTTGATGAGTTTTGGCACAAATAAGCCAATAAGCCAGTAAACTTATAAGCTATCAACAAAGCAATCCAAGTGGCCAAATAACCTCACAAGCAACATATAAACAGGATCCACGCAACAAAACAACAATCCTTACACTAGAAGTACAAATGCAAGCACCAAATGAGGTGGTCACTTTGCTGATGCAAATGACCACTTCAGCCAACTTTGATAAGCTATAGCACACTCAATAAGCTACCAAATTCAACAACCAGATAACCAATAGATAGCTTATCACCCAAACTATTCCCAAACCTTATTTCAGACCTTAGATCCAACTAACAAAGAAGTTATTGGATCTGATGTGTTTGACCAATTTCAAAAACACTTTTATCAGATTTTTGCAAAACTTCAAATCCTTTTCCCAATCTTTCAGAAACTTAACCAATGACTAAAACATGTATATTAAGACTTGTTTAGACTTCCCAAACCCTAAGAACCAAGGGCACAAGGCCACGAGGCCTTATGAACCAGTAATCCCAAACAATCCTTTATCAAGCACTTTTCAAACAAAATTCTTAATCCTTCAAACAACTTACTGATTTTATAGATCAAATAGCTACACTAGCTGACAAATAACAGATTGCAACCATAAAACACAAAGCACAAACACAAAATCACCAAATCACATACCAAATCATAAAACAGACAATAGCAAGTGATTTTTAGAGGAAACTTAAACAAGAGCTTA
Organism: Glebionis coronaria; assembly: GCA_025667525.1. Taxonomy (NCBI): domain Eukaryota; kingdom Viridiplantae; phylum Streptophyta; class Magnoliopsida; order Asterales; family Asteraceae; genus Glebionis; species Glebionis coronaria. The sequence continues at coordinate 262,837,678 of CM046882.1, read as the reverse complement.
TAACTGTCCTCCACAACAACCTAGGAGGACCAGCAATGCTCCTTGGACCTTGTTCAACAACTAGAACAAGACCAAGTTACTTCAACAAGAAAGATGGATGACTGCCTTGGTTGATGTTTCAAAGCAGAAACTCAAGGGCTTGATTTCTTCAACACAATGAACAAACAGCCCAACCAAAGGCCCTAATCCCTTCACAAGCTTGGTGTCAACAAGCTTGCAAGAGCTTATAGATTTTGGTTAAGGATTAGTACAACAAAAATATCAAAATCTTAAACCTCTTTTCAAGGTTTTTTCAAACTTGAAAACCTTACCAAACATAAACGTCCTTGAACCAAATGATTCAAGCACACTTGTAACAACAAATGGAACTCATAATTACCCTTAAACAACACCAACTTTCAAAAACATAAAAAGGAATTACAATTTTTTCAAAATAACAACTTTTATAAATTTCAAAAAGGAATTACAATGTTTAAAAGGTAAAACTGGAACAAAGGGACTCTCACAAGTTGAGGTATCCTTTTATAAGCATAACAGATGATTCTAGAATGCTAAAAACCCTAGCAATGAATTCTCAAATTTTCCCTTGAGTGCTTGATGCCGTTTGATGTTGGTGAGCTGTCCAAATGCATCATGGACGTTCATTTTAGCTTTGGAGTTAAGCTATGACTCTTAGCTGTTGATCTTGACACGTAAGATTACTTGGAGAGAAAGTTGCATTTTCATTGGTGGACGATGTTGAGTGTGGGGTCCATTGGGTAATGGGATTGAGGGTTTTGTGTGTGGGTTATGTTTCTGGGCGTGTGAATCAAGTGTGGGAATGGGTAATTGCATTTTACCCTTTGTTTAAGTGAGAGGAGTTACTGGGTTCTTGATGGTAAACAATAACTCCTTTTGATCCGAAAATGGGGGAAAGGTAAGTGTTTGGCGCAATTTACTTTCAAATGTTTCATTTGCACATCTTTAACCCTTTTGTTTTGGTGAAATAGGTATAAAACGTTTTTCCGCCATGAAACTTACTTCCCTTTGTTATTTAAGTTTCATACTTCACACTTTTGGCACAAAACTTTTCCAAAAAGATTTCAAGGGTTATTTTTGCCAACTTCCCATATTTAAAGGATTGATCATGGACATTCTTGATCTTCAAAGGTCTTCATTGTATCTTTGAATTCATGAGGGACCATTTCTGACAAATTAGAATTGATGAGGGACTAATCTTGCCATTTCTTCAAGTGAAGGACCTTTTTTGTAATTTTGACAAACTTAAGGGACCAAACTTGTATTTATGAATTCACAAGGGTTTTAAGTTTCATTTCTTCATTCATTGAGGATCAATCTTGTATTTCTTCCAGTCTTCAAGGGTTAATCTTGGATAAATCATGAACTAGGGCCCGGTTCTTTGTACGGCTTCGTTTCTCGTGTCCGTTTTTCCTTGTTTCTTGTGATCTTTTGTCTTTTTCACGACATCCATACCTAAAACACACAAGTGAACAAATACAAGCATATATATATATGGTATTTTATGACATTTTTATGCATTTAAAGCTCGAAAAGAACGATGAGATCATGTATAAATGCCATCTCATCACTCCCTCATACTAAGCCATTGGCGTGCCCTCACGCAATGCTAGAATAAAGTATCTAAGCATCACCAAAATTCAATTTTATTAACCTTTATTGAAAAGTAAAAGACTTGCAACAATACTACGAAAATGTTTAAAGACATAATGTATGATTTTCATCACGAATGTGACTTTTAGGGTCAGAGAATAGAAACAAGTAAATGTCCCATAGAGTAAATTTCGTCATCCTTTGATTGTCATACATTCCATGCTAAGTGCAAAAACGAGATCATTGTTGGTACAAGTCACAATGCTAACGCTACTCATACGTCCATATTGTGTAATACTTTTTCTCCCCGCAATCCTAGTTATTATAAAAGGAAATGGGTTACTAGCCTTTTTTAACTATTTGTCATGGATCACAAGTGATTCATATTGTCTTATTTGAGTATTTATTAGTCCGAAAGCAAAGTAGCACGATTTAATTGATAGTTAGCCGAAGGACAAAATCTTTTAAAACGGCTTCTCGTCTATCTCCTTAAGTTCATATCTTGGCATAACTCGTTTCACGATTTGACACCTTTCTTGGACCGATATTTGGCAAGTACTTCATACTTCAAATCTTGGGAAGACGTTCTTGAAATTATGGTCTTCTCTTCATATATTTGGAATTTCTTCACTTGACGTTTATGAGAGATTCTTATTTGGACCACGACTTTACATTTTTCTTCAATATTTATTTTGGACTTTGATATACAACGATCCGCCTCCTTTTCGAACTTGTATATATTTACCCTCATACCTTGTAAGGGTCTTTTTGGATAGACTTTCTCCATGATCTTTAGGGGAGTAATTGCTTTTCGTCGTGTGTCTCGATCCTTCATATTGATTTAGGAATAATGATACTTCACATCATCTTGGATCTTTAGCAACAAAATAGAGCTCCTCATGCCTTGTTAGGGCATTTTTGGATCTTCACCAATCTTCACGTCCCGCTTCAATAAGTTATGCCTTGGCTATGAACTCTATTCAACCCCGAGCAACTTTTAAACGATCTTGCGCTAGAGGCTAAGTAACCTTTCAAATCGTACGACCTTACTTATTGCAATTATTTTTATTCCTAATGCATTGATCTTATGGGAAGAAAAAGCCACAATTAAAAACATATGAGTTTTTGAAAGAACACTTTCATGTTCTATGTTTAGCATGATCACTTGTCTAACTCTATCATTTCTCGTTCTTCACTATATAAAGACCTATAATTAAAGAGACTCGTGAATACTTAGCCATGCAAGTCAAAATTAAGCCAAATTTGGATTAGCTTTCATTAAGACTATATCAAATCAAAGTTTTGGGTTTTTCAAGCCACCTATAGGATCTTGCACTTTCTTGGACATTTTCAAGTTTAGAGAATGCATTTTATAGTTCCCTTGATAAGTGACTTTCTAGGATCATTTATAGGAACTTGCGAAAAGTTCTTGTTCTTAACCCGAATGAGCTAAGACTTTGCGTTTTAAAGTTCCCTATATAAAAGTCTAGCAAAACTTGAATTGAGCGGGTTAAGGAATGTAAAGGGCTCCAAATGCCCATCAAGTCAAAAATTAGCTCTTATTCTACCCATCGGAAAATATACATTCGTGTCTTAAAAACACTTATGAAAACTAAGAAAAATTTAAAATTTGGCTATTTTAGCCTTATTAGCAACAAAACAAAACATTGAAATCTGGAAAGCGTGAGGGCGTAGCAAAGCAAGTACCTATTCACCCCCTCCCATACTAAAAGTAAACATTGTCCTCAATGTTTCGAGTCTAAAGGTGGAGCACCCCCATTCTAAAGACGAAGAATCGAATGCTTAGGATCTAGCATGGAAAGGGTGATCAACAATATATCTAAAGCCGTTTATGAATTATGCTAAAAGATAATTGTTAGAACAATAAAGGATATGTCATGGATTCGTGAAAAAATTCTTCAAGCAAACGATGGAGGCTCACGTAAACGAACACGAGAGTCTTGAATCGTAGATGATGATGATCTAGATAACATAATCACAAACAACCACGAGACAACGAGTTGGAAGGGCATAAATCCCCTCTCATTAGTTATTAGAAAGCATAAAAGGATAAGCATGGGATCTCCCCCATGAGGCACCTCGTTTTTTATTACCGAGTCATGAGCTCGACTCGATCCCCTCAATGCTAATTATCATTGGGGAAAGTGACTTGGTCGAGGTCAACCATTGAAGGAATTTCCCCACCAAAGTAGTGCTTAAGCCTATGTCCATTCACCTTGAAGTTAGGACCATCATCTTGAGCTAGCTCGATGGTCCCATAAGGAAACACTTGTGTAATGGTGAAAGGACCCGAGCAACGAGATTTCAATTTCCCGGAAAATATATTAAGTCTAGAGTTAAAAAGTAACACTTGATCACCAACGTTAAAAACCCGGTTTTTAATCTTTGCATCATGAAACTTTTTTGTCTTTTCTTTGAAAATCAATGAATTTTCATAAGCATTGTCTCTTAGTTCATCCAATTCATTCAATTGTATTTTCCGGTGATCTCCCGCGGTCTTTAAGTCAAAGTTTGCATGCTTAAGGGCCCAATATGCCTTGTGCTCCAATTCAATGGGCAAATGACAATTCTTCCCATAGACTAACTTATAAGGAGTACAACCGATAGGTGTCTTATAAGCGGTCCTAAGGCCCATAAAGCGCCATCGAGTTTGTCGGACCATGAAGCACGGTTTTCTCCAATCGACCTCTCTAAAATCCTCTTCAAAGCTCGGTTCGAAACCTCGACGTGCCCACTCGTTTGCGGGTGATAAGCCGTAGAAAGACGATGAGTAACTCCATATTTATTTAAGACCTTCTCGAATTGGTCATTACAAAAATGGGTTCCACGATCGCTTATAATAGCACGAGGGGTTCCGAACCGAGAGAATAGTTGTTTCAAAAACTTCACTACCACACGAGCATCATTAGTAGGTAAAGCCTTAGCTTCCACCCACTTAGAAAGGTAGTCGACCGCGACGAGGATATACTTGTTACCATGAGACGATGGGAATGGCCCCATATAGTCTATGCCCCAAATGTCGAAAATCTCACACACTTGAATTATGTTTTGCGGCATTTCATCACGTTGAGACGATTTTCCTTGACGTTGGCACGAATCACGCGAATTTACAAGTGCGTGTGCATCACGATAGATAGAAGGCCAAAAGAAACCGGCATCGAACATTTCTTAGCCGTGAGATTAGCACCATGGTGACCACCCGTGGGTCCCTCGTGACAAGCTCTAAGGATGTTAGAAGCTTCGGTACCAAAGACACAACGTCGAACGAGTTGATCCGCACAAACCCGAAAGAGATAAGGGTCGTCCCAAAAATAGAACTTGACGTCACGAAAGAATTTTTGCTTTTGTTGTGTCGTCATACCCTTGATTATGAAATTGCCCGCATGGTAATTTGCAATGTCGGCAAACCATGGGATGGTGTTGTAACACCCCCAAATTTATACAACTCAATACAGCGGAAGACTAGTTGGTGTTACGGGATAGCACATTACTCACATCATAGACAACGCATAAAAATCGCGTCGTTTATTAATAAAGCATTTCCATTCATAAATATGAAAGTTACATAGGTCCCAAGTCATTATATTTAATACAGGTTTTACAAATCATTTGAATGGAAATAAGTATTTAGGTGCGGGCCATGAGTTCTTGTTGTCTTCCTGAGAATTACCTTCAAGTACCTGAGATAAAACATGTTAAAAGAAAAGGTCAGCGATAACGCCGAGTGAATTTATAGAGTTTAATAAAATCCATCAATATAACATCGGTATAAAATTATTACCGAAAATCATTTTGTACAAATCCATGTAGTAGGCCAAAAAATAGCCAAAATCATTTTATACAAATCCTTGTCAAAATCATAATATAGGCTTTCGCCTTCAAAATCATTATACGAACCAATGTCGTAAAAATATCATACAATACGTTTTACAACGTTGTATAGATTAAATAAAAACCGTTATATGAATATGGTTATGAAAAACCAATACACGAACATAATATCAATAGTATGACCCCGTTTTGCTAGTCAGGCAATACATCGTAATTCGGTGCGTATAGTAGTATTTCGTTTACTGGATTATTATAAGCCGCATGACATTGTTACCTTACTAAACCAAACAACGGGTAGCTAACCCGATACTCAATTTGCCCATCTAAATTAGCGTGTCATCACAAAGGTCACGCTATGGAAATCTTCTCATACATAAATTCGCTTAACAATCAATGTGGCACGACGGGGATCAACCGTCAAGGCGCGAACTGGGGTGATCGTCCCCAAATAGTACTATTATATGCATAAGCGTATACCAAATCCCGGTAGTTCACAATTCATGCTAATGGGACTTTTAGTGACATAACCTAACTTTAATAATCCATTTAATTTCATCTATCGGGTCATTTAATCATTTATCGGGTCATACAATCGGGTCATACAATCATTCGGGTCCAAATCAATAAACAAACAATCGGGACAAATGGTGTCCTATTTTATAAAAACTAACATGTTATCTCCCTCGCGGGTTTATAAAACATTTCATAAAAACATTTAAAAGAGTGCGAGGCTATGAACTCACGTTGATGTGGGAAGGCGGGTTATCGGCAATTCGGATGTACGGTACGTGCTTCAATCACGGAAACCTAGACAATTAATACTCGTCTTAGACTCTTGTCCATTGAATTTATAAAAAAAACAATTATGTATACATATGATGATTATATATATATGATGATCAAGTGGGTTTACATATTCTCATTTACTCACTTTAGTGTTATGTGTCGATAACTTTTATACTAGTTTACTAGTTTTACCTATTTACATATTTTAAGTCCAATAAACTTATTATAAGTTATTTAACTTGTATTAATCCATTTTATACTTGCATTATCAGTATTTACACTTTACATGTTGGGCCCAAATGGGTTAAGCCCAATAAATAAGTTTATAAGTGTTTTAGTCCATTTTGTTGTATTATTAGTCCAATAATGTTAACTTAGCCCGTTAATGTCCGTATGTTATATAGTTCGGGTTTTATCGGTTTTTACTTGTTATATATGCTTATATATCAGTATATGAGTTTATAAAAGTTTACATTAGACGGGTCCAACCGTCTAAGTTTTATTTAACAAAAACGTTAATTTTACGGTAATAGCCGAAAAAGTCGTAAAAATCATGTTTATAGTTTTATAACTTATAAAATTTATCAAACTACCATTTTTATAAAATGTCTATTTACTTATCCTTATACATGTTTATATATATGTATTATATAAGTTAGTGGGTTTTAATTCACATTTTATACTATATTTACTTGAGTGGTTATATAATACTATTATACTTTAATTTCCAAAATTTGATTTTTATTTTCATGTTCACCAAAACTACCATATCTAGAGTTCTATATGGAGATAGAAGCTCAAAATTTTATGACATAAACTACATTATATGTGCTCCATTTAATTCTCCTATAGCTACTGTTGAATCAGCTTTAAGTACTTTCTAAAAATCGTCCAAAACAGTAAACTCAGATTTGTACTCTAAACTTGTTTTGATCATATCTCACTCATCCTAATGATTCCATTGCATGGCCAACTCTCACATGTGTACAAGACATATTACTTACTGTATATCAATTAATCTATGCCATTTTATCAGTTCATCACATGGTTCTTTACTTTTTTATACAGCCATCATTTTAAGCATGATTTTAACCTTTTTACATATAGTTTTTCATCTTTTTACCCATGATTATCAACACCAAATCCCCACACAATACTTTTATCATCATATAATCATCATATACATATACAATAGGAAAGAAAATACATGATTACATAATCAAAATTAACAAGATGATAGGAAGAACAATCTCTATACCACCAAAGTGATGAAAATATGGGATTGATGATGAACAAGACTTGGTTTTGGGCAACCAATCTTATGAGATATCAACACCACTTCTAGGATCACCAAATATTTGTATACTTCTCCAAAAATCAGCCCTTGATCTTTATGGAAACTCCTTGCTAGTTGTTAAAATCACCTCCAATCTATAGAGCTTCAAAAGGGCTTCATCATATGTAGAGATAACATATGATTTCATGGTTAGTTTTGATCAAAATGGGTATTTAGGGGGAGAGGGTGGACGAATTTTAGAGAGAAGTAGGAGAGAATGAGAGTGGTTTGCATGGATTGAAATGGTGGTATGAGAAGCTAGTTGGTTTTGTGTTAGATGGTAGCTTAAGTGTAAGGCTAGCTTACACTTGTAAGCTAAGTGCTAAATTGATGCCACATCTTTGATGTGGTGTCCATACTTGGGCCGTCCCATGTTATAGTGGGGTGGGATAATTTATTTTGTCCCATCCCGCTAATTTACAAGTACTCCTCGATTCTAGTTTCCTCGATTTGCGTGCCCTCGGGTCGTTTCAGAAAAAACGTTTTTATAAATTATGAATCAACGGCACAAAACGAATCCGATAAAAATTGTCCCATCAAAAACGGAGTTCAAAAACATAAATACGTAATCCTAAGGTTTCCGGTTTAGTCATAAAGGACGTTAAATTAAAATCGTAAGTCCTAATCTCTTCTCGTAAATTTGTGAGTTTATGAACCAACACAAATTTAAAACTCCAAAATAATATTCACGGATAAATTTATTTTCTGAAATGTCAGACTATCACCAAAAACGGTGTATGTAAACGTAAGCACGTAACGTAAAATCCTCTGGTTTAGACGTAGTCGATGCTACTTCAAGACGTAAATCCAAATTTCTTCCCAAAAATAAGTGAGTTCATAATTTAACATTAAAATAATGTTTTTAAATAACACTTGAGAATAAAATATCAACCATAAATTGACGGATTGTCACAGCATTTACCCCTAAACAGGATCTTTGTCCTCAAAGATCATCTTACCTTACTACTCGCTTCTTATAGAGTTAAAGCCATGTGGGTATTTTCTCCACATTCGGTATTTTCTCACAAGTGTAATCCATTACAATACGCGAGTTTCATCAAACATAACTACGGGAATAAGATCAGGCTTAATGTTGACTTACTTTCTCTATCCATGATGTTCACGGGTTTTTGATGAATGCAACTTTTCGCCGATCTAAACATTAATAAGAAACAATCAGATTTTCACTTGATAGACATTTATCAAGTTCGATTTACGAAACATAATTCACGCAGCTCTTGAAGTCCTAGGGTAGATCCAGCTTATATGCCTTTCAAACCAATCTTTTTCATCATCTCAATGGTCCCATACAACGGGGACTTATATCCCATGATCTTTCAGATCATCAATTCATTTTTCCATGTTTAATATTTTTGGCATAACTTCGCTACCCATCTGGCATTTCAAGATCTACATTTCATATTCACATAACCTCCTGCCCACTACCGGCAGTCAATAATCAGATCCTAATTTCAATAATCATTTCAGGTTTCGCGGGTCGAGTATTTTGTAAGGTTAGGTCCGCCATCATAGGAAACCTTAAACCTAAAAGACATGTCCAACTCACAATGGGTGTATGTCGGGTGTCTTCATCTCAACTCCTACTTACAGATGCTCTTATGTTTAGATCCTAACAAGATTCAATCTCGATTCTATAACGATAATTATCAATGATAATCTCTACAAAGGAAAACGATTATACGGTTTATTACCAAAGGTCATTCATTCAAACATAACACATCACTTATAGTTTTCTGTATCGTTACTTTACCTCGTTCCTTCGATTTGGGGTGGTAAACAGTACTCTCATCAAGGTTCGTTCCCAATGACTTCTGAGCAATTCTCTAGAAATTCGATGTGAAGCGAGGATCTTGATAGAGATGATCGATACAGGCACACCATGTTTACAAACTCCTTTAAATACAAAAGAGTCAATTTCTTCATCAAGAATCTATCATTAACAGGAATGATATTAGCAGATTTGGTCAGTCTGTCGACGATGAACCAAATCGAATCAAATTCAGATGATGACCTTTGCAATAGCTAGACGTTTACTAATGTATGAGGCGGTGTCTGCCTTCATAGTTGCCATCAGTACAACTTCTTCTGATAATGATACATTAAATCAGAAATGACAAGAATAGAATACTTATACTTACAAGATTTCCAATATAACTACATCTCACAATCCTTCATATTTAGGCAACCATAAACGGCCTTTTAAAACATTTAACGCTGTAACACCCCCACAAATGCTATGCGCAGCGGAACTACAACATTGGGTGCTACACAGTATTCATTGCACACAAGATATATCAAACGATGCTAAAAAGACGTCAACTTAAAACTTGAATTTAAAATTGTTAGATGATACATGTCCACGGTTTTTCCAACCCCAATAGGTACAACAGAGTTTAGCGTTTTCGGTCCCCATGAATCTCAACCCAAGAATTTCAGTTTCACAACAACATTTCATTAAACTTAAAAATGTTTAAGTAGAAAAAGGAGGGAAAAACAAGCGGACTCCAAGCCATACACACAACATCCATCCCATGCACGCTCCATTCTACACTTCAGCGGTTACCTGAAACACATGCCAAAATTTTGGTCAACGAAAACGTTGAGTGGAATTCATAGGTTTTACAATCAATTTGAACGTATATAAAATAAAAACCATTCGTGATCATTTATAGACTTGTCGATCAAACAATCTATATTCAGGATACTGACAATTGTGTTTAAGCTCATGACACTAATCCGTTAACTCAATCACCCGCATAATAAATACCGGCGTGGTTCAGATGAAACCAGTGCCCCTTCTAAAGGCATCAGTTGCATTTATACCTTATCTCTCATACAAGATAATCTACCGCAGAACTTACTTAACGTACAGCTTCTCGGCTAGCATTGGGTCGTTAGCCCCGTAGTACTACAAATTGTATAAGCGGCTATTTCCCCCTACTCGAGGGCAGGACAATAGTTAATAGTTCATGAATTTAGGGTCTTTTGCAACTTTGGTACTCAACACAATTTCTAAGGCAACATTCGGGTCTAACAATCATTCATGATATACGTTCCTTTTAAAAACTAGCATGCATTTCCCTCGCGGGTAAAACAATTTGAAATAAATATAAGCGAGGCTATAAATTCACACCTTATATATTAAGTAGTCGGTAGTTCGAGAGATGATCACTGACGACGAAACGGATGCCCGGATAAATCAACACCTATCACCAATAACGCGTAATGAGTAATCTCATTTTAAATACCTTACGGTACTGTATAAAATACATATATACTAGTCACTTAGGACAATTATAACTCATGCCAAAAACAAAACAACAAGCATTACTCATTTTATACCATTCGTTCTTATTACTTACGTTATCCATTTTTACTCATTTTCGCCGGTACTCACCGAAAGTACGGGCTGTTTTACCATATTTAACCATACTTATAAAATTTTACAAAATTCTCAAAAATCCTATAAGACCTGTAGATAACACATTTTTAATCCCAATAAAAGTTTTTACTTCTACGACTCGTTACTCAACGCTTTTCAAAAACTACATTTTACGGGCTGAAATTGTACTTCGACCAACTTTGACCTCTTTGACCCATATGAAATGCACCTTTGACTTCTTTGACTCCTAAGTCAACTTATAGACTCATTTACACAGGTTTGTGACCAAATTTTGACAATTGACCATTTACCAATTCATACTTGTGGTCCTCGGGATTTGACTAAAACTATACATAAATTCGGATTATGAAAGTTCTCGTCTCCCGGTACTCGATCTTTAAAACCTCATAACTTTTAGCTCGTTTTGAGTCACGGGCTCTACCTTATACCAAATTAAAGATAAAAAGACCCTCTACATCTACGTTTAGTTTTCAAGACCTGTAGGAAAAATAATTTTTATGAAATGACCTCAAAGTTTCTGCCTAAATTTGACTACTCCAAAACCATGCTTAAACTCGATTCCAAACCTACTAACCACCACTAGACATCATCCTAAGCTTCCCTAATCATATCCAAACACAAGTTTTCAGTCCTACCCCTATTGATCAACCAACCTCATAATCCTAATCATCTAAAAACGAACATGCAACCACTTAAACCTATCTAAAACATCACTAAACACTAAACCAAACACAAGATAATGCTCAAAATTCATCAACCACCATGGCTCCCCAAACACCCCCTTGTGCCGTGGGGTTTGGGTGACCAAATCACCACAAACAAATGAATTTTGGTGGGTTTTATTGGTGATTATACTCACACTAGGCATGAATTTAACATGCATCACAACAATTAGCCTCAAAAACGGATTTGATGATTCTTGAAAATTTTTGGAAAATTTATTTGAATGCATGTGGGATTTAAGTACATAGAAAGGTGGGGAATGACAAGATTAGATGCGGTCTAACCTTAGTTTCAATGAAAATCAAGTAGAAAAAATTTTTGATGGTGTTCTTGGTGGGTTTGGGGGTGACCGTCGGCTAGAGGGCAAGAGAGGGAGAGTTTTGATTTTGTTTTTGTGAAATGTTACTATGTGTTTGTGTTTGTGCATTTTTGTGGTATTGGGAGGGACCAAATTGAAAATAAAGGTTTCTTTTGGCCTTAAGTTAAAAACGTCCTCAAAACTTTGCGGGTTTGACTCACTAGTCAATTTAGAAAATTTTACGGGAGTCGGAAATCATCCCGAACACTCCAAAATATTTTTGGGATACTTTAAATGTACTCGGAAGGCTATAAAACTCACCCGACTCAACTTAACACAAATCGTAAATAAAATTCTCGAAAAATTACATTATCGATAAATCGTCGAAAATTATAGAAATTTGGGCATCCCTCCGGATCGTAATCGTCATCGTCCTTCTTGAATCGTCAATCGTAAAAATTATAACCTCGAACATCGGCTTTAACCAAAATACTTATATATATAGAAATTAAAATGTATTAAAAATTTCAAAAATTAGCGTAATTTAGGGTAACGTTAATGACCTTGGTTCTAGGGTGTCACATCCACCCCTCCTTAAAGAGAGCGACGTCCCGGCGCTCACCTCTTCTTGTACTCACATTTCGTTCTACTGGAACAGATGAGGATACCTTTCCTTCAAAAAGTCCTCACGTTCCCAAGTGTATTCCGGTCCACGCTTAGAATTCCATCGGACCTTCACAATAGGAATTCTACTATGCTTCAGCCTCTTGACCTCTCGGTCCATAATTTCCACAAGTTCTTCCACAAAATGCATTTTGTCGTCCAGTCGAATCTCGTCCAAAGGAATCACCAATTCCTTATCCGCCAACTCTTCTTCAGGTTCGATACGTGAAACGTGTCGTGAATAGCACTAAGTTCGGTCGGCAATTCTAATTTGTACGCTACTGGTCCAATTCGTTCGACGATCTTAAATGGTCCTATATACCTCGGACTCAACTTTCCTTTCTTCCCAAAACGAATTACACCCTTCCACGGCGATACCTTGAGCATAACCATATCTCCAACTTCAAACTCCAACGGTTTCCTTCTGTTATCGGCATAACTCTTCTGTCGGCTTCTCGCAGCAAGTAGTCGGTTCTTGATTTGCACAATCTTCTCTGTCGTTTCTAAAACCATTTCGGGTCCAGTCAATTGACTTTCTCCTACTTCACTCCAACACACAGGCGACCTACACTTCCTTCCATACAATGCTTCGAACGGTGCTGCCTTGATACTCGCATGGTAACTATTATTATACGAAAATTCCACCAGAGGCAAGTGGCGCTCCCAACTTCCTCCAAAATAAATCACGCATTCTCGGAGCATGTCCTCCATCGTCTGAATAGTTCGTTCACTCTGGCCGTCAGTTTCCGGGTGATAAGCCGTGCTTAAACTCAATTCAGTGCCCATCGCACGTTGAAGCGATTTCCAAAATTCCGACGTAAATCTACTATCGCGATCCGAAATGATCGATAACGGCACTCCATGTCTATAGACGATCTCTTTCACGTACACACTGGCGAGCTTTTCCATGCTGTCCGTCTTCTTTATAGGTAAGAAATGAGCAGATTTCGTTAACCTATCCACAATCACCCATATCATATCACATCCACTAGGAGTCCTAGGTAAACCCGTCACGAAATCCATAGCGATTTTCTCCCATTTCCATTCTGGTATCTCTGGTTGTACCAACAATCCAGATGGTTTCTTATGTTCTGCTTGAACCTTCGCGCAAGTCAAACACTTACTGACCTAACGAGCAATATCCGCCTTCATATTCGGCCACCAATAAACTTTCTTCAGGTCGTGGTACATTTTGTCCGATCCAGGATGTATCGAATACTTCGACTTATGCGACTCACTCATAACCAATTCTCGAACTCCAGGCTTTCCTTCCTCAGATGAACACAATGGTAACCAAATCCGATTCTCAAAATATCTCAGTCCGTCTGACCTAATCACGAAAAGAGGTTTCAACATTCGTCCCAAATTCTCAGCTTCAACATTCCCTTTCATTAGTCCTCTCTCTTGAGCCTTCAGTATAGTTTCGGTTAAGTCAACGCTCTCAGTCATCACTAATGCTCTGACCCTCAAAGGTTTCTCCCGTTCCTTCCTACTCAGTGCATCTGCTACAACATTCGCCTTGCCAGGGTGGTAGCGAATTTCGCAGTCATAATCACTCAGTAGTTCAACCCATCGTCTCTGTCGCATATTCAACTCCTTTTGATCTAAAATGTGCTGCAAACTCTTGTGGTCAGTGAATACAACACACTTCGTCCCATACAAATAATGTCTCCACAGCTTCAACGCAAAAACTACAGCTCCTAATTCCAAATCGTGCGTCGTGTAGTTCTCCTCATTCTTCCTCAGTTGCCTCGACGCGTAAGCTATCACCTTTTCACGTTGCATCAATACCGCTCCATAACCCTTACGAGACGCATCACAATACACTACGAAGTCTTCGGTTCCTTCAGGCAATGACAATATCGGTGCGGAACATAACTTATCCTTGAGCGTTTTGAAAGCAAGTTCTTCCTCATTTCCCCATTCATACACCCTATTCTTTTCGGTAAGCCTTGTCAATGGTTTTGTAATCAACGAAAATCCTTCAATGAACCTTCGATAATACCCAGCTAAACCAAGGAATTGTCGAACTTCAGTCGGCGTTGTCGGTGCTGACCATTCCCTGATCGCTTCGACCTTGGCAGGATCCACACGAACTCCCTTACTATCAATCACGTGACCTAAGAACTGCACTGATTCCAACCAAAATTCACACTTCGAGAACTTTGCATACAGCTTCTCCTTCTTTAACAACTCCAAAATCTTTCTCAGGTGCTTCTCGTGCTCCTCCTTACTCTTAGAGTAAATCAGTATATCATCGATGAAAACAATAACAAACTTATCTAGATACGGCTTGCACACGCGATTCATAAGGTCCATGAATACAGCAGGCGCGTTTGTCAACCTAAACGGCATCACTCGAAATTCAAAGTGTCCATACCGCGTACGAAAGGCAGTTACAGGAGTATCCTCCTCTCTTACACGCAGTTGATGATACCCTGATCTTAAATCGATCTTTGAGTATACACTGGAACCTTGTAATTGATCAAATAAATCGTCAATCCTCGGCAATGGGTACCGATTCTTAACCGTCAGCTTATTGAGTTCCCTATAGTTAATACACATCCGAAACGAACCATCTTTCTTCTTCACGAACAACACTGGCGCTCCCCAAGGTGATGAGCTCGGCCTAATAAATCCCTTGTCCATCAATTCCTTCAGTTGTTCCGATAACTCCTTTAACTCAGATGGTGCTAAGCGATAAGGTGCACGTGCAACCGGCGCAGCTCCTGGCACCAAATCAATTCGAAACTCGACCTCACGGGTAGGTGGTAAACCTGGCAACTCGTCTGGAAAAACTTCCGGATATTCGCAGATAACTGGTACCTCTTCAATCCTCGCCTCTAACTCACCATCACTCGAAACTTGTGCCAAAAACACATCGCATCCGTTCTCTACGTACTTCATCATTTTCAAACAGGAAATCACTTTCAAACGAGAAGTGCATTCGTCTCCCTTCACCGTCAAAACTTTATTCCTCAACGGAATCTGAACTAATCTCTCACCGCAGACGATCATAGCACTGTGCGCCATTAGCCAATCCATTCCCACAATCACGTCAAACG
Organism: Glebionis coronaria; assembly: GCA_025667525.1. Taxonomy (NCBI): domain Eukaryota; kingdom Viridiplantae; phylum Streptophyta; class Magnoliopsida; order Asterales; family Asteraceae; genus Glebionis; species Glebionis coronaria. The sequence goes on along the minus strand of CM046882.1, from coordinate 262,821,920 downwards.
ATCCTAGCTCTATAGGCATCAAGTCGATCTTATAAGCGTAATTTCCTAACTTCAAGGTACACCCTTTTAGTATAGAATTCGTACTAACAATTTTTCCATCGGCTAACTCAACGTTATAACTAGTCGCTAACAACACCGGTTTTCTATCCAAAAGACGACTAAATTTAACATCTACAAAACTCTTGTCGGAGCCAGAATCAAACAAAATACTAGCATAACAAGCGTCTAGCAAAAACGTACCGGTAACCACATTAGGACCCTGTGGTTTATCAGCCGTTCCCACTTGATATACAGCAGCCGCATTGTTACCTCCCCGCTTGTTTCCTGCCTTCGGGCAATTCACTTGCACATGGCCTCTCTCTCCACAACCATAACATCCCCTCATTCTGATAGCATTCGCCCCTATGGCTACTCCTCCCGTTCGGCAACCAGACGTCCTATGACCTGCTTTTCCACACTCGCATGCAGGCGGGCAATTCCCGACATGATACAAATTGCACCTACCACAATGGGGGTTCACTTTCACTCCTCTAGGGTTCGTCACTGCCCTCATCCCTTCATTCCTTCTCTGGTTAAACTGCTGATTTCGGTTTGGACCATGGTTGTTTCGATTCCCACCTCGGTTCTGGCCTTGGGATTGGTTGCTTTGTGCCGCTTCCCATTTCCTCTTGTTCCCTTCAGCAATGGAGTTCTGCTTGTCCTGGAGCTTGACGTCCATCAATGCGTGATCCATCTGGACCGCTTCATCAAACGATCCAGGTTTCGACGAAGTTGTCTCACCTTTGATATTGCTAGATAAACCCTTAATGTACTGCTTCATCTTCTTGGCATCATTGGCAAAAACATCCGGACACAACAGGCTTAATTCGTTAAACCTCCTGGTGTAGGCAGCGATATCGTTGTTCTTCAAGGTCAAGTGCCTCAACTCATCCTCCAATTGCCCCAATTCCTCTTCCGGGCAAAACTTCTTAGTCAACAGAGCTTTTGTCGCATTCCACGTCCTTGCATTCGCTACAGCCAATCCAACCGTAGCTACCTGAGTATTCCACCAACTTAACGCATCATCAAGAAACGTAGCAGCTGCAAACTTCACTTTGTCTGCTTCTGCACAACCGCTGATTTCGAACGTACTTTCAACCTTTTCCAACCATCGTCTAAGTTCTAAAGCTCCACCCGTTCCACGAAACTGCGTGGGACCGCACTTCATAAAACTAGAATAGGTACACACTCTCGGGGCTTGCTGTCTCCCCGCGTTCCTTCCCTGGTCCTGATTTCTCCTAGCTCGGTCCGCTTCCAACGCATTTGCTATAGCTTCCTGAATCATGGTGTTAACACGATCGGCGGTCAACTTTGGAGGCATGGGGTTATCGAATATCTTTTTCTGCAAGACAGGGAAAATAGAAAAACAATGTAAGTATACATATCAAGTTTCCGAGACATAATATACATACAACGACACATCACTACGGAGTTACTAATATTCATCAATTCACATCACAAAAGATCAAATTTAAGACATATCACAGATCATGAAAGGTAACATGGATTGTATTGATAATTAACCAAAATTGTGACAAGTATTGCCACTACAATCGTTCACCGCAAAACTTAAGTCCTCAAGTTTCTCGTCATAATGCCATCATACAAAAGTCTAAAACAGTTCTATTACAATGATCAAAGAAAAATACAAGATAAGCAACTAGGCATGTGGTGATCCACACGGCCTTTTGGATGGCGGCTCGTCATCGTCTTCCTTGGGTTCCTCATCACTATCGTCCTCATCCACATCATCCATTTTTCTCTTTCCTTTGTCATCCGGCCCACATTCCGTCTCCTTTTTCGTCCCTGATGTGGATCCACACTCAATCGCTACCTGACTTCCCACCGTAATACAAGCACCTCTAGTAGGCGGCTGAATCATGAAGTCATTAGCCTCCATCTCCAAATCGTCCACGAATCTCCAATCCGGGGGCAATGATGCTCTAACTCGATGCTCCCAACCCTGCATCCTTGACAACCTCACTTGATCTTCCCTAACACGGTCAAGACTAGAGCTCAAATTTGCGACCATCGATCTTAGACTGTTGATGTCACTTTTGTTCACATTTCCATCATACTCAATTCTTGCAGTCCTTTCCAACAGTCTTTGGTGTTCCCTTTCATTCTTATCAAACCTCTTAATTACCCTGGTCTCAACTACAAACCGCTCATACATCAACCTTTCCATCCTCCCCAAAACGACCTGCGGGATCCCAGTAGTGTCTTGGTCTCGGAAAGTAGACCCTTGCAATATTTTCATGAATCGATGGCGACTTGGATGATTTGCTGGACTCTCCACTGCTCCCATTACTTACTCGAACAAATCCTGGCACTGTTCTCAAATAGTCCTTACAATTGTCCATCGGGCGATTAAAGGATTGCTGCTCATATCGACCGGTTGGTGGTACTTCATAACCCTTTGGCGAATTCGGAGATTGAAACAAATCAGGTTCGGTCTGGCCTACAGCATTCTCGGGAATGCCATCATCCATTAGCTCCTCGGGCTCTTCCTCAGAATCCTCACTCTCGTCACTACTGATGCTAAAATTGTCCACCTCACTTTCGTCATTGTCGTTTTCCGGCCCTATTTCCTCTTCTGGAGCGATCCATCCATTATCATTGTCCGGCGGGTTCGGAGGGAACGGTCCCCCTTCGTGACCTACGACGTAATCGTTTCCATTATCATTAGGCGGTACCTCGGCCATTCCTGCAATAACAGCGAATTTCGGAGGGTACATAAGTAATTATACAATATTTATAAATACATGCATGCAAATGTAATGCAAAGGTGGTACATATGCCCGAAATGTAATAATGTGATGCTCATGCATGATTAATACAAAAATTACGATGTCGGATATTCCACGTAAAATTCAGCGTCTACATATAGTAATTCCATACTTACGTAATAATTACCCACATATATACTTCACTCAAAAGTATACGTCAAATGCCATAAATACAAAAATAAATCTTACCGGAGCCATGCAGGATAGTTGTGTGTGCTTGGACCATTTCTTACGACACCAAAAGTTATAGTTTAGGATTTTCAAAAACGACCTAGTTCTCTATAACTCATGGCTCTGATTACCAATCTGTAACACCCCCACAAATGCTATGCGCAGCGGAACTACAACATTGGGTGCTACACAGTATTCATTGCACACAAGATATATCAAACGACGCTAAAAAGACGTCAACTTAAAACTTGAATTTAAAATTGTTAGATGATACATGTCCACGGTTTTTCCAACCCCAATAGGTACAACAGAGTTTAGCGTTTTCGGTCCCCATGAATCTCAACCCAAGAATTTCAGTTTCACAACAACATTTCATTAAACTTAAAAATGTTTAAGTAGAAAAAGGAGGGAAAAACAAGCGGACTCCAAGACAGACACACAACATCCATCCCATGCACGCTCCATTCTACACTTCAGCGGTTACCTGAAACACATGCCAAAATTTTGGTCAACGAAAACGTTGAGTGGAATTCATAGGTTTTACAATCAATTTGAACGTATATAAAATAAAAACCATTCGTGATCATTTATAGACTTGTCGATCAAACAATCTATATTCAGGATACTGACAATTGTGTTTAAGCTCATGACACTAATCCGTTAACTCAATCACCCGCGTAATAAATACCGGCGTGATTCAGATGAAACCAGTGCCCCTTCTAAAGGCATCAGTTGCAATTATACCTTATCTCTCATACAAGATAATCTACCGCAGAACTTACTTAACGTACAGCTTCTCGGCTAGCATTGGGTCGTTAGCCCCGTAGTACTACAAATTGTATAAGCGGCTATTTCCCCCTACTCGAGGGCAGGACAATAGTTAATAGTTCATGAATTTAGGGTCTTTTGCAACTTTGGTACTCAACACAATTTCTAAGGCAACATTCGGGTCTAACAATCATTCATGATATACGTTCCTTTTAAAAACTAGCATGCATTTCCCTCGCGGGTAAAACAATTTGAAATAAATATAAGCGAGGCTATAAATTCACAGCTTATATATTAAGTAGTCGGTAGTTCGAGAGATGATCACTGACGACGAAACGGATGCCCGGATAAATCAACACCTATCACCAATAACGCGTAATGAGTAATCTCATTTTAAATACCTTACGGTACTGTATAAAATACATATATACTAGTCACTTAGGACAATTATAACTCACGCCAAAAACAAAACAACAAGCATTACTCATTTTATACCATTCGTTCTTATTACTTACGTTATCCATTTTTACTCATTTTCGCCGGTACTCACCGAAAGTACGGGCTGTTTTACCATATTTAACCATACTTATAAAATTTGAAAAAATTCTCAAAAATCCTATAAGACCTGTAGATAACACATTTTTAATCCCAATAAAAGTTTTTACTTCTACGACTCGTTACTCAACGCTTTTCAAAAACTACATTTTACGGGCTGAAATTGTACTTCGACCAACTTTGACCTCTTTGACCCATATGAAATGCACCTTTGACTTCTTTGACTCCTAAGTCAACTTATAGACTCATTTACACAGGTTTGTGACCAAATTTTGACCCTTGACCATTTACCAATTCATACTTGTGGTCCTCGGGATTTGACTAAAACTATACATAAATTCGGATTATGAAAGTTCTCGTCTCCCGGTACTCGATCTTTAAAACCTCATAACTTTTAGCTCGTTTTGAGTCACGGGCTCTACCTTATACCAAATTAAAGATAAAAAGACCCTCTACATCTACATTTAGTTTTCAAGACCTGTAGGAAAAATAATTTTTATGAAATGACCTCAAAGTTTCTGCCTAAATTTGACTACTCCAAAACCATGCTTAAACTCGATTCCAAACCTACTAACCACCACTAGACATCATCCTAAGCTTCCCTAATCATATCCAAACACAAGTTTTCAGTCCTACCCCTATTGATCAACCAACCTCATAATCCTAATCATCTAAAAACGAACATGCAACCACTTAAACCTATCTAAAACATCACTAAACAATAAACCAAACACAAGATAATGCTCAAAATTCATCAACCACCATGGCTCCCCAAACACCCCCTTGTGCCGTGGGGTTTGGGTGACCAAATCACCACAACCAAATGAATTTTGGTGGGTTTTATTGGTGATTATACTCACACTAGGCATGAATTTAACATGCATCACAACAATTAGCCTCAAAAACGGATTTGATGATTCTTGAAAATTTTTGGAAAATTTATTTGAATGCATGTGGGATTTAAGTACATAGAAAGGTGGGGAATGACAAGATTAGATGTGGTCTAACCTTAGTTTCAATGAAAATCAAGTAGAAAAAATTTTTGATGGTGTTCTTGGTGGGTTTGGGGGTGACCGTCGGCTAGAGGGCAAGAGAGGGAGAGTTTTGATTTTGTTTTTGTGAAATGTTACTATGTGTTTGTGTTTGTGCATTTTTGTGGTATTGGGAGGGACCAAATTGCAAATAAAGGTTTCTTTTGGCCTTAAGTTAAAAACGTCCTCAAAACTTTGCGGGTTTGACTCACTAGTCAATTTAGAAAATTTTACGGGAGTCGGAAATCATCCCGAACACTCCAAAATATTTTTGGGATACTTTAAATGTACTCGGAAGGCTATAAAACTCACCCGACTCAACTTAACACAAATCGTAAATAAAATTCTCGAAAAATTACATTATCGATAAATCGTCGAAAATTATAGAAATTTGGGCATCCCTCGGGATCGTAATCGTCATCGTCCTTCTTGAATCGTCAATCGTAAAAATTATAACCTCGAACATCGGCTTTAACCAAAATACTTATATATATAGAAATTAAAATTTATTAAAAATTTCAAAAATTAGCGTAATTTAGGGTAACGTTAATGACCTTGGTTCTAGGGTGTCACAAACGCCATTGGCTTCTTAGTTCTAATGGTTCACATTAGCCGCGAACCCCTTTTTTTTATTATCTATATTATCCTAAGTATCAGCTATTTTTATATTGTCCGGCAATTTATTTTGCACCTTCATTATTAAGGAACGTGTCCTAATTGGTTCTTTATCTTTTATACATAATGTGTCAGTAATTACGTTCACTTTCCTAGATGGAATAATTATCATGACCGTATTTATTCGAAAATTCTGTCTTCACATTTTCTAAGTCTTAGTTCTATCTCAACTATTATTTTTATCCGTTTTGCTCAATCCGACGTTTAAAACGTCGATAATTACTACAAGTAATTAAATAATAACTAGTTAATTTTTATGAAACGTAAACGTAAAAATTTTAAATTTCTTAGTTCGACCAATTATATAAAATGTTCAAAAATAAATTTGAATTTAGTTAACAAGATTTTTGTTGATTTATCGAAAATATTTAATAAGATCCGTAAATGTTCGAAAAACCTTTTGTTTATACTTTGGTCAAAGTTTTCTTAGTTGAAAAGCAAAAATTGTCGTTTCAAATTTCAAGTCATGCTTTAAATGGTCTCCTCAATCCCTCTTAAGTTGTCTAGAAGTACACACAAACATTTACCCCTAAACAGAAGTTTAGTTAAATGATTTGTGTATAAGGGAATAATCCCTTAAAAATCCTTTGTTAAAACATATATGCATTTTCTTTTTGGTAAAACCCAAAGTCTTAAAAGGGCTCTTAATTTTTGAAGAGTCAATATAGATTCCATTATCTTTTATTCACACGATCAAATAATGTGAAAAATTAAGTCTTAATTCACATGTTAAATACTCAAGGTACAGGTTTTCATTGTAAGGCCAATTTAGGGCAATCGATAAATAATTACTAACCCCTTATTATACTTATAAACAAACAAATAGTCCTGAATGATCACAAGCATGAATTTATCAAATTACAGCCTACACATGTGATTCACCAAATTTATGAATGCTACATGTGTATTAGTCAATCCAAACGACATCACGTGAAGCTCATAATGTTCATTACAAGTTCTGGATGTAGTGATTGGAATAGATAATCTTTTTCGCAGATGCGAAGTTGATGATAATCATGCCGTGGATCAAAATTTCCTGAATATACGCTAGAACCTTGTAAATGATCGAACAAATCTTCCATTTCGAGTTATGGATATCGTTTTCTATTGTCAATTTACTCAGTTCACAATAATCTATAAATATAAGGAATGATAACACCATAGCTCTTCATGATGACGAGCTCGGTAGAATAAAATCTTTCTCTGGCAACTCTCTCAGTTGTACGGTAATTCCTTTAATTTAGATGGTGCTGATGTACAGTGCACAAGCCACAGGTGCAGCACTGGGAATATAATCAATACCAATTTCAACTTGCCTTAATGGCAAAAGTCTAGGTAATTTACCAACAAATACCTCCTAAAGTTTCCGATAGTAGGAACATCTTTTAGTAAATTCATATTAGGTTCTTTCTAGATTGCAAGATTTATGACTAGTTCATAACTATTCACGGTATACTTTTAAGTCTAAAAGCAGGATACATCCACCTATCGGGAATTATTTAAATCACTTTTGATAATCAGCATCTTTTCATTTAGGGGAATTCTACTCGTGTTCCCATCAATTAAGACAATGTCATCATGTCATAATCAATCAATCCATTCTACTGGCACTACCAACTTTCCAGTTTTATTGCCGTCGATAAGATGTGAACTTCTCAAAAGACTAATAATAACACATAATCCTTCACAATTTAAGGATATCTGAAGACGTAACTAACCTTAAAAGAGTAAGGTCAACGCATAATCTATGCGAGGGAATTTCAAATCAGATACAGACGAAAACATTTAACGAATATGAATATATCCCATGTTTTTATAATTTGAGTACGCATTCGAAAGCTCCTCGGATCGTTACCCAGGTCATTCAAATGAAATCAAATCATAAGAAATGATAATAACGTTAATACATCCAGTCGGGTATCAACACTCGGTAATCAGATACTTTTCCTAAGAATCTCACTACGGGAGAATTGGACAAGAAAGAATTGTCAATTGTCAAATAAGACAATTTCCACAGATGAGTAAATTCGACTCAGAAGAATAGATGCTACAGGCACATATGTAGGTGTCCCTAACATTATGTCCCTATTTTTTTTACTTCTTGCAGATCTCTTAAAATTTAATATTTCACAATCTTCAAAGAAAATGTAGTGTTTATTCATTGGTTTTATGGTGACTACTAATCAGCCTTGCATGGTCCATTCCAAATTGTATGTAGGCGCGCAACTATATACAATTTCAAGATTAACGATGCAATACTCAGTTCGTCAAAATTTTATCATCATGTTTATAATAAAAATATTTTCATGCTTAATTCTTAAATAAGAATCAAAAATAAATTTACAAAGATTTTCCTTGTTATGAAAACAATTAAGTTTTCCAAGGTGTTTTATAAACAACTTCATTTCGATAACAATCACTTATAAATCACACTTTGAATAATCCTTATGGTGATGCAAATTCAATTTTTCTCAAGGGATACTGTTTTATCTTATAAAATCAATGAGTGATCTACAAAAGAGTGATGAAAAGTTGTTCACCAAGAACTAACTTCAATATAATAGGAAATGAGCTTAGCCAATTAATCATGAGGTTCATGATCTCGATGACACTCAATAGAATAATCCACAACGTAACTCAAATCGAGATGAGTACTTGTTCAACGGTTGCGTCACTAATGCGAACATTAGGATGAAGCAAGAGAAGATAGATAATATCGATACATGTAGAATTTAGCAATCAAAGGTAGTCTTTTCATTAATCACAAACAAGTCAAAATTGTACTGTAACACATTATGTGTCACTATGTCATACAATTCAAAGAACTCATCCTACCAACTGATGTCTCAGTTAAGTTAGGGATTATTTTTAAAAGATACCACAATGAATACTAATCTACAAGAGTCATTAGGTGTCCCACCTGTCCCGGAAGATCCATTGGTCCCAATTCAGAAGAAGATTTCTTTATTTTATTTATTGGACACTGGGCATCCTCGTTAGCGGACAATGGCCTAGGAACAACACTTAACACGAATCAACAATCAATTAAAACCTTATAATTCAATCACAGGACTTAACGACTTCCTCTTAACAATCTCATATTCCATACGGGTTAAATTTTACTTTATTCAAGTTTCAACCAATTTTATTCTCAATTCGATATCCTACCTCATTTCCCAATACTTTCATCCTTATTATTACACTTTAAAAGGGCAATAAAAGCTCGATATGATCAACACTTAATTTCCAATCCTATAGCTCCTTCATCAATAGTTATCAAATGAGTCACTAGTATGAGATGACTCATACATTCAATTAGACTTCTCGGAAAGGTACTAGTGGCATGACGCTTTTGGGTAATGGTTCTAATGACAGCCTCAAGTGCAACATTCACCTTTTCGATTTCAAATTTAAGAAATGGGTGACAACGAATCAGATGACACATTTCCAGGTGGTAACGTTTTGTCAAACTCCACTCTATAAGGAAAGATCGTCATGACATCGATATCAGATTTAATCTCCCCAATTCTTCTTCAATATCACAATCATCTAATATCTACATTTCTACGAATATCAACCATTTGTTGGGATCATAAATATCCACAACTTGGTTTAGATTTAGGATAGCTAGAATTCCTACGAGAATAGCTTCGATTAATTTACTAGGGGATTTAGGGTTCCTTGTGACAATCTACGTCGTATAAATACCTCGTATAAATATCAAAATAATCATCAAACAATCATGTAATAAAATTACATCATATATATATATATATATATATATATATATATATATATATATATATATATATATATATATATATATATATATATATATATATATATATATATATATATATATATATATATATATATATATATATATATATATATATATATATATAATCCAAGTTACATATATATATATTAAAATAACACTTCTCAGTCTAGCCTTGTCGGTAACTCGGGAATTCTTCGACACCGTTATAGTCAAAAGATTTTTAGACATTTTTAGAAAAATGTTTGTAGTAAAAATATCATACAACACGTTTTACAACGTTGTATAGATTAAATAAAAACCGTTATATGAATATGGTTATAAAAAACCAAAACACGAACATAATATAATAGTATGACCCCGTATTGCTAGTCAGGCAATACATCGTAATTCGGTACGTATAGTAGTATTTCGTTAACTTGATTATTATAAGCCGCATGACATTGTTACCTTACTAAACCAAACAACGGGTAGCTAACCCGATACTCAATTTTCCCATCTAAATTAGCATGTCGTCACAAAGGTCACGCTATGGAAATCTTCTCATACATAAATTCGCGAACCAATCAATGTGGCATGACGGGGATCAACCGTCAAGGCGCGAACTGGGGTGATCGTCCCCAAATAGTACTATTATATGCATAAGCGTCTACCAAATCCCGGTAGTTCACAATTCATGCTAATGGGACTTTTAGTGACATAACCTAACTTTAATAATCCATTTAATTTCATCTATCGGGTCATTTAATCATTTATGGGGTCATACAATTGGGTCATACAATCATTCGGGTCCAAATCAATAAACAAACAATCGGGACAAATGGTGTCCTATTTTATAAAAACTAACATGTTATCTCCCTCGCGGGTTTATAAAACATTTCATAAAAACATTTAAAAGAGTGCGAGGCTATGAACTCACGTTGATGTGGGAAGGCGGGTTATCGGCAATTCGGATGTACGGTACATGCTTCAATCACGAAAACCTAGACAAATAATACTCGTCTTAGACTCTTGTCCAATGACTTTATAAAAATAACAATTATGTATAAATATGATGATTATATATATATGATGATCAAGTGGGTTTACATATTCTCATTTACTCACTTTAGTGTTATGTGTCGATAACTTTTATACTAATTTACTAGTTTTACCTATTTATATATTTTAAGTCCAATAAACTTATTATAAGTTATTTAACTTGTATTAATCCATTTTATACTTGCATTATCAGTATTTACACTTTACATGTTGGGCCCAAATGGGTTAAGCCCAATAAATAAGTTTATTAGTGTTTTAGTCCATTTTTTTGTATTATTAGTCCAATAATGTTAACTTAGCCCGTTAATGTCCGTATGTTATATAGTTCGGGTTTTATCGGTTTTTACTTGTTATATATGCTTATATATAAGTATATAAGTTTATAAAAGTTTACATTAGACGGGTCCAACGTTCTAAGTTTTATTTAACAAAAACGTTAATTTTACGATAATAGCCGAAAAAGTCGTAAAAATCATGTTTATAGTTTTATAACTTATAAAACTTATCAAACTACCATTTTTATAAAATGTCTATTTATTTATTGTTATAAATGTTTATATAGATGTATTATATAAGTTAGTGGGTTTTAATTCACATTTTATACTATATTTACTTGAGTGCTTATATAATACTATTATACTCTAATTTCCAAAATCTGATTTTTATTTTCATGTTCACCAAAACTGCCATATCTAGAGTTCTATATGGAGATAGAAGCTAAGATTTTTATGACATACACTACATGATATGTTATCCATTTAACTCTTCTATAGCTACTGTTGAATCATCCTTTAAGTATTTTCTAAAAATCGTCCAAAACAGTGAACTCAGATTTGTACTCTAAACTTGTTTTGATAATATCTCACGCATCCTAATGATTCCATTGCATGGCCAACTCTCACATGTATACAAGACATATTACTTACTGTATATCAATTAATCTATGTCATTTTATCAGTTCATCACATGGTTCTTTACTATTTTATACAGCCATCATTTTAAGCATGAGTTAAACCTTTTTACATATAATTTTTCATCTTTTTACCCATGATTATCAACACCAAATCCCCATACAATAATTTTATCATCATATAATCATCATATACATATACAATAGGAAAGAAAATACATGATTACATAATCAAAATTAACAAGAGGATAGGAAGAACAATCTCTATACCACCAAAGTGATGAAAATATGGGATTGATGATGAACAAGACTTGGTTTTGGGCAACCAATCTTATGAGATATCAACACCACTTCTAGGATCATCAAATATTTGTAGACTTCTCCAAAAATCAGCCCTTGATCTTCATGGAAACTCCTTGCTAGTTGTTAAAACCACCTCCAATCTATAGAGCTTCAAAAGGGCTTCATCATATGTAGAGATAACATATGATTTCATGGTTAGTTTTGATCACAATGGGTGTTTAGGGGGAGAGGGTGGACGAATTTTAGAGAGAAGTAGGAGAGAATGAGAGTGGTTTGCATGGATTGAAATGGTGGTATGAGAAGCTAGTTGTTTTTGTGTTAGATGGTAGCTTAAGTGTAAGGCTAGCTTACACTTGTAAGCTAAGTGCTAAATTGATGCCACATATTTGATGTGGTGTCCATACTTGGGCCGTCCCATGTTATAGTGGGGTGGGATAATTTTTTTTGTCCCACCCCACTAATTTACAGGTACTCCTCGATTCTAGTTTCATCGATTTCCGTGCCCTCGGGTCGTTTCACAAAAAACGTTTTTATAAATTATGAATCAACGGCAAAAAACGAATCCGATAAAAATAGTCTCATCAAAAACGGAGTTCAAAAACATAAATACGTAATCCTAAGGTTTCCAATTTAGTCGTAAAGGACGTTAAATTAAAATCGTAAGTCCTAATCTCTTCTTCTAAATTTGTGAGTTTATGAACCAACACAAATTTAAAACTCCAAAATAATATTCACGGATAAATTTATTTTCTGAAATGTCAGACTGTCACCAAAAACGGTGTATGTAAACGTAAGCACGTAACGTAGAATCCTCTGGTTTAGACGTAGTCGATGCTACTTCAAGACGTTAATCAAAATTTCTTCCCAAAAATAAGTGAGTTCATAATTTAACATTAAAATAATGTTTTTAAATAACACTTGAGAATAAAATATCAACCATAAATTGACGGATTGTCATAGGTGTCTTTAGAATTCACTACACCGAGAGTCTCGAGAGGAAATGTTTCGGTGATTTCCTTGTTCTTGAAAACATCTTTGTGAGGATCTTCTAGACGAGAGAGATGATCGGCCGCTAGATTCTCGGCTCTTTTTTTGTCAAGCACGGTGACATCAAATTCTTGGAGGAGGAGCATCCAACGAAGCAATCTCGGCTTAGCATCATGCTTAGCTAAGAGATACTTGATAGCCGAATGGTCGGTATACACGATGCTTTTAGTTAAGACGAGATAAGGTAGGAATTTCTCAAAAGCATAGACCACGGCAAGGAATTCCTTTTCCGTTGTGGTGTACTTTAATTGAGCCTCCGTCATCGTCTTACTAGCATAATGGATAGGACGGAAATGCTTTTCATAACGTTTCCCTAAGACAGCCCCTATAGCATAATCACTTGCATCGCACATGATTTCAAAGGGTAATTCCCAATTAGGAGCAACAAGAATGGGAGCTTCAGTAAGTTTCATTTTAAGAGTTTCGAAAGCTCTAACACAATCCTCATCGAAATTAAAAGGAGCATCCTTCTAGAGAAGGTGTGTCATAGGTCGAGAGATTTTCGAGAAGTCTTTGATGAAACGACGATAAAAGCCCGCGTAGCCTAGGAAACTCCTAACTCCCTTAACGGTTTTGGGATAAGGTAACTTGGCGATGACGTCTACCTTAGCTTTATCGACCTCAATCCCCGCTTTCGAGACCTTATGTCCTAAGACGATTCCTTGTTTACACATAAAATGACATTTTTCCCAATTAAGCACAAGATTGGTTTCTTCACAACGTTTTAAAATTTGCTCGAGATTAGATAAACACGACGTGAACGAATTGCCAAATACCGAAAAGTCATCCATAAACACTTCCATCGACTTCTCGATCATATCGTGAAAAATGGCCATCATACACCGTTGAAACGTACCCGGTGCATTACAAAGTCCGAAAGGCATCCTACGATAAGCAAACGTTCCATAAGGACATGTAAACGTAGTCTTCTCTTGATCACGAGGGTCGATAGGGATTTGAAACTAACCGGAAAAACCATCTAAAAAGCAATAGAATTCATTTCCCGCGAGTCGCTCCAACATTTGATCCATGAAGGGCAAGGAAATGTGGTCTTTACGAGTGGCGTCATTTAACTTTCGGTAGTCAATACACACCCTCCAACCGGTCACAACACGAGTGGGAATTAACTCGTTGTTTTCATTAGGCACAACGTTCATTCCTCCCGTTTTAGGGACAAAATGGATTGGGCTCACCCATGGGCTATCGGAGATAGGATAAATCATTCCCGAGTCAAGGATCTTTAAAACTTCCTTTTTAATGACATCGTGAATTTTGGGGTTTACCCTTCTTTGACTTTTAATTGTGGGTTAAATCTTGTGAGTACAAAATTTTGGGTCAATACCCTTAATGTCGGAATTTTTCCACGCAATTGCCCCTTTATGAGCTTTAAGAACTTTCAAGAGCTCGGTTTTTTCATCATTAGCAAGACCTCTTGCAATAATAACCGGCAACTTGTCATCACCTTCCAAGAAAGCGTATTCAAGGTGAGATGGAAGATCTTTCAATTCAAGGATAGGTGGTTCCTCGATTGATGATTTTGGCTCAACACTCATAACTTCCATCGATGGAAGAAATGGTGGAATAGAAGTATCAGTACTAAAAAACACCTCATCTTCATTGTCGATTTCATTTGAAGTAAAATCGCCTCCTTGGAATGGAGTGAGATTTGGTGTAGAATTAGCAAGAATCGGATCCAAAATAGTTGGATTGCCACTTGACGAGCTATCAGAAAAACCTAACACTTCTTGTGAAAACTCATCGCAAACCACATCAACTAAGTCAATGTGATTGATGGTAGCGATTTCATAAACATGAGAAGGTTTTGAGTTTTGAATAGCTTTTATAACAAGTTCATCTTCGTTGAATCTCAAAGTGATAGTTCTTGCATGAACGTCGATAAGCGATCTCGAGGTGTCTAAAAATGGATGACCTAAAATTAGAGGAACTTGAGGATCCGCGGGGATGTCAACTACTATAAAATCAACGGGATAGTAAAACTTCCCCACTTTCACGAAAACATCTTCGGCTACTCCACATGCTAAGATCGTAGAATGATCGGCCATCTCGATAGACATGTTCGAAGGAGTAAGAGCCGGAAGCGAAAGCGATTTCAAAATGGAAAATGACATCAAATTAATGCTCGCACCAAGATCGGCCAAGGCGAGGCATTCTTTCATATCTTGTATGTCACAAGGAATGAGAAACTTTCCGGGGTCACCAACTTTTTCCGGTATGCGGTTAAGATAAACCGAAGAACAATTAGAAAGCTTTGAAATCTTTTCCTTATCGTTCATCATACTTTTAAAAGTGGAAGAGAAACGAGGCATATATAACAACGCATCGGCTAAACTCACATCAAAATGCACTTGTTGAAACATTTTTATAAAAAGCTCGATTTGTTGTTTGTTTCGTTCTTGCAATTTCTTTTTGTTTCGTCTCGAAGGGTAAGGTAAGGGTGGTGTGGGTTGGACATTAGGCAACGGCCTTGGAATCTAAGGTTCCATATTTGGTATTGGTTCAACCGTAGGTGTGGTATGAGCGGTACTTCGTGGGCTTGTAATATGCTCCTTTTCGACCATCACCTCGGGCTCTTTCTCGATTTCCTTCTCCGTAGAAGTACTTGGACGAGAGATTGGTTCCTTGAAAGTTTTACCACTTCGTGTAGTAATAACCTTCATTTCTCCCTTCGGGTTTGTAATGGTATCACTAGGAAGACCACCCGAGGAAGAGGGTTTACACATGATTGCTTCAAACATTTTTGCCATTCGGTCCTCAAATTTTGATTGCCTTAAATCCGCTTTTAACAATTCTTGCTTAATCTCATGTTGTCCTTGTTCCATCTTTTGTTGATTTTGTCGAAGACGTTGAACATTTCCTTCCATTTTATTAGCATGTGTTTTAAGTTCATTATCAAGTTCGTTTTTAAGCTCGTTTTTCAACTCGGACCTTAAGCATCATTTGCTTTAGCATAATCCAAAAAGTCTCCTTGAAGATTTTTAGTGTGAGCATTTTGAAAACCTTGTGTAGTGTTTTGAAAATCATGGTTTTGGTTTTTATTAGTAACTTGTCCATTCCCACTTTGATAATTCCCTTTGTTATAGTTACGTGAATTGCCTTGATAATTACCACCTTGGTTGTTGTTTTGATAGTTATTAGCATTTTGATTTGGTGGAGCTTGATTTGGGCGGGAACCTTGGCCGTTTTGGTTGTAAGTTCCCGTTGCTATGTAAGCACTCGAAGTGTTACCACCGGCGGTAATGCACTCGGAAAGATCATGAGCTCCACCACAAGACAAACAACTCTTTTCAACCTCTTTAACCGAAGCGAAATTCAAAGCCTCTTGTGCTTCCCAATGAGTCATAAGATTAGCAAATCTATCGAAAAACCGATTTTCCTCATTAGCTTCATCATGTAAGGCATTAATGCTACGAGTTGATGACGATGACGAACCCAAATTGGCAACACTCGGTGTGTTACGAGGGATATAAACCTTAGATCTATTCTCGATAATCATTAAAGAATCATCGGTCGTTTTGCACAAAAAATTACCACCCGCGACGGCATTCAAGTAATCTCGTTCATGATCATTAAGCCCATTATAAAAAGTATCAACTTGATGCAATTCCGAAAAATCATGGTGTGGACATTCATGTAACATTTCCTTAAATCGTTCCCATGCCATTGAAAAACATTCATTATTTCGTTGTACAAATCTTGAAATCTCATTTTTCAAATGTGTTGTTTTAGATGGTGGAAAAAATTTGTTCACAAACTTAGAAACGAGATCACCCCATGTCAAAATTGAATTTGGCGGTTCTTTCTCAAGCCAAATTTTAGCGGGTCCATCTAACGAGTATGGAAACAAGATCATCTTAATGGCGTCATGTGGAACATCCTTAAACTTGCTAGTTGTGGCGAGACGATTAAAATTCCTTATGTTATAGTGCGGGTTGTCTTTCTTATGACCTCTAAACTTATTAGCTTGCAACATCGACATTAAACCCGTCTTAATCTCGAAATTCTCCGCAAGGATAGCGGGAATCACAATGGCCTCTCCAAAACCCTCGGTGGGTTCTTGAAGCAACTCCATCATAGTACGATTAGCCATGACGACTTCTTGTTCTACAATAGGTTCAACAATTGCAGTTTGTTCTTCAATCAACGTCTCTTGATTTTTTTGCTTTTGAAGACGTTTACGAACTAGTTTTTCTTGATTACGAGTGATCATAAACTTCACGAAGAATGGGAGGTGAGCAAAGAAGATTTTTTTTGGGTGTTTTGTGAATTTTCAATTTTTTTGTGTTTTTGATTGTTTTTAATTTTTTTTTTGGATTTTGGTGTATCTTCGTAGACAACAATCTACCAAATCTCTCCTCGAATCAAACTCTTGATTAAAGAAGCCTCAAAAGAATGAAAATGATCACGTGGAGTGAACGCCTTCGAATGACTTTAGAACTTTGGTGAAAACCAAATTATTCAAGAGGGTTTAATAACAAAGAAACCAAGCAAATATATTATACGTAATAATACTTTGGGCGGCAAAACCCTCGATTAGCCTTCAATTTCAAAATACTCACAAGCAAGCGGGGAAACGAGGCGGCGCGAAGAACTTAAGAGCCTTTTTCCTTAGGGTATATTTTATAATACCCGCCTTATACCCACCTTATAGTTCGAATTTTTCAAAATCGAGCTTCACGAAAGTATTTATCTATTTTTGCCTTTTTCTTTTTGTTTGAGATTCGAATACAATAATTAGGAGATCAAATCCTAATTAAGGTTGTGTTTTCACACTTTTGGAGATAGTTTGTATTGATTGTGATACTTAATACAATATAGTAATAATAATTTCACAAGAAAAACTAAAAAAAGGATAATACGTATTAGTAGATTTCTACTAATACAAATACTATTTATGGTTAATATTAAAAACAACAAGACAAATTAATCACGACACATCTCCCCGGCAGCGGCGCCAAAATGGTTGTAGAATTTTACCACACCTTTAGGAAAAGGGGGTAAATAGGGAAAGTATTAAATACGACGGTTTAGGAAAACCGTGTACAAATGACCCAGTGAAGCTCGTTTCCCAAGGAGGTATATGTATGTGACTAAAATGTAGCAAGGTTTGAGATTCATATTGGATAGAAGGGGGATGAGAAAATAGGATGACGAAGACGTGAAATTAATTACTACTACGACGAAATGTAAAACCGTAAAAAGTACAAAAATAAAAATTAATTCTAAAAATTACCAGAAATTCACCAAAAATCAAAATAAATAAACTAAGAGTTTACCATTGATCAAAACTTTTTCAAACGTTTTAATTAATTTAATATTAATTTTTAAATACTAATTAAAGCCCTAAAAATCAAATTAAAAATCAATAAGCCCAAATAAAGATTTTTCAATTGGTAAACCTCTAAAATGACCTAAAGAGATTGAAAACTATTTTTGTAAATTTTTAAACTAATAAAAACTATTTAAAATGATTTAAAAAATATTAAAACTTAAAATAATTATAAAAATTAATCTAAAGATGATAAAATTAATCAAAGAGGTGCAAAATTCCTATTTTAATGCATTTAAGCTAAGAAAAATATAAAAAGTGCAAAAATGTGAAATTTTAAAAATAATATTAAAATAATATTAAAAATCCAAAAATTATAAAAGATTCTAAAAACTTGCAAACTAGTTTATTTTTACCTAAATAATCAGAAAATGAAAGTGCAATTACCAAATTACCCCTATTGGGCCCTCAAATGGGCCAAAAGCAAAATCAGTCAAGCTTAATGGGCTCTTTAGCCCAAAAAGTCAAAATAAACCCAAATGACTTGGAAAAGCCCTATCTGACTCAAAATTCAATTCTAAACACAAAATTCCGAAGGCCCAAAATCTGAAAGTGAGCTTATCACAGCTTAATGAACAAATAGCTTATTCTTATTGGGCCAATAAGCCCATTAAGCAATAAGCCCATTAAGCAATAAGCCAATGCCATAAGCTCTGTTTAAACACACAACCTTCTTTTGGGATATTAAAAAGATCTGTAAAAATAAATTTTGAAAAAGCTCAATCAATAAGTCAGAAATAAGCCAAGAACAATTCCACAAAATGACAAAATAGTGGGATGGAGTTCTAGGCTGTTTCAGAAGCTCTAGTTTGTTGCAAAAGCTCACAAATAGCTTAACTAAGAATAATCAATCAAGAAAATCTCAAAAAGCCAAGTAGAATAAGCTGTAAGAACCAATAAGCTGGCTAAAAAAGCCAAATAAGCTAGTTTTCTAGCAAAAGCTTAACCAAAAGACTTGTAACCTTCCAGACTTGTTATTAAGCTGAGAAAAATGAGTTTTATTACAAAACCCAAGTTGTTTCATGTACCTATAAGCAAAACAGATTCAATAAGCTATATGACCAAGTTTGACCAAAAGTCAAACGCTGATAAGAGTAAATCAAACGCTGACAAGCACAATTTTGGATGTTGACATACTTAATGAAGTGATAAGACCTTGTTTTCACCCTGCTAGTCAAGGTTTGAGTTCAATCCTTGTGAATCAAGGTCTACCAGTTGAGTAGACTTGATAAGTTTTGGCACAAATAAGCCAATAAGCCAGTAAGCTTATAAGCTATCAACAAAGCAATCCAAGTAGCCAAATAACCTCACAAGCAGCACATAAACAGGATCCAAGCAACAAAACAACAATCCTTACACTAGAAGTACAAATGCAAGCACCAAATGAGGTGGTCACTTTGCTGATGCAAATGACCACTTCAGCCAATTTTGATAAGCTATAGAACACTCAATAAGCTACCAAATTCAACAACAGAATAACCAATAGATAGATTATCATCCAAACTATTCCCAAACCTGATTTTAGACCGTAGATCCAACTAACAAAGAAGTTATTGGATATGATGTGTTTGACCAATTTCAAAAACACTTTTATCAGATTTTTTCAAAACTTCAAATCCTTTTCCCAATCTTTCAGAAACTTAACCAATGACTAAAACTTGTATATTAAGACTTGTTTAGACTTCCCAAACCCTAAGAGCCAAGGGTACAAGGCCACAAGGCCTTATGAACCAGTAATCCCAAACAATCCTTTATCAAGCACTTTTCAAACAAAATTCTTAATCCTTCAAACAACCTACTGATTTTATAGATCAAATAGCTACACTAGGTGACAACTAACAGATTGCAACCATAAAACACAAAGCACAAACAAAAAATTACCAAATCACATACCAAATCATAAAACAGACAATATCATGTGATTTTTAGAGGAAACTTAAACAAGAGCTTATACCTGTCCTCCACAACATCCTAGGAGGACCAGCAATGATCCTTGGACCTTGTTCAACAACTAGAACACGACCAAGGTACTTCAACAAGAAAGATGGATGACTGCCTTGGTTGATGTTTCAAAGCAGAAACTCAAGGGCTTGATTTCTTCAACACAATGAACAAACAGCCCAACCAAATGCCCTAATCCCTTCACAAGCTTGGTGTCAACAAGCTTGCAAGAGCTTATAGCTTTTGGTTAAGGATTAGTACAACAAAATATCAAAATCAGAAATCTCTTTTCAAGCTTTTTTCAAACTTGAAAACCTGACCAAACATAAACGTCCTTGAACCAAATGATTCAAGCACACTTATAACAACAAATGGAACTTAGAATTACCCTTAAATAACACCAACTTTCAAAAACATAAAAAGGAATTACAAATTTTTAAAAATACCAACTTTTGTAAATTTCAAAAAGGAATTACAATGTTTAAAAGGTAAAACTGGAACAAAGGGACTCTCACAAGTTGAGGTCTCCTTTTATAGGCATAACAGATGATTCTAGAATGCTAAAAACCCTAGCTATGAATTCTCAAAATTACCCTTGAGTGCTTGATGTTGTTTGATGTTGGTGAGCTGTCCAAATGCATCATGGACGTTCATTTTAGCTTTGGAGTTAAGCTATGACTCTTAGCTGTTGATCTTGACACGTCAGATTACTTGGAGAGAAAGTTGCATTTTCATTGGTGGACGAGGTTGAGTGTGGGGTCCATTGGGTAATGATATTGAGGGTTTTGTGTGTGGGTTATGTTTCAGGGCGTGTGAATCAAGTGTGGGAATGGGTAATTGCATTTTACCCTTTGTTTAAGTGAGAGGAGTTATTGGGTTCTTGATGGTAAACAGTAACTCCTTTTGATCCGAAAATGGGGGAAAGGTAAGTGTTTGGCGCAATTTACTTTCAAATGTTTCATTTTCACATATTTAACCCTTGTGTTTTGGTGAAATAGGTATAAAACGTTTTTCAGCCATGAAACTTACTTCCCTTTGTTATTTAAGTTTCATACTTCACACTTTTGGCACAAAACTTTTCCAAAAAGATTTCAAGGGTTATTTTTGCCAACTTCCTATATTTGTAGGACTGATCTTGGACATTCTTGATTTTCAAAGGTCTTCATTGTATCTTTGACTTCATGAGGGACCATTTTTGACAAATTAGAATTGATGAGGGACTAATCTTGCCATTTCTTCAAAGTTGAAGGACTTTTTTGTAATTTTGACAAACTTAAGGGACCAAACTTGTATTTATGAATTCACAAGGGTTTTAAGTGTCATTTCTTCATTCATTGAGGATCAATCTTGTATTTCTTCAAGTCTTCAAGGGTTAATCTTGGATAAATCATGAACTAGGGCCCGGTTCTTTGTACGGCTTCGTTTCTCGTGTCCGTTTTTCCTTGTTTCTTGTGATCTTTTATCTTTTTCACGATATCCATACCTAAAACACACAAGTAAACAAACACAAGCATATATATATATGGTATTTTATGACCTTTTTATGCATTTAAAGCCCGAAAAGAATGATGGGATCATGTATAAATGCCATCTAATCACTCATATCAACAATCTATAGGGGTACGATGTGCTGACAACCAATCCATACCCAAAATTACATCAAACTCACACATGTCCAGAAGGAGTGCATTAACTTGGCGGATTTTATCATCGAATTTTAGAGGAAGATCTCGGTACACCTGAGTAATGCGTACAGAGTCTCGCTTGGGCGTAGATATATTTATCACACAATCGAGTGGTGTAGGGGTCATGTCTATACTAGCAGCAAATGTAGTAGATATAACTGAATGTATAGCACCCGTATCAAAAAGAACGCAGGCAGCGTGACCGTGGATAAATAATATGGCAGCGATAGTACATGTGGCCTTGTTTGCTTGCTCTCTGGTAGTGGTATAAACCCAACCTGTGGTTCGTGGTTGTTGGAAATACGTTTTACGTATTAAGAAGGATCGGTCACTCCATTAATAGTCCATGTAATAGCTCGTAGTTTAGTTAACTTTCTTTATTTATCAAACAACATCAAGCCTAGCCTACAACATGTGTAGGCCGGCCCAAATGTAAGCCCAAGCCCATGACAAGGGCTTGGGTATATAAACCCTCTCCTTTGATGGAGAGGGTGTGTGGTTATTCATATTTTCACATAGTAAACATTTCTTTCCCTCTCTAAGTGTGTGTCATCCACCATCTCTCTATCTCTTTCTCTCTCTAACACATAAGCAAGATTTACATATCCTACAAATGGTATCAAGAGCCATGGGATGATTGTATTGTGCATGTGTTTGTGTTCTTGATTATCTCGCCATTTTTGATCCATTTTCACACGTCCAAATTTTTTTTTTGTGTTTTTGATGGTTTTTTTCTTGATACAAATCTTCTACATAGTTGTGGTAGGGATTTGGTATAGTTACTTTGGCTAAAAACACAAAATTTTTGGGTGTTTTGATCATTTTTTGGCTTAAAATCACGAATTGGTTGAGTTTTGTCCGAGAAAAGTAGAAATTATTCCGATCAGGTCATCGGAAAGGGGTTCCGATCTGTGTAATCGGAATAGGGTTTAGGTATTCCGATCACAGCATTCCGATTGGTATTCAGATTGGTATTCCGATCACGGCATTCCGATTGGTATTCAGATTGGTATTCAGATTTGGTATTCCGATCACGACATTCCGATTGGTATTCAGATTGGTATTCAGATTTGGTATTCCGATCACAGCATTCCGATTGGTATTCCGATCACGGCATTCCGATTGGTATTCAGATTGGTATTCAGATTAGGTACATTCCGATTAGGGTTCATTCCGATCATCATTCCGATCACTATTCCGATCACTATTCCGATAATCACAAATTTTTCCATAAAAATTTCGACTTCAACTCACAACAACAAACACATTTACTTTATTTCATTGATCGATCAACGTTTGTAAATCTTATCTTATTGAAATGGAGTACACATATCTTACGGATAAGTCCATCCTCTCGGGTACGGATAATCGTCCACCAATGTTGGTGAAGACTATGTATGAGGAATGGGCTTCCCGAATGGAACTTTATATGTTGAACAAGGAGAATGGACATCTAATTTGGGCATCGGTGCTCAATGGACCATTAGATTATGGTACCGTGATGAAAGGTACGACTACTCGTCCTCGCACAACGGGTGAGTTGACTGGAGATATGAAGATTCAAGATAAATGTGATAAGTATGCAACAAACATCATTCTCCAAGCCCTTCCTCCAGATGTCTACAAACTCGTCAGCAAACATAAAGTTGCCAAAGAGTTATGGGATAGAATTCGTGTTCTCATGCAAGGCACCTCGTTAACTAAACAAGAACGAGAGTGTAAGCTTTATGATACTTTTGATAAGTTTGCCTATGTTCCAGGGGAGACTCTCAATGATTACTATCTGAGATTTACCCTATTGTTGAATGAGCTCAATATCTATGGCATGACAATTCCTACCGTTCAATTGAACACCAAGTATTTGAACACTCTTCCTTCAGAATGGAAAAAATACGTGACGGATGTTAAATTGGCTAAGGACTTGCATAACACCAATGTGGATCAACTTCAAGCTTTTCTTCCACAACATGAATGCCATGTGATCGAGGCTCGGTTGTCTACACCTCAAGTTCATGATCCACTTGCAATGTATGCTTCTCAACAAAACATGGCTTATACTTATCAACAACCATCATACTTGCAGCAGCCACCACCACACATCTATTAGCAACCATCCTATCAACCACCAATGATGCCACAGCAAGAATATCAACAAAGTGTTCATCAACAATCTTTTCCACAGCAACCACAATATCAGACATCACTATCACAAGCCAACAGTTCTCCAATGGGCTATACTCCTCAACAAGGATATTTTCCAATAGAAACACAACCAGCACAGGCTTTTTACTCTAATGAACTTCCACCAATCCAAGCACCGGTCTTTACTCCAAATGATACGCCAGCTGATGTTCTAAACCATCTCACTGCTTACTTGTCAAAACTTGTTGCTACTAGAGGATTTCCACCAACAAACAATCAGCTCCGCACCTCTTCAAATCCTCGACAACAAGCCACTGTTCAAGATGGTCAAGTGACGGTACAACCTATTCACGGAAGGCAAAATTCATATGGACCTCCTACAAGGACTGGGAACAATCAAGCTGTGAATTCTCAAGCTAATGGAAATGGAAGTCCTAGTGGTCCTAAAAAGGTTGCGACTTGCTACAATTGCCAAGGACAAGGTCATATGGCTAGGGAATGCACTCAGCCGAAAAGGAGGAGGGATGATGCATGGTTTCGTGAGAAGATGTATTTGGTTGATGCTCAGTCTAAGGGGAATATCTTGGATTCAGAGGAGTTAGCATTTCTTGCAGACCCAGGGGCAGCAGATACTAAAGGCATTGCAGTCGTTTCTACTTCTAATGCAGCTTATCAAGTAGATGACCTTGACGCATATGATTCTGATTGTGATGACATTCACTCTGCCCAAGCTGCTCTCGTTGCTAATCTCTCTCACTACGGTTCTGATGTCATCAGTGAGGTACCAACCACATCTAATAATATTGATGATAACCAACATCAAGTTGGGCATGAAAATGACAACCTCGAACAGCATTCGAGAACTAGTAATTCAAATGATGTGGTACCCAATCCAACACATTTGAGTGAACCTCAACCAAATGCTACGACGGGTATGGAATCTTATGCTCAACATGATTTGGTCATGGTGCCTAAACATATTATTGATCAAATGCATATGGCCCTCAGACAATCCGTAGATACCAATTCCACCCTAACTGCTGAGCTTGCGTTGCATAAAGAAAAGGTCAAAGCTTTTGAAATGGTCCCTCAAGCAGAGAAAATAACATGTTCTGAATTTGACCAATTTCGTTTTGAAAAGATTGAACACTTGAAAGAAATAGAATCATTAAAAGCTAATCTTTCCAATGAATTAAAAGCAAAAGAGTCGGTTGTCAATGATTTTCAGAAACTTAAAATGGATTTCGAAACTCTCGAGTCTAAAAAGGTTGAATCAGAAATTAATGCTACTAAACTTCTTAAATTCAAAGAACAACAGCTTTTAAAAAAATACGCTTCCACAGAAAAGGTTCAACTTTTAACTAAATCATTTCAAGAATTCGAACTTAAGCGTCTTCAAGATTTACCACCTAATCCCGGTTATGCAAAACAAGCTCAGGAATATATTCACGGTCTTTATGATATGACCATAATTGTAAAATCGAAAGAAGCACCTTTTGTTCGTAGTTCTGACGCGACACAGTCACTTGCGGATGAAACTCATTCTAAAATGCTTTCAAAATTCCATACAATTGATTATGATCAACATAACAAAGATCAATTTTCTAAAAAGACCCGCATTCGTTTACAAAAGGAATTAGCTGAATTGACAGCTTGTGCCCCAAAGTTTGTCAAATGAAAACCCTCCTAGTACGTCTCCTACACTTGTCAAAAAGGATTTAACGAAGTTAATTCCACCGGTAAGTAAGCCGTCCGTTAACTTAAATGAGGTACACCAACACTTAGCCGATTTTGACAAGGTCATTTTGGAACGTACGACGGCTTCGGCCATAACGGAAGGTGAATGGAATTTTGAGCACACTAGAGCTGCTTTCCGAGACGAAATTATTCCGTTTGTAAAGAATGTTAAATCTTGTCTTAGTAATCTTGATAAAGATTTGTATTTGGAAATAGAAGAAGTTAAACGTGTTTTCAATGAAATGGATGACACTTATGAAAACAGTTTACTTGAAATAGAACGAGTTTCACGCCAAAATGATCATCTTCTGAAGAAAGTGATGTCTCATGATATTGTTTCCGTCTGTGTGAATAAACGTGTTGATAATGATTCTACTGTGCATAATGTTGAAACTGTGGATAATGTGGTAGATAGTACTTGTCACGAATCTGACGCTGAATTTTTAAAGCTTCAAGATTCATATTCTTCGCTTTCAAAACGTTTTGATGAGATTCAAACACATTGTATTTCGCTTGACTGAAAGCAACAATTTATTCAAGAAGTCTTTGAAACGTCATTCGAAGGTGTTAATATCGATGATGCAAATTTTGAAAAGAATTTTCGATTGAATTTACAATCAAAACAGCGTCAGCCAAGTGACAAAGTTACTAACTCTTTGCCGATAGACATAGAGAAATCTAAGGAGCTTAACTATGTGAACGTACTTGAGGCCGCTGAGAATTTTAAACTTGATCTAGATAATAGAGTTTCCAAGATTTTGTCCAAAGTTGAAAACTTAAAACAGAAAAATACACGACTCTTCGATTCAGTAAAGCCCGCATGTGTTGATACCACTGCACAGAATCAATCATTGATTGAACAATTGAATCGAAAGTCGGTGGAAATATCTGATTTGAGGGAACAAATTTGTGATAAGAATCTGGTCATGGCTGAGTTAAAGGAAACACTTCGTACTCTAAAAGGTAAGAATGTTGTGGATAACATAGCCACTGTCTCAGCATCGTCCTCTAGTGCAATCAAAAGGAACCTTATAGCCGTCACACCACTTAACAAGGGCCCTAGGACTAAACCATCACAAACTTTGGTCACTAAAGATAAGGCGGAATCAAAACCAGCTTCTAATATTCCCGTGTTGCCTTCTACAGGAGTAAGCACCACTACTAAGGCTCAAAGATCTAAGCTTAAGAGAAACAAGAAGAATGATAGGATCTTGCCCCCATCTAGTAGTCAAGTGAAGAAGAAAGTAGAAGCCCATCCTAGGAATGTTATTTCTGTTTTGAATAAAAAGAATCATGTAGCTAAACCTAAAGGCTCTGCGGTTGTGCAGCGTTCTAAGCCTAGTGTGAATTCTAATTTGAAATGTTGGAACTGCAATGAATGTATGTTTTCTAGTCGTCATGATTCTTGCCTTATTGACCATGTGAATGAGATGTATGCCCGGAAACATGGATTAGAATGGAAACCGACTGGGAAAGTGTTAACCCAAGTTGGTTGGATGTGGCGCCCCACTGGTAGAACTTTCACTATAGTAGGAAATACGTGCCCTTTGACTAGGATCACTCTCACTAAAGCGAAGAAAGCGTGCCCTTTAACTAGGAGTACCAAGGCTACCAAAACACACGCGTGTCCTTTAACTAGGAACATCAACACTACTGTAGGAACAAAGTGACCTTTAACTAGGTCTACTCCCACTGTAGTGCCCGCAAATAATCCAAAACCTAAGAAAGTTGGAACAGTAAAACCTGTTAGTGCTAAAACTTACATTAGAAAAAGCAGGAAATCTAAGGGTCACAAACATGTTAGCAATTCTGATAATCTTATATCTGTATCTGCTAACACTCAGGAACCAATAGTTTCCAATGCATTGTCTACTGTTGTTATTGAAAACAGGTGGTCCAAATTGTTCTCTGGTATTTGGACTCTGGTTGCTCCAAGCATATGACCGGAGATTGTTGATCCCAAACTTAGATCGATTAAGCTTTGTGTATACGAGATTAGATCAAGTACTACACGTAGAGAAACCTTTGCTTATGAGTAAAGTAACAAAGTGTTATGCGGAATTAACACTTGATCTAAAACACAAAGATGTTAAACAAACTTTCACTTGTATTAGAATAATCTTGTTGATTACAATGAAAGGTTTAACTTGCGAATACTATGAAAACTGATATTGAACATTAACCTAAAAGATCTTCTTTTATAGAACAAGAAGTCTTGTACAATAAGCTACGAATCAACTATTCTAGGTAAAGATAAACATAGAAAATACATTGTCGTTTCTATCCTTACTAGAAGTATTCTAGAATATAATAAACGTGTAGCTCACATCTTCCATCAGTGCTTGTCTTCAATCTGTCAACGCTTGACTTTAACTTGTCAACGCTTATGCTGTCAGCGCTCACTTTGCTCTTGTCAACGCTTAAGTTGTTCTTGTCAGCGTTCAAGTGTTCTGGCCTAAATTTATTCCCAACAATCCTCCCCTAAACTTGATATCCACTCTTATGATCAAGTTTCTGAATAAACACTAAGAACTTGGAGGAGTCTGACAAACCTTGTCATATTGATGATAAATAAATCTGATCAAATTCTTTGCCACGTCACTTGTATAGTCTATCTCCAACTGGGTGTCCTTCATCTTCTCCAAAACAGCCTTGGATATGAAATACTGAGCATCTACAAGTAAATACTCAGCAAACTTTGTAGAACTCAAATGGTATACACCAGCAGCTGAATATAACCTCCATTGAAGACCACTGAGGTCATCTTCAAGATCCTTCCAGATTTCAGGATCTTCTTCTTTTGTCCCACACATTCTTTTGAATGTGGTCCAAAGTTTTATTCCATTGGCTGAAGTTGGTGCTTCAGCCTCATACTTGGTCTCTAGCAACCTCCAAAGGTCTACCAAGTCTTCTCTGTCACAACTTGCAAATAAAGATATGAGAGTGGTAAAAGTGTGTACCTCCTTGCCAAATCTTCCAATTTTCCAGAATCCACATTCATCTTCCTCATAACTTACAATTGGATTCCTGGAATCTAGTGGTAACACATGCACCATATCTGAAGCTTCTAATGGAGAGAGCTTGAGGCTCTTTCTAATGATTGCTTCACTTGGATATAGTTGATTCATATCTTTTGGAAACTCAAGAATAAATCCCTTCTTTACTGGTCTAGGAACTATCATAGCTTTCTTGATTGCCATCTCTTCTACAAGTTGCTCCTTTCTTTCATCTGAAAGAAGTCTGAAAGTGTTTTCTTCTTGCACTTTCACCCAAATAGGATAAGCCCTATGTTCCAACTCATCAAATGTCAAAGCCTTCAGCTTCTGATGTGTCCATCCAACTCCATGACATTTGAGCAACATAAAGTAGAGCTTCCTTCTATCCCTTTTCAATTCAGAGAGAATGTTGCTTGCCGTGTACTTCAGCATCACCTTACAATCCTGCTGAACTCTAAGAAGGATTTCCAAACCCCATATTTGATCTGAAATGGTCAAGTCTGGATTATCCATACAGCTTTCTTCCCAAGAATTGTACATCTGAACTACCTCTGGCATATCAAAATCAATTTGCAACTTCAAATCTCTCAGCCTTTCCCTAGCAAGCTCATCACCATACTCAAGTCTTTCTGGTTCAACAATCATCACACTTGAATCTGAGCTAGCTCCATCACTTTCTTCTTCAGAAGTCACAACAAATGGTGACTTTTCCTTTTCACCTTGTTCCATCATTTGCTCAGCCAATCTTCTATCAAATTCAACCTGAGCTGCATTCTTTGGAACAATTTCTTCTACCAACTTACCCTTACCCTTATCTGTTGGTGCAATTGTTGGTAGGTTAGATGATAATACCTGAGTAGGAACATTTTTGATGATAGATGATGACTGGAATACATCACCTCCATATGCAGATCTGTCAACGCCCAAATTTCCTCTATCAGCGCCCAAAATACTTCTGTCAGCGTCCAAACTTGTCTTATCAACGCTCAAATATTTTCCCTCAGCGCCTTGTGTAACCTCCCTCAACATATCTGTAAATGATAAATTTAAATTGGTTGGAGAGATTAAGGACGTATCAAAACCTTTTTGTTCCTTCAAAGTAGTAAGAGCTTCAGCAATATCCAATGATTGACCATCTTGACTGCTCTTATCACTCAGATTTCTTTGATCTTCCTCCCCTTTGGAAGACTCTTCCATACCTCCCCTTGAATGAGCACTCTCCAAAACAACAATCCTCTCCCTCAATTCTTTGAGTTCAAGGCCTTGGTTACTGACAATTTGTACTAAGTCTGCATTTTGCTTTTGCAAGATAATGTAGACAGCCGTCAATTCTAAAAGCGTCATTGGTTCCAGTCTGCCCTCTTCCAAAATGGGGACTTGACCTCCCAAGTCAGGTTCATTGGGCATGGATGAGGACTTAATTATGGTGGGACTGTCTTGGCCAGCTTCTAAGCCAGAACCAATAGTCCCAGCCTCATCCAGGTCACCAGCCACACTTGTGGTGGTGGTTCTCTCTGCTACATGGCTAGGACCACCAGAGGAGAACACTCCAGCAGTCCTTTGGCGTTTAATCAACCTATATTCAGGTGGTGTGGAAGATGGTGTAGAAGAAGGTGTAGATGTGGATCGGTTAAGGGGTGTTTGGGATTGTGATGGTTGGGTGTCAGCGATGGAAGTAGGCATATCAACGCCCACATTAGATGTGTCAGCGTCAAAGGGATTTTGGTCTATTTGAATTTGGTCAGGTGAGGGTAAAGGTTCAGGGATAGGTTCAAGTTGTGGGTGAGGGTCAATATGAGGTTGGGGGTCTGGTTGGGGTTGTGCTGCTGCAATAACAGCAAGCATGGCTGGGGTTAATGGTAGGTCTCTATGAGGTGGTGAGTTCATCTTGGTAAAAATAGCCTTCTTTTGTGCAGGGATCTTATAAAAATCATTGTGATCCCTTGAACAATATCTTTGAGCATCAAAAACCATTTGCAGAAAACGGGGATAAGCTAAAGTCATTTTTGTCCCCTTGTTTTTACACATTCCTTCAAAAATCATTTTAGACCAGTTATAATTTTGCCCTGTTGCAATACACACAATAGCTGTTGCAATGGATCTATTGATCTCATTGTGTGCAGTACATTTGGGACTCAAACATTGAAGGAGAATGTGAATTAGGTACTTCCAGGCTGGGGGAAATTCCTGCTTATGGTACTTATTAAGAGTACCTTCATCAGGAATGGGGTATCCCAAAGCCCTAAGCCCTTGTTCTATTTCAGATATGGGAAGAATGGTTATACCATCAGCATCATCAAGATGCAAGGCCTGGCGTACCAAGGCCTCAGTAACCACCCAAGGTCTCCCATGTACAATAGAAGTCAATGTTGTCACTCCATTAACTGTTGAGGAACTAATAGTGTTCCAAAACTGTTTAATGTGTGTGATTGGAATGAGTGGTGCATGAGAAAGAGCATACCTTAATGGGGATGCATTCAAATACTCCACCATCTGTGTGTATTGAGGGAACAAAGTATTATCAGCAACAAGATAAGCAATCATGTTGTGTTGAGACTTGAACCCCAAATCCAATTCTACTGAGTTAAATCTTGGTGCCATTGATGAAAGCTGTTAATTGGAAGTATAAAAGATGAAGGTTGATAGGAGAAAAGTGTTAGACAAGAATTATAGATACCCTGTTTAAAATAGGAGCCAAATTTATAGGAGTGGATGAATGCACGTGATTGGCCCAAAAATAGGCAAAGATTTTCAAAAATCAATCATGAAAATATTGAAAAAGTTTATAAGTTATCTCATGCATTTAATGAAAGTAACAACTCCTAAAATTACGGCTTGAAAATATGTCAAAAAGTTACAACTGGGTAGGTCCCATTGATTGTCAACGGTCAAATATAACCCATCAACGCCCAACGGCTATAATCCTGTCAACGTTCGCCTAAAGCCATGTCAGCGTCCATTTTGGTCACAACAACGCTTGGAAAAATCTTGTCAGCGTCCAAAAATAAAATTGTTTTAAAAAGTGAAAAATGACCTTAACAAGTAATTTATCCTAGAGAAGATAACCAAAAGTTGATAATTATCATAGGGCGGCAAGCACTGTCCAGTTATGCACACTTGCATAAGCAAGATAGACATAACAGTCCTCTAGTGTCCCTTGCTAACCAAAATTCTTAACAACCAAGTTACCTCATAAAATCCTTGTTACTCCCAGGTAAAACCCATATCAAAAGGATTCCCAAGCCTCCCAACAGACCACAACCAATTCTAGGCCAAAAATGTCTTGGCAGCATGCAAAGTTGATATACTATGCATGCTACAGTGCCTCATGGTTTAGTAAAACTAACCCATACTCACCTATGGACACAATCTGGAATTGTGATAAGAGTATTCTAAGAATACCCAAGAGTCCTAAAGGTTCCTTAAACCTCCCCTTAAACTATGATACATGAGTTCTCAAAATATATATGAACATTAAAAATGTATGTCAAGATAGGAATATAAATATTCCAACCATCATCCATAAACAAAACATGTCCAAATAACTCTTCAAAGATCCATAAGCAACTCTGTATCCAATGGCATAAAGATACCATTACCTGCACATTTAGATGAAAACCACAAAACTAACATTTGTTGCTGACAGCGTCCCGACAACACTTATCAGCGTTGAAGAAACTCTTGTCAGCGTTAGACAATAATATCTCTAACAACGGCAAAATAACACTTGACAGCGTTACATTTACCTTTGTTAGTGTTAGAAAAATAAAGTGGAAAATCTAAATCATCACAAAGACCAATAACAATGCATTATCCTGTACATACTTTTACAAAAAGCTTCCAAAACACATATTAAGTGAGATTACCATTCCAATATTTGTTACCAAATATTGAAATCTTCCAGCATCAAAAGGTTTAGTTAATAAATCAGCCACATTATCTTCTGTATCTACCCTATCTGGTTGTATTAAACCTTTCTCAAAGCAATCTCTTATAAAATGATGTCTAATTTCTATGTGTTTGGTTTTAGAATGATGTAAAGGATTTTTAATAATGCATAAAGTACTGTTATTGTCTACAAAAATCTTGGTATGCATAAAATTATACCCATAATCCAACAACTGGTTCTGAATCCATAAGACTTGTCCACAACAAGCAGCTGCAGCCACATATTCTGCTTCAGTTGTAGAGTTTGCCACCACTGTTTGTTTCTTGCATTGCCAAGATATTAATCTGCTCCCAAGAAATTGGCATCCACCAGTTGTGGATTTCCTATCAAACTTGTCACCACCATAGTCACTGTCTGAATATGCAATAAGGTCCAATGGAGAATCTTTTGGGTACCATAATCCAAGATCTGGATAACACCTTAGGTACCTAAAAATTCTCTTCACAGCAAAAAGGTGACATTCTTTGGGAGTCACTTGATGGCGTGCACATGCACACACAGCAAACATGATGTCAGGTCTTGAGGCTGTAAGATACATCAATGATCCAATCATTGATCTATAGTGCCTAACATCCACATCCTTTCCAGCTCCAATCTTTCCCCAAGGGTGTTGTCTATCCATAGGAGTGGAAGCCTCCTTTTCATGTGGAGAAAAACCATATTTCTTCAAGATTTCAGCTACATACTTGTCTTGGGAGATGAAGATACCATCTTCTTTCTGTTGAACTTGTAAACCTAGAAAGAAGTTCATCTCACCCATTGCACTCATCTTGAATTTATGTGTCATGAGCTTGGAAAATTCCTCACTCATTTTTGGATCAGTAGACCCAAAAATGATGTCATCAACATAGACCTGCACAAGCAACACATGTTTTCCTTTCTTCTTTGTAAATAGTGTCTGATCTATGGTGCCCCTTTTGAAACCATTTTCCACCAAGTAGGTGGACAATGTACCATACCATGCTCTTGGGGCTTGATGAAGTCCATACATTGCTTTCTTCACTCTATAAACCTTGTCTGGATTCTCAGGATCTTCAAAACCAGGAGGTTGCATGACATATACTTCCTCAACAATTGTCCCATAGAGGAAAGCACTCTTCACATCCATTTGGTAAACATAAAATTCATACAAGAGGCATAAGCTAGAAAAATTCTTATAGCTTCAATTCTTGCAACTGGTGCAAAAACTTCTTCATAATCAATTCCTTCCTCTTGTGTATATCCCTGAGCTACCAAACGTGCCTTGTTTCTGACCACAATACCTCTTTCATCTTTCTTGTTCCTTAGAACCCATCTTGTCCCAATTGGTCTCACATATCTAGGACAATCAACCAGCTCCCAAACATCCTGTATAGCAAATTGGTGAAGCTCATCCTGCATTGCTTCTACCCAACTTGGTTCCTTGAGAGCATCAAAAATCTTCTTGGGTTCTTCCTGTGACAGAAAACAGGCAAACAAACATGCTTGTACAAGAGGGGTATCAACCTTCTTGTGTATATTGGCAATAAATCCACCATGACCTTGATGGGATCTTCTTGTCTGAACTGGAGCCATAACATCACCAATGATCTGAGATGTGGGGTGATCCTTTGCTATGGAAGTGAGAACTCCTCCTTCAATAAGTCTGGTGTCCTCAATTTCACGCTCCATGTTGCCAATATCTTCTTCATCTGACTCTGTTTGATCAACACGAATCTCTTCATGGACATGGGAAGGTCCACCTTGTTCAAAATGTGAAGAGAAAAGATGTGCAAAGGTGTTGTCAAATTCTGATCCTTGTTTGTCAGCGTTAGGGCTAACAACGCTTGAACTGCTTGTGTCAGCGTCTGATCCATCAGCGTCTGAAATGCTCTTGTCAGCGCTTGATTTCCCTTTGTCAGCGCCTGAAGAAGTATGCATGTTTGTACTTGGTGGTATCTGAAAACCACCATTATCTTTTCTAGCAGCAGCAGCAGCATAATACTCATCTGTCCATATAGGAAGTGTAACATATTCTTGTGTGGGAGATGATTCAACTGCTGGTGGTCCATCCTCCTTAGCAACCTGTATACCTGAAACATTACCAATTCTCTTTTCCAAAACACTTGAAGTTACCTTCACAATGTCTGGATCAGTAACAGGCATATAATTCAAAGCTCTAGATAAAGGTTCTAAGTCAAACAACCAATTTGGACCACTTTCAGGATCACTAGGTTTACTTTCTAAAAACCTAACATGTATCTTTTCAAGTATACGTTTTTCCTTTTTAATGTAAACCCTATATCCTTTACTCTGCACCGAATAACCCATGAAGTAGCCTTCATCACCTTTAGAATCAAATTTACCTAGGGCCTCACTAGTTTCTAGAACAACTACATGACATCCAAAAGGCTTGAGAAAGCCAATATTGGGCTTCCTACCCCAAAGTAATTCATAAGGTGTCTTATTATGTATCTTGTTGACCAATGCCCTATTTTGAACATAACAAGCTGTGTTAACAGCTTCAGCCCAAAAGGCTATAGGAAAGTGGGCATCAGCCAACATGGTTCTGGCTGCTTCAATAAGGGTCCTATTCTTCCTTTCAGCAACCCCATTTTGCTGTGGGGTTCTAGCTATGCTAAACTGCCTAGTAATCCCTTTCTTGGCACAAAAATCATCTAACAACTGATTTCTAAACTCACCCCCATTGTCACTTCTAATAATTTTGACCTCATTACCATTCTTCTTCTCTATTTGGGTAATGAAATTAATCAGACTTAGGGCAGTTTCACTTTTCTTGGCTAAAAAGAAAGTCCATGTAAACCTGGAGTAATCATCAGTAATAACAAAACAATATGATTTACCCTTCAAACTTTCTATATTAGTTGGACCAAAGAGGTCCATATGCAATAAGTGAAGTGGTTTAGAACTAGAGTGCACCTGTTTAGACCTGAATGAGACCTTGTGCTGCTTGCCTTTAAGACATGCAACACAAGAGTGGTCATTGTGGAAAGCCTTTTCAGGCAAACCATCAACTAAACCAAGCCTCACAAGTCTATTGATATTCTTAAAGTTTATGTGCCCTAATCTCCTGTGCCAAAGATTACTTTCATCTACTGAGGCTTTAGCATACAGACATGACACTTTATTATTTACCTTAATTCCATTAAGATTCACATTATATATGTCTTTATGCCTTGGTGTTCTAAAATCTATGTATTTCTCCTCAGGGAGCTTATAATCTTTGCTTAACACCAAGCACTCAGTATCTGTGAAAAGAACCTTATTTTTGTTATCACACACTTGTGATACACTAAACAAATTATAATCCAGTTCTTTTACCAAGAAGACATTCTCAAACCGTAGATTATTGGTGACAAGGGTTCCTTTTCCTGTAATGGTTCCGTAGCCCCCTCCAAAGTATACCTTATCACCATCTTGAATAGGAGAGAAATTGGTCAGATAGTCTTCCTTTCCTGTCATGTGCCTTGAGCGTCCACTATCCCAGTATCCATAATCATTGATCTTCTTCTGAATGCCCTGCACATAAAGAAAACACATTAGTTTTCTTTGGGAACCCAAGCCTTGAAAGACTTGGATTCATTTGGTTGTTCAACAAGAACAGACTTGGTTCTCATAACAACCCCATTTTCATCCCTGTTTGAATGAAATTCCCAGTTAACCCCAATTGGTGTTGACAATGCCTTTGAAATATAATGAAACCTGTTGCATGTCATAGAAATACCAGTAGAATTAGGGTTCTGGTCTTGTTTTGGTCTCCATGTTAAGCTAGTAGAAGCTTTAGACCTATTTCCCTGTGGTTGCAAATACCTAGGTTTGTCAGCGCTGAAATTTCTCTTGTCAGCGCCCCGATTGCTCCTATCAGTGTTGAACCTAGGGTTTGCTACAGGAACCCATTGCCTATTTGACCAAGTATTTGACTTCTGAAAAGGTCTTAGGCCTTGTGTGTTAGACCCTCTAGAAAAGAATGGGGCTGGTCTAACAACTTGTGAACTTTTGTTCACAAAAGTATTGGGTCTGACAGTGTTTGACCTATGTTGACTTTTGTCAGCGCTGAAATGGTTCCTATCAGCGTTGACATTGGAAGCGTTGACACATTTGTATGCCAAATGTGAGAAGCTACCACATGTGTAACAAGCTTTTCTAGACATAGTCTTAGGTCTAGAAGCAAAGAAGCCTGTTCCATGATCACTAACTTGGCTTTTTGGTGACCTAGTATTCCTATACATCTCTGCATATTTAACACTAGGTTTTCTAACAGTTTGTGGGCCAAGGTCAACAGCTTTGCTAGTGGTAGGGTGTGTGATCTTAATAGGTTTACGATCAATGGACTCATCAATTGGTATCATGTTTGGTGTGGGCTCATTTGGACTATCACACAACAACCCTCCCTTAACAAACAAGGTGTGGTTAGCTTTCTTCCACTCATCTAGGTCAGTCAGCTTTTGCTTGTATTCCTCAACTGGGGAAGTCACTCTAGGTGGAGGAATGAATTCCTCCTCTTGGCATTCTGGCAAGCCAGTCCAAGATAAGTCCTTTGATTGGACACCATAGAAATCCCCAGCTGGTGGTGGAACAACAGTATAGTTATTCATCCCAATCCCACTCATATCCTTAGAGTCTCTTTGTTTACTAAAACACTCTCCTAGGGATTGTGTGGCCTTATCAAATCTCTGGATTTTAAGACTCACATTATCTTTATTTTTGTTAGCCTCCTCTAACTGAGCTATCAAATCAAGATTAACCCTATTTACTATATCTTGAACATCCTTACTCTGATGTAACTCATGTTTTAAGATATTTATTTGATCCTTTAAATCAAACTCCATTTTCTTATACTCAGCTACTCTCTTTTCTGTTTGGGTAAGAGCAATTTGATAATTAGATACTTTGCATCTTTCAGTACTTGCCTCATCTAATAATTTAACTATCTCTTGTTTTAATTTTTCAGTATTTAAACGACAACCCTTAGAACAGAAAGCATCATCATATACCTCATTATCTGATGAAGAGGAGGAGTGTGCCATGAGAGCATATTCAACATGCTCTTCTTTAACTTCAGCAACCAAAGCTCTGTCCTCTTCCTCATTCTTAGCCATCCAGCTCCAATCCCATTCTCCAACACCATCAATTTGTTGAACAGCAACCATGGCCTTGGGATCTGGGCTTTTAATCATTTGGCTTGAAGGCTTCCCAGCATCAGATCTTCTTGGAGATCTACATTCCCTCATAAAGTGCCCCATCCTATGACAGTTGTAGCACTCAACCTTGGACTTGTCAAATCCAGCAACATCCTTAGCATTAAAGGTCATCTTCTTCTTGAACCTTTTATTGAACCTGTTTGCTCTTAAACTTACAAGAGCCATAGTCCACTTGATGTCCATCTCTTCCAATTGTTCATCACTTATCTGCTCAAGATCTTCATATGTAATCCTTGAATCACTGGGCAAAGAAGCAATGAATGCACACACAGTATCTAGATCAAAACCAGCAGGTTTAATTCTATCAGCGCCATGATTGTGTGTGTCAGCGCTTGAGTACAAAGCGTTGACAGGATATGATCCAGCGCTGACAGACTGACATCCAGCGCTGACACCTTGAGACCCAGGGGCTGAATGTCCATAGAAGTTCATGGAATCAAATTGGCCTTCACTTTGTGAAAAGAAGGCCATGTTGCTGCTGGAAGATTTGTTATCACTCTCCAATTGCCATTCATTCTCCAACAGTCTTAACTTGTTGAAGATGTCATCAAACCTGGATGTCTTGTGGGTGTTATTGACAAGAATGGATCTTGTCTCAATCTTCCATACATCACCAAGGCTTTTGAGAAAAGTAGCATTCAATTCAGGGTCATCAATCTGTTTTCCCATGAAGGAAAGTTGACTTGTGATGTCAAGAAGTCTACTTCTCACACTGCTGAGATTCTCATTAGGTTGAGCTTTAAAGACAGCATACTCATGCAATAGTTGCTTCTTCTTTTCTTCTTTTGTATCAGCATTGCCACCATGTGCTACTTCAAGAGCTTCCCAAAGCTCTTTTGCAGACTCAAAACGTTTGTACTTGTGCTGATTCTCATGACCTAGGGCATGTTTCAAGATGTTCAAGATTTTCATGTCCACCCTCTTCTTGGCTATGTCTTCAACAGCTACAGCTCTCCCATCTTCAGGCTTTTCCACCTTATCAGATTCAGGACAATTAGGAACAGCTGTCCTTGTGGCAATTGCAGCAGTAATCTTTGCTGCTTTATCGAATGTGTTCCCATATTCGATAATCTCCCAAAGAGTGTAGTCATGAATAGCTATATATTGCTCAAAATTGGACTTCCAAAGCTCAAAGTTCCTGGCATCAAACATGGGAATTTTGATACTAGGGTTTGAGAAGTTGTTTTGTAGCAAAGAAGGAGGTTGATTTGTGCCAGACATGATGTTTTTAGGGTTTTGAGAATTTTAGGGTTTTTAGGGTTTTTGGTGTTTTAGGGTTCTTGCGTTACTTAAAGATCAAAAGTTTCTCAACAAGCTCTGATACCACTTGTTGATCCCAAACTTAGATCGATTAAGCTTTGTGTATACGAGATTAGATCAAGTACTACACGTAGAGAAACCTTTGCTTATGAGTAAAGTAACAAAGTGTTGTGCGGAATTAACACTTGATCTAAAACACAAAGATGTTAAACAAACTTTCACTTGTATTAGAATAATCTTGTTGATTACAATGAAAGGTTTAACTTGCGAATACTATG
This sequence comes from Glebionis coronaria, assembly GCA_025667525.1. NCBI lineage: Eukaryota > Viridiplantae > Streptophyta > Magnoliopsida > Asterales > Asteraceae > Glebionis > Glebionis coronaria. Next base: position 262,782,298 of record CM046882.1, on the reverse strand, counting down.
AAAACTGATATTGAACATTAACCTAAAAGATCTTCTTTTATAGAACAAGAAGTCTTGTACAATAAGCTACGAATCAATTATTCTAGGTAAAGATAAACATAGAAAATACATTGTCGTTTCTATCCTTACTAGAAGTATTCTAGAATATAATAAACGTGTAGCTCACATCTTCCATCAGTGCTTGTCTTCAGTCTGTCAACGCTTGACTTTAACTTGTCAACGCTTATGCTGTCAGCGCTCACTTTGCTCTTGTCAACGCTTAAGTTGTTCTTGTCAGCGTTCAAGTGTTCTGGCCTAAATTTATTCCCAACAGAGATCGCTCTCAGCTCAGAAATTTCGTCAGCAAGTTTCTTGGTACGGTTCGATTTGGAAATGATCATATTGCAAAGATAATGGGTTAGGTGAATATCATATTGGGAATGTTATAATTTCAAGAGTGTATTACGTGGAAGGTCTCGGTCACAACTTATTTTCTGTGGGACAATTTTGTGATGCAAACCTAGAAGTTGCTTTTCGAGAGCATACCTGCTTCATTCGTAATTTGGAAGGGGTTGATTTATTGAAAGGTACTCGAGGGAATAATTTGTATACTTTGTCTCTACACGACATGATGGCCGCTTCTCCCGTATGTCTTCTCTCCAAAGCATCAAAGACTAAGTCATGGTTATGGCATCGACGGTTATCTCATCTTAACTTTGACGCTATTAATCACTTGGCGAAAAACGAACTTGTTCGTGGTCTTCCTAAACTATCATTTCACAAGGATCATTTGTGTTCCGCATGTACAATGGGGAAAAGCACTAAGAAGTCATACAAACCCAAGACTGAAGACACCAACCAAGAGAAACTTTATCTTTTGCATATGGATCTTTGTGGGCCAATGCGTGTTGAAAGTCTTAGTGGCAAAAAGTATATCCTCGTCATTGTCGATGATTACTCTCGGTTTACATGGGTGAAATTTCTTAAAGAAAAAAATGAGGCACCTAAATTCATCATCGGATTTCTCAAGATGATTCAAGTGTGTCTCAACACTACTGTCCAACGCATTCGTACAGATAATGGAACCGAATTTGTGAATCATATCTTGCGTGATTATTATGAAGAAGTTGGCATATCTCATGAAACATCCGTTGCACGCACTCCACAACAAAACGGTGTCGTTGAAAGGCGAAATCGCACACTTATGGAAGCTGCTCGAACAATGTTAATTTACGCAAAGGCTCCATTGTTTTTATGGGCAGAAGCAGTATCTACAGCAGTGTACACCCAAAACCGGTCACTAATTCGTAAACACCATGGTAAAACACCTTATGAGCTTCTCCATGGAAAAGTACCAGATTTATCATATCTTCATGTATTTGGTTCTCTTTGTTATCCAAATAATGATGGTGACAATTTGGGAAAACTTCAACCAAAGGCTGATATTGGTATTTTCATTGGTTATGCACCCGCAAAGAAGGCATTCCGAATCTACAACCGTAACTCTCGCAAAATCCTTGAAACTATGAATGTTGATTTTGATGAGCTGACAGCAATGGCTTCTGAGCAAAGCAGCTCTGAACCCGCACTTCATGAAATGGGACCCAGTAATATTAGTTCTGGTCTTGTCCCAAACAACCCTACTTCATCATTTATACCACCTACTAGGAATGAATGGGATACGTTGTTTCAACCGTTCTTTGATGAATTCTTTACTCCTCCAACTATTGTTGCTCCAGAACCTGAGGTAATATCTCCGGTAACCGAAGTTGTCGCTCCAGCAACCGAAGCACAATCAGATACATCTGCACCTACAATTGGTCAAGATATACCATCCACAAGTAATTCTCAACCAACACACGTAACAACTACCCACGTCATGCCTATTGATGATGAAGAGGATGATGATGATCACGATTTGGAATTCGCTCAAATGTGTGAACTTCCATTCTTTGGTGTACATATTCCCGACCCTAATCAAGCCGGGTCGTCCACCACAGAGGAAGCTCCTTCTACAGTTTACTCCAATCCACGGATTCGTGAACATGACAACAAGTGGACAAAGGATCATCCTATAGATTCTATTATTGGTGACCCTAATCGTCCGGTATCCACACGAAGTCAGCTACAAGAAAGTGCAATGTTTTGTCACTTTGATGCTTTTCTCACTGAAGTTGAACCTAAGACATGGCAACAAGCTTTTACTCAATCCTGTTGGATAGAAGCTATGCAAGAAGAACTTAATGAGTTTATACGTCTTGATGTTTGGGAACTTGTCCCATGCCCGGATCAAGTGCAGTTACTCACCTTGAAATGGGTTTACAAGGTGAAACTCGATGAGTTCGGCGGAATATTGAAGAACAAAGCTCGACTAGTAGCTCGTGGATACAAGCAATTATTGGGCGTCGACTTTATGGAATCCTTTGCACCTGTTGCCCGTTTGGAAGCCATTAGACTATTCCTCTCTTATGTAGCCCATATGAATATGATCGTCTATCAGATGGATGTAAAGACGGCATTTCTTAATGGTGAAATCAAGGAAGAAGTCTATGTTCAACAGCCAGATGGTTTTGTGAATCCTAATTATCCTAATCATGTGTACAAACTTAAGAAGGCTCTCTTGTGGAAACCTTGGTTTCCGGATCTTTTAAGCTACTAGGAATGATCATTGTTCATATGATTATATAATCAAAGCGGAATTAGAACAACAACCATTAACAAGGTGTTTAGGCACAATAACATGAATTAAAACACATGGATTGCTAATTATATTAATAATCAACAATCACTAGACGTGTATACATTGAATCCCACGTCTAGTGCACACACACTTTAGGTTTACATTGTGAATGAATTGAATGAATAAAACCTATGACCCTTGGTTCCTTTTATAGTGTAAGGATTAGGGTTTACAAGAGATAATGATGAATAAACAAGTAAATCTTCTATTTAAATAAACTTATGCAGAATATCTTTTGCATGTTTATCTAAATAGAAGCTTCCATAAGCTTCTTTTGTCTACGTTTTGTCAATGCTTGAATTACATGTAACAATGCTTACATTGTACATGACAACTCTTGAGCTATCAACGCCTAATTAACTCTTGTCAACGCTTGATTAACTCTTGACAACGCTTGGACAATTTCTTCACGTTTTCTTCATTTTTGAGTTTATGCCACATCAACTTTTTGACCCAACAATCTTCCCCTAGTTGATAGTGGCAAAACTCTATGTGTATCTCTTGTAAGTTGTACATGATCTTCAAATTGCTTCCCCTCAAGTATAGCATATTTTCTTCCCCTTTTTGTCACATCAACAAGGAAGTAAACAATGTTGCAATGTTGAAGATTCTCCATATGTAGACTCTATGTAATGATCTTGAAGAACAATTAATATAATATTTTTGATGTAGAAGTAGAATAACCCAACCTTGTGTTCCATGTCTTGTACTATTCATGTGATTAAGAACTTATATCAGACCAATTATAAGTAGACCTCGATCCCTTGTCAATATTCTCATCCTTTATGAGACACTGAGCACGATAATGTAACTCCTTCAAGTGTTTATGACAAGTCTTCGTCACCAACCATGTAAAGCACGAACAAGTTACCTTTAAAGTCAGTGAATGGTACGCCACGACTTTAAGATATGATAGAACACAAACTCGCGAAAATCTTCTTCAATCAGCAAACTTACCATAAGAATTCTTCCCCTTAAGCCAACACCTTTTCATGACGAATTTAATGAAATAACATCTTCATACCATATGTAAAAGGAGTTTAATGGATAACTCTTTCACAAGGCTATCCCGATTACATAGTTTAAAATATCCATCAAATCCTCACGAATAATTGCTAACTCGCTTTAAGATCATTTAATTCCTTTCAAAAATATCCGAGCCATAAATATCATCATGATATTCTAAATTAAAACGGAGATTCTATGTACCTTTGTGTGTAAATTCCTCCTTTTTGTGTGCTTAAAACGTCCAATTTTCTCAAACAGCAGCAAACCTTGTGTTGTCCAATATCCTCTTCTGTCCAATATCTAGGTCAGATGTATTATCCAATATCGGACAATACCTATCAGCGTTGAAGTACATATATCGGACGACACTGTCAACTCTATCAGCGTTGACTTATTCTGTCAGCGTTAAAATTAAGCCTGTCAGCGTCTATATTAAACTTTGTGAGCGTCCACGTTCTTTTCAGCGTCAAACCCATCTTGTCAACGTCTGTCTCATTCTTGTCAGCGTTTACATCAAACACTGATGCTATATGTGAAACAAAGTATATCCTCACGTTACTTTAATTAAATGAACGCTGAATATAGTATATGATTTCCTTTAGCCGTGTGAACGCAAGTCTTTTGACCAATCAGAACGTGAGCTTCATGTGAACACAAAATCACTTGCTTGTAATATTTGATCGTATAACTAATCGTGTGATTTTAAGTTCTTTCCACCAATGAAAAATCATGTACCGTGTGAACACATAGTTTTTCCTCCAATCACTTTTGCTTCTCTTGGCCGTGTGAACACAAAGATATTACAAGCTTCTCTTTCACTTGTTTCTCAGATCTTGCAAATAAATTTGACCAATCAAATAGAGAGCACCGTGTGAACACACTAATTTCCACCAATGAGGAACGAAAAGCTTGTATATAGATGCAGCCCCATGTAAATAATAATAGACGAGCATGTAGAGGATTCTTGACTTGACGAGCATGTGAGTTGTTCTTGAGTTTTTCTTCTCTACATGATCGTTACTGTTTCTTATGCAGACAACAACAACGTTAACTATCAACGTTAACTATCAACGTCCTTGTTTTCTGTGATTAATCCGATCCTAGGGTTTATAAAAACCCTAATAATATGATTTAGAAAAACGAAACCCTAAACCATGGATTGAATTCTGATGAAGCTTCATATTTACTGTTTAAGAATCGATCTAGGGTTTGTGAAAACCCTAGTTTCATGATTTTATGTAAAGTAGAAACTTGTAAATCCTTGTCTGCAGCCAACTTCGACCTCGAATAACTTCTTCATTAGGGCTCAGATCGAAAATCCCTTCGGTGAGATTCTAGACACATGTGCCAAGAATCTACAGTTCAAAAATCACGAAGATCCAACGGTTAACGAAGGAGAGATCGTGTTTTGAACATGGCTGTCCACAGAAAACTGCATTCACTCACTGCTGACTTTGACGCTTAATAACTTTTGCCTGGGGATAAAACTTGACAATCCCTCTGGTGGATGTTTAGATCTATGTATGTAGAACACACATATAAAATTTCGTGACGATCCAACGGTTCAATCAAAAGTTACGACCTTCTGAATACTGCTGCGCACACAAAAACTTCCAGAAAAATCTATACGGATTTTTCTTTTCTTCTCCAAACACCAACACCTTGTTGGTCCTAGTATCACGAGCCACGAGGCTCTGATACCAATTGTGGAAACCTTGGTTTCCGGATCTTTTAAGCTACTAGGAATGATCATTGTTCATATGATTATACAATCAAAGCGGAATTAGAACAACAACCATTAACAAGGTGTTTAGGCACAATAACATGAATTAAAACACATGGATTGCTAATTATATTAATAATCAACAATCACTAGACGTGTATACATTGAATCCCACGTCTAGTGCACACACACTTTAGGTTTACATTGTGAATGAATTGAATGAATAAAACCTATGACCCTTGGTTCCTTTTATAGTGTAAGGATTAGGGTTTACAAGAGATAATGATGAATAAACAAGTAAATCTTCTATTTAAATAAACTTATGCAGAATATCTTTTGCATGTTTATCTAAATAGAAGCTTCCATAAGCTTCTTTTGTCTACGTTTTGTCAATGCTTGAATTACATGTAACAATGCTTAAATTGTACATGACAACTCTTGAGCTATCAACGCCTAATTAACTCTTGTCAATGCTTGATTAACTCTTGACAACGCTTGGACAATTTCTTCACGTTTTCTTCATTTTTGAGTTTCTGCCACATCAACTTTTTGACCCAACATCTCTATGGGTTGAAGCAAGCTCCACGCGCATGGTATGATCTATTGTTACAATTCCTCATTACTCAAGGCTTCGCAAAAGGCAAGGTGGATCCCACGCTGTTCATTCAGAAACGAGATAAAGATATGATTATGGTACAAATATATGTTGATGATATTATATTTGCAGCCTCGACCCAAACCTTATCGGATGAGTTTGGGACACTCATGTCTTCCAAGTTTAAGATGTCAATGATGGGCAAGGTATCATTCTTCTTATGTCTGCAGATATCTCAGAGTCCCAGAGGCATCTTTATCAATCAATCCAAGTATGCCCTTGAATCGCTTAAGAAATATAAGATGTAATCTTGCGACCCCGTGGACACTCCAATGGTGGAGAAATCTAAGCTTGATGCAGATCCACATGGAGTTGCCGTTGATCCGACACTTTATCGTGGAATGATCGGTACTCTTCTGTATATCACAGCCAGTCGACCTGATCTTCAGTTTGCTATATGTATGTGTGCCAGGTATCAAACTAGGCCTACTGAGTTACACTTAGCTACTGTTAAAAGGATCTTTCGATATCTTAAAGAAACCATTAATCGGGGACTTTGGTATTCAAAGGACTTTTCTATTGCACTAATGGCATATGCAGATGCGGATCATGCGGGTTGTCAAGATACAAGGCGTAGCACGAGTGGAACTTTGCAACTATTAGGAGATCGACTAATCAGTTGGGCATCGAAAAGGCAGAAAAGCGCTGCAATTTCAAGTACGGAAGCAGAATACATAGCTATGTCCGGTTGCTGTGCTCAAATTCTTTGGATGAGATCGCAATTAACCGACTATGGTCTAGGTTTCAACAAGATTCCGATGTACTGCGACAACAAAAGTGCAATTGCCTTATGCTGCAACAATGTTCAATTCTCCCGGTCAAAGCATATTGACATTCACTACCACTTCATCAAGGAGCAAGTGGAAAATGGAGTGATCGAGCTTTACTTTGTCCGATCTGAGTATCAATTGGCGGATATTTTCACGAAGGCTTTAGATCGCGCTCGAATTGAATTTTTGGCTGACAAGCTAGGAATGAGAACTTTCTCGCCTGAGACTCTAAAGGAACTAGCAGATGAAGCGAAAGAATAGTGGTGGTAAAACTATTCTCCGTATCCTTGGTGATCATCTGTATATATTGTTTATATTGTTATCCACAAAAGCAAAATACAAAAATATAAAACCATATAAAAACCATAAAAATTGAAAAATTCATTAAAAAAAAAAATCCAAAAATATTTTTAGTTTATTTTTTTCAAAGGCATGTCTTTTGGTACGATAATATTTACGACCTTAGAAATGTTGATTAATATCGACACGGCGCCATAAATAGAGTTCGTACAAAAGTTGTAAATATTTCATAAAACATGCCTAAATGGCTTGTAGTTATTTCTGACTGCAACCCGGTTTTCATATTAAAGTCAAGTATTTCTTATGAAAGCTTTGGCTCACAACGGGAATTAATTTCTCGGGCAAGGTTTACTTTAAAACCTTGTAAGGGATCAAGTTTACTTTATAACTTGGTCTAACACAAATATATGTACGCCTCAGTGCATTTATTTGTTAAAACAAGAGAAGTCTTGTTTTTATGAAGCTATCATCTCTACAACCATAGCAATCTACAATTGGTATCTACATACTCGACGATGAGACTACTCAACCGACGACTACAACTCTTTCAATAGAACACGGGTCAACAATTGAGGGGGAGCAATTGTCAAGCATTCAGAATCTTCGATGCCGAACTTGCCAAGTTCACAAGTTGGTGTCAAGACAACAATACCAATCATACATGTGGTGTCAAGAGATGACTTCAGACGTGACGAGGCGACCAACATATGCTGACAAGAACCATTTGATCTTATCATATGATGTTCTCATCTATCAGGTCCAACCTTGTCAATTCTTTTTTAATATGGTGAAAATGTGATCATGCTACAAATCGATATCATATCTCATACGTTTGATATCATGAAGATAAAATGGACTTGCATTTTTCTTCCCAAAACCTTTGTTAAACCTTCATTAAATCAATTGATATTAAAAACATCGATTGGGTTAATATTTTTAATATGGGGGAGAAAATGTGATTTAATATGGGATATTATCACAAAGGTTTGACTTAATATGCTGGCTCATCCCGACATGTGCGAAATGTTTTCGAATATCGTGGCATATGTTAAGGGGGAGCAAAACGGATTTGCATATCAAAATGGATTTTCATGGTGACATATACTTACCCGAAACCCATCTATTTCACGACGATGAAGATTGTGGTGACATAAGGATGGTAGGATAGGTTAAGTCCTATGATTCTTCCAGAACCGGAGGAATCTTCCCAAGGACATTCCATAGCTAGAAATATTAGTCCTTAGGAAAGATGGAGAAAGATTGTGAACGCAGCTGAATGCCGACCAAGTACTTAAGTTAGCACTGGAACAATCACAACAAGGTGCTAGTTATGACGTATTGGTAAGCATTGAAGGGGTTGAAGAATGAAAAAGAATTGTAAAGATAAAGGGTGTAAAGAAAGAAGCCCTCCTTACAACTTTAGGCAGAAACCGGGTCAACACATATGCTATTGAGATCATTTTAATGATTCTCGATGTTGAAGACAGACATCATGGACCCAGTGATGCAATGCACAAACCATCCCAGCTAACTCAGATATCTCTCAAAAGGTATTTGTTTTAATCACACGGAGACAACACGTTATCTATTGATTTATTCACTCCGAATAAATTGGTATTGAAAAGTGGCACTCCTCTCCAGCCTCCGCACTTAAATCCAAAGTGCACGATCGAGTCTAGAGCCATTTGAGATCATCAAATATCTCATTAGGACACACTTTTATATTTCCTTGCTTCTTCACACACTATGAAAAGTAAGAAAGATTTTAAGAGTCCTACACAAAATCTTCATGATCTTGCCTGAACATCCGATTAATACGAAAGTATTTACAATGAAGATGGAAATCCTTCTTGAGCGAATATCAAAAAGCTCATGGTAGGTGACTTGTGCGATTCTTTATGAATCAAACTTGTGATAACTGGAAAGCAACAGTTGTTTAATTCTTAACTGAATTTAAACACGTTCCAGGCCTCTACGCAATATCTCAGTGATCTTGCCAGAACACTCAGAGTGATACCTTTGTGATCACGGTGATGAGTGGAAATCCTTCTAGTGTTAACCCCAAACAGCACTTGGTAGGTAACTTGCAAGATTCTGTAAGAATCAAGCTCGTGACAACTGGAAAGCAACGATGGTGCGGTTCTTAATTGAATTTCACTTGTTCCAGGAACATGAATTGACGGCTTCAAATCATGCGGATATTATTATCCAAATGATTCACTCTTTATGTTCGCAGTCAGCTTTGGACGGTCGAATAAAGAGAACGGGTTTACCCGCGAAATCCTGTCAGGAAGTTACTTAATTGAAACTATCCGTCACGGGTACGATATCTAATACCGTCCAACGGTCTTCACCGACCGGAGGTAAAATGATACCAATTTAGAATGAAATATTCAAAGCCATTTCGTTCGTGTCTACTTATGTTGCGGCATTTGAAGACGGTGGCGTTGCGGAATCCGAGAAGAAGTCGTCCCCGCATGCTTATACTTTATGCACTTAATATCTCATCTAATTCAAGAAAGCCTAAAAGTTAAGTCTTCCGCTGTTTCAAACTCTAAAGCTTTCAAGAATTACGAAGGTATAAGTATGTGGGACGTGAGGTCACGAAGAGGCGAAGATCACAAGTGATGGATGCACGAGATCAAGGCAAGAGATTGATGATCAAAGATTGATATCATAGATCACATCAGCATGTTCACCAGAAAAGAAAAAGAAAAAGAAAGACGAAGACTACGAGCTCAAGACAAGCATAGTATGCTAGGTTTATTTTATTATTGTAACGTGGGTAACGCCCTTGTTTGGAGTGACCTCCCTTAGGGGGAGATTGTTGGAAATACGTTTTACGTATTAAGAAGGATCGGTCACTCCATTAATAGTCCATGTAATAGCTCGTAGTTTAGTTAACTTTCTTTATTTATCAAACAACATCAAGCCTAGCCTACAACATGTGTAGGCCGGCCCAAATGTAAGCCCAAGCCCATGACAAGGGCTTGGGTATATAAACCCTCTCCTTTGATGGAGAGGGTGTGTGGTTATTCATATTTTCACATAGTAAACATTTCTTTCTCTCTCTAAGTGTGTGTAATCCACCATCTTTCTATCTCTTTCTCTCTCTAACACATAAGCAAGATTTACATATCCTACAGTGGTGTTGGTGGTGGTAAAATCTGAGGAGTATGACCTGAGGTACCGACAGTATCCCCTTTCTTGCAATCTCTCATCATGTGACCTTGCTGTCCACACTTGAAACAACCACTAGAACCACGGCGACACGGTCCAGGGTGTCTTTTTCCCACATGAGGTATAGTTAGGATTAGTATACCCCGTAGGAGCTACTCTGGTTTGCTGCGAACCTGATTTAAGAAAATGTACGAGTGTCACAATCGTGGTGACATAAGATGGATAAGGTTGAAAAGTTGTGAATTCTATTACCAGAATTTGCTTGTTTGGTAGACTGCTGACCCCTGTAATTTTGGTCACGTCCCTGCCCAACATCTCTATTGATATGCCAAAAGTTAAAATTTATGTTACACAACAGTTTAGTATTGTGAAGTTTAAAGAAGCACATGTGGCTGCCAGAATAGTTAGAGTTTCCACGGTAGTTATCACTACCGCCTCTCCTGTCTAATCTGTTACGGTCATAAGACTGACCATTATTCTTGTAGCGATGATGCTGAGTAGCCGACTGTGATCGGTCTCCTCTTTTCTGTCTGAATGATATAATTGGATAGTGAATGTTATAATGTAAAGTAAGGATAAGAGTTGAAATGCTTATGTCTAATGAATGGAATATAGCTCTTGTCAGGTCGCTCCAAGTTCTCGAGCTCATCCCTTTCGTAGAGCATCTCTATATTACGTGCCACATCAGCTACCTGCGACACATTAGTGTATGTGGCACTAAGTAGTCTATCAGCAGTCCAGGAGTGAAGAGGCCAAGGAAAGTAAATCGCCTGCTCCTCAGCAGTACCTGCAGCCGCTCCTAAAAATCCATCTAACTTGAGATTGTGCTGCATAAATTCCATACTATTCTCTCCCATTTTCTGACGGATGGAGTGAAACTCTCTTTTCAGCCTCGCCTGTTCAGCATGAGGAAAGAACTGATCATAAAATAGTGTCTTGAACTGTGCCCATGTCATTGTGGGCACCCAATCGTCTCCTCAATTTGTCAGCTTGTATGCTCTCCACCAAGCTAGGGCGTCACCCTCAAACTTGTAGACAGCTAATCTGACCTTGATGGCCTCCCCACAGCCCATATCCTCGAAGATTTTCTCCATGTGAGAAATCTAATTTTCTACATCGGCAGGAATCACTGTTTGCTCAAAAGACCGGGGTTTCTGCTTATTGAACCTTTCTAACCAGGTAGCTAGAGTAGCTGGTGGAGGATTATTCTAATTCTGAGGTCCATTTTGGAACTCAGCCTGAATCTCATCCCTGATCTGTGGAAGCATGGCTTAGATAGCTGCTTGAACAACTACAACAATATCCTGATTGTTGCGTCTGCCCGCCATCTGAAAGTTTTAAGAGGATAAAGATGATTAACTTGTTAGAGACATGGAATAAGCAATCTGAAATATGCATGAGATAGTTCATGATGGAATAGCCAATGAAATTTGACATGAGCACTGGTGAACCCCTATGGGTCGGTTCACCAACTAACATTCGACTGAAAACATGAATCTGACATGAGCAAGGGTGAACGCCTATGGGTCGGTTCACTGATTGTGTGTAAAATACGACCTTTTAGGAAAAAGGCGTAAATGCGGTAAGTATTAAACTAAAACCTATTTTTAATAAATTTAAAAATCCCAAAAAATGACGGATACGTTAAAATTACACTATGACGATAAAACGAAAAACCGTAAAAAGTGACAAAATAAAAATTAATTATAAAAAATCCCAAAAAACTACAAAAATAGCTAAAAATATAATTAGAGTTTACAACTGATCAAAACTTTATCAAACCTTTTAATTAAGTAAATACTAATTTTTAAATGCTAATTAGAGCCCTAAAAATAAAAATAATTAATAAAAAGCCCAAATTAGAAATTTTCAATTTGTAAAACTCTAAAATGACTTAATTAAACTAAAAACTATTTTTATGAAATTTAAAAATAATGAAAACTATTTTTAAATGATAAAAACTATTAAAATATTAAAATAATCCTAAAAATTAATAAAGTGATGAGAAAAATAATCTAATTGTTCTAAAAATCCAAACTTAATGTATTTAACCTAAGAAAAATGTAAAAGTTGCAAAATATAATTTTTACCCTAAAATTTTTTTAATAATAAAACAATATTAAAATAATAATGAAATCCAAAAATTATAAAAATTTCTAAAAACTTGCAAACTAGTTTAATTTAACCTAAATAAACAGAAAATGAATGTGAAATTACCAAAATACTCCTATTGGGCCCCAAAATGGGCTAAAAACAAAAACAGTCCAATATAATGGGCTTTTTGGCCCAATGAAATCAAAGTGAACCAAAAAAGCCCAAAATCACCAGTCTAACTCAAAATTCGATTTTAAGCACAAAAGTCTAAGCTCGAAAGCTGAAAATGTGCTTATCACAGCTTAATAAATCAACAGCTTATTCTTAATGGGCTTTTTGGCCCATTAAGCTATAAGCTAATGCCATAAGCTCTAATTTGACACACAACATCTTATTGAGATTCTAAACAGATTTGCAAAAAGAAATTTTGAAAAAGCTTAACCAATAAGCCAGAAATAAGCCAAGTATGATTTCACTAAAAGACAAAATAGTCGACTTAGAGATTTAGACCACTTCAGAACTTGATTTAACTTGCAAAAGACTCTAAATGACTTAATTAAGCCAAATTAATCAAGAAAAATCCAATAAGCTAGCCAAATAAGCTAAAAGAGTTGATAAGCACTTATGAAAAAGTCAAATAAGTTGGTTTTCTAGTCAAACCCTAAAATCTAAAGCCCAAAAGCTCCAGAATGGATAAAAGGGTCAAATGAGGAAGACTGATTACCAAATCCAAATTATTGCACGTTTCAATAAGCTGATATGGCTTAATAATAAGCTGAACCAATTTTAACACTAACAGTGGCAACAAGCAGTGGGAAAGGAGTTCCGACTGCTGCTTAAACAGACTTGTGTTAAGCTTGATTTCAAGCCTTGTTTGTTGGTAATATATACAACAAAGGGCACCCCAATAAGCTTTTGCTTATTTGGAGTCAACAGAAACAAGAAAAACACCAAGTCCTTCACACAAATTACACAAAATCAAGCAATCAAGAGTTACTGATAAGCATACAGGTCTGGCAATGTTTTGCTGATATGATTGGTTACCAAATGAATTTCAAACCAACAGATCTTACTCAAATAACACCAAAACACAAAGAAAAACACTAAATGAACATAAGATCTACCAGATTCCAAGATTTAAAATAATAAAACACTAAAACAAACTAGTTATACCTTGCTGAATATTTTTGACCGTTTTTATGCTATCACTTGAAAACTTTGTTTTATACTACCACACTTAAAACAAAGACTGAAAATTCTTTAAACCAACATATAAGGTGAGTCTAGACAGTTTTATGCCAAAGGCTGTGCCACCCAAACCTTGACACACCCAAACCTAAACACCCCTTTATGACTGATTAGAAGCTTTTTTCAAAGGACTTGTTTAATAAGCTCCACAAACCAAGATTAATCCAACTAATAACAACAAGTATATATCAAATAACAAGTTTTAACCAAGAAAACACGTAATCAAGAACAAACGCTCATATTCATCACATAACATGAAAAATATGCAGAAAAGTAAAAGGAACTAGAAACGTACACCTCCAAGACATACATCCATGCCTTGGATTGTTAGAGCTTAAGTGGTAGCAGAACAACCACTAGCTTCCAATAGCTGCTAAGATTAACAAAGGTAAATCAACAGAAATAACAATATTATGACCACTGATTTTTTTTTCTTTTCATAAAAACTTTTCACAAACTTGAGATATGAAAAACCTTTCAAACACAAACAAATATTTAGAATTCAGATTCAGCTAAGAAGAACACCAACTTTATTAATACAAAAGGAATTACAAAACTTTTTTTAAAGAAAATACAAACTTTTCATTACATAAAGGAATTACAAATTTCTTAGCTAAAATCTAGAACAAGAGGCGCACCACAGGTTGGGGCTCTCTTTATAGGCCATGATATGGGCACTATTCACAAACCTTAATCTATGAAAATCCCTGAAATAACCCTATGAAGCTTCCAGAATCATATTTGGTTGTTGAAAGCCTGTTTGGATAAATCTTGGACGTCTATTTACTCTTTGGAGGACAAGTAGTTGATGTACACCCTTGATTTGGCCATGTCAATGATTCTTGCCATGTGTCGTCTTGTGGTTGGTGCGGGGGAGGTTTTGTGGGGTCTTTCTGGTAGTGGGGATGAAGGTTTTAGGAGTGGGATATGATTCATGTGAGGTGAATCACATGTGAGTACTCCCAATTTACTTTTCCCCTTTGTTTTGCTCCTTTTTTGATCATGGGTAAAAACATGAATAGTAAAACGTTTAATCCAAACAATAATTGTTACCCGCGAGTTTTTAGGATTTGAAGTTTGAGAATGGCAGGTTTGGTCCTTGTTCTTTGGCAATTGTTGTAAACTATGTTTATTCATCCCAAAACTTGAAACCCTTTGTTAATTAAATTTCAGTTTTTATACTTTTGCCCCAAAAAGTTTTCCAAAGTATTTTAGGGACTTGTTTTGCCATTTTTGGATATTTGAAGGACTGATCTTGGATATTCTTTAACTTTGAAGGTCTTCATTGGATGTTTGACTTCATGAGGGACCATTGTTGACAATTTGAATCTTGAGGGACTAAACATGCCAAATCTTCAAAGTTGAGGGGACTTTTTGTAATTTTGACAAACTTAAGGGACCAAACTTGTAGTTATTAATATACCAGGGTATTAAGTGTCATTTCTTCGTTGATGAGGGATCATTATTGAACATCTTCAAAACTTAAAGGGTTTTTCTTTCAGAAATCCATAACTAGGGCCCGGTTTATTGTGCGGCTTCGTTTCTCGTGTTCGTTTTTCCTAGTTTCTTGTGATCTTTTGTCTTTTTCATGATATCCATACCTAACATACACAAGTAAACAAACACAAGCATATATATGGTATAATTATGACATTTTATGCATTTAAAGCCCGAAAAGAACGATGAGATCATGTATAAATGCCATCTCATCACTCCCCCATACTAAACCATTGTCGTACCCTCACGCAATGCTAGAATAAAGTATCTAAGCATCTCCAAAATTCAATTTTATTATCCTTTATTGAAAAGTAAGACTTGCTACAATACTATGTAGATGTGTTAAAGACATAATGTACGATTTTCATCACAAATGTGACTTTTAGGGTCAATGAATAGTAACAAGTGAATGTATCATAGAGTAAAGTTCGTCATCCTTGATTGTCATACATTTCATGCTAAGTGCAAAAATGAGATCATTGTTGGTACAAGTCACAATGCTAACACTACTCATACGTCCAAATTGTGTAATACTTTTTCTCCCCGCAATCCTAGTTATTATGAAAAGAAAAGGTATCTAGAATTTTTTAACAATTTGTCATGGATCACAAGTGATTAATATTGACTTATTTGAGTATTTATTAGTCCGAAAATAAATTAGCACGATTTAATCGATAGTTAGCGAAAGGACAAAATCTTTTAAAACGACTTCTCGTGTATCTCCTTAAGTTCATATCTTGGCATAACTCGTTTCATGATTTGAGACCTTTCTCGGACCGACATTTGGAATGTACTTCATACTTCGAATCTTCGGAAGACGTTCTTGAAATTATGGTCTTCTCTTCATATTTTCGAATTTCTTCACATGACGTTTTCAGAGATTCTTCATACTTGGATCACGACTTCATCATTCTTCTTAAATCTTTATTTTGGATTTTGATATACAACGATCCGCCTCCTTTTAGTACTTGGATATATTTATCCTCATACCTTGTTAGGGTCTTTTTAGATAGACTTTCTCCATGATCTTTAGGGGAGTAATTGCTTTTCGTCGTGTGTCTCGATCCTTCATATTGATTTTGGAATAATGATTCTTCACATCATCTTGGATCTTTAGCAACAAAATAGAGCTTCTCATGCCTTGTTAGGGCCTTTTTGGATCTTCACCAATCTTCGCGTCCCACTGCAATAAGTTATCCCTTGGCTATGACCTCTATTCAACCACGAGCAACTTTTAAACGATCTTGGGCTAGAAGCTAAGTAACCTTTCAAATCGTACGACCTTACTTATTGCAATTATTTTATTCCTAATGCATTGATCTTATGGGAGAAAAAGCCACAATTAAAAACATATGAGTTTTTGAAAGAAAATTTTCATGTTCTACGTTTAGCATGATCACTTGTCTAACTCTATCACTTCTCGTTCTTCAATATTTAAAGACCTTTAATTAAAGAGACTCGTAAATACTTAGCCATGCAAGTCAAAATTAAGCCAAATTTAGATTAGCTTCATTAAGACTATATCAAATCGAAGTTTTGGGTTTTCAAGTCACGTATAGGATCTTGCACTTTCTTAGACTTTTTCAAGTTTAGAGAATGCATTTTAAAGTTCCCTTGAGAAGTGACTTTCTAGGATCAATTATAGGAACTTGCGAAAAGTTCTTGTTCTTAACTCGTATGAGCTAAGACTTTCGCGATTTAAAGTTCCCTATATAAAAGTCTAGCAAAACTTGATTCAATCGGGTTAAGGAATATAAAGGGCTCCAAATGCCCATCAAGTCAAAAATTAGCTCTTATTCTACCCATCGGAAAAACACTAATAAAAACTAAGAAAAATTTAAAATTTGGCCATTTTTAGTCTTATTAGCAACAAAACAAAATGTTGAAAGTTGGAAAACGTGAAGGCGTAGCAAGGCAAGTATCTATTCACCCCCCATACTAAAATTAAACATTGGCCTCAATGTTTCGAGTCTAAAGGTGGGGCACCCCCATACTAGAGACGAAGAGTCGAATGCTTAGGATCTAGCATGGAAAGGGTGATCAACAATATATCTAAAGCCGTTTATGAATTATGCTAAAAGATAATTGTTAGAACAATAAAGGATATGTCATGAATTCGTGAAAAACTCTTCAAGCAAACGATCGAGGATCACGTAAACGAACACGAGAGTCTTCAGTTGTAGCGATGATGATGATCTAGATAACACATTCACAAACAACCACGAGACAACGAGTTGGAAGGGCACAAATCCTCTCTCATTAACTACATTAGAAAGCAATAATATATACAATGATAAGCATGGGATCTCCCCCACGAGGGACCTCATTTTTGATTACCGAGTCATGAGCTCGACTCGATCCCCTCAATGCTAATTATTATTGGGGAAGGTGACTTGGTCGAGGTCGTTCAAAGAAGGGACTTCCCCACTGAAGTAGTGCTTAAGCCTATGTCCATTCACCTTGAAATTAGGGCCATCATTTTGAGCTATCTCGATGGTCCCATATGGAAACACTTGTGTTATGGTGAATGGACCCGACCAACGAGATTTCAGTTTCCCGGAAAATATCTTCAAACGAGAGTTAAAAAGTAACACTTGATCACCATCGTTAAAAACCCGGTTTTTAATCTTTGAATCATGAAACTTTTTAGTATTTTCTTTAAAAATCAATGAACTTTCATAAGCATTATCAATTAATTCATCCAATTCATTAAGTTGTATTTTCCGGTGATCTCCTGCGGTCTTCAAGTCATAGTTGGCATGCTTTAGGGCCCAATATGCCTTTTGTTCCAATTCAATAGGCAAATGACAATTATTTCCATAAACCAACTTATAAGGAGTACAAACGATAGGTGTCTTATAAGCGGTCCGAAAGGCCCATAAAGCGTCATCGAGTTTGTCAGACCATGAAGCACGGTTTTCTCCAATCTACCTCTCTAAAATCCTCTTCAAAGTTCGGTTTGAAACCTCGACTTGCCCACTCATTTGTGGGTGATAAGCCGTAGAAAGACGATGTGTAACTCCATGTTTCTTTAAAACCTTCTCGAATTG
This sequence comes from Glebionis coronaria, assembly GCA_025667525.1. NCBI lineage: Eukaryota > Viridiplantae > Streptophyta > Magnoliopsida > Asterales > Asteraceae > Glebionis > Glebionis coronaria. The sequence continues at coordinate 262,764,054 of CM046882.1, read as the reverse complement.
GTCATTACAAAAATGGGTTCCACGATCGCTTATAATAGCACGAGGGGTTCAAACCCGAGAGAATAGTTGCTTCAAAAACTTCACTACCACACGAGCATCATTTGTAGGCAAAGCCTTAGCTTCCACCCACTTAGATAGGTAGTCGACGACGACGAGGATATACTTTTTTCCATGAGACGATGGGAATGGCCCCATAAAGTCAATGGCCCAAATGTCGAAAATCTCACACACTTAGATTATATTTTGAGGCATTTCATCCTTTTGCGACGATTTTCCTTGGCGTTGGCAAGAATCACACGACTTCACAAGTGCGTGTGCATCACGATAGATCGTAGGCCAAAAGAAGCCGAGATCGAACACTTTCTTAGCCGTGAGATTAGCACCGTGGTGACCACACATGGGTCCCTCGTGACAAGCTCTAAGGATGTTAGAAGCTTCGGTACCAAAGACATAACGTCGAACGAGTTGATCCGCACAAACCCGAAAGAGATAAGGGTCATCCCAAAAATAGAACTTGACGTCACGAAAGAATTTTCTCTTTTGTTGTGTCGTCATACCCTTGATTATGAAGTTGACCGCATGGTAATTTGCAATGTCAGCAAACCATGGGGTGTCGTCCTTAGAATTCAATACACTAAGAGTCTCGAGAGGAAATGTTTCGGTGATTTCCTTGTTCTCGAAAACATCTTTGTGAGGATCTTCTAAACGAGAGAGATAATCGGCTGCTAGATTCTCTGCTCCTTTTTTGTCAAGAACGGTGACATCAAATTCTTGGAGGAGGAGCATCCAAAGAAGCAATCTCGGCTTAGCATCTTACTTAGCTAAGAGATACTTTATAGCCGAATGATCCGTATACACGATGCTTTTCGTCAAGACGAGATAAGGTCGAAATTTTTCAAAAGCATAAACCACGGCAAGGAATTCCTTTTACGTTGTCGTGTACTTTAGTTGAGCCTCTGTCATCGTCTTGATAGCATAATGTATAGGACGAAAGTGCTTTTCATAACGTTTCCCTAAGACGGCCCCAATTGCATAATCACTTGCATCACACATGATTTCAAAGGGTAATTCCCAATTAGGAGCAACATGTTGGGAATAAATTTAGGCCAGAACACTTGAACGCTGACAGGAACAACTCAAGCGTTGACAAGAGCAAAGTGAGCGCTGACAGCATAAGCGTTGACAAGATAAAGTCAAGCGTTGACAGATTGAAGACAAGCACTGATGGAAGTTGTGAGCTACACGTATGTTATATTCTAGATTACTTCTAGTAAGGATAGAAACGACAATGTATTTTCTATGTTTATCTTTACCTAGAATAATTGATTCGTAGCTTATTGTACAAGACTTCTTGTTCTATAAAAGAAGATCTTTTAGGTTAATGTTTAATATCAGTTTTCATAGTATTCGCAAGTTAAACCTTTCATTGTAATCAACAAGATTATTCTAATACAAGTGAAAGTTTGTTTAACATCATTGTGTTTTAGATCAAGTGTTAATTCCGCATAACACTTTGTTACTTCATTCATAAGCAAAGGTTTCTCTACGTGTAGTACTTGATCTAATCTCGTATACACAAAGCTAATCGATCTAAGTTTGGGATCAACAAGTGGTATCAGAGCTTGTTGAGAAACTTTTGATCTTTAAGTAACGTAGAACCCTAAAACACCAAACCCTAAAAACCCTAAATTCTCAAAACCCTAAAAACACCATGTCTGGCACAAATCAACCTCCTGCTTTGCTTCAAAACAACTTCTCAAACCCTAGCATCAAAATTCCCATGTTTGATGCCAGGAACTTTGAACTTTGGAAGTCCAATTTTGAGCAATACATAGCTATTCATGACTATACTCTTTGGGAAATTATCGAATATGGGAACACATTCGATAAAGCAGCAAAGATTACTGCTGCTATTGAGGCAAGGACAGCTATTCCTAATTGTCCAGAAGCTGATAAAGTGGAAAAGCCTGATGATGGGAGAGCGGTAGCTGTTGAAGACATAGCCAAGAAGAGGGTGGACATGAAAATTTTGAACATCTTGAAACATGCCCTAGGTCATGAGAATCAGCATAAGTACAAACGTTTTGATTCTGCAAAAGAGCTTTGGGAAGCTCTTGAAGTAGCACATGGTGGCAATGCTGACACAAAAGAAGAAAAGAAGAAGCAACTCTTGCATGAGTATGCTGTCTTTAAAGCTCAACCTAATGAGAATCTCAGCAGTGTGAGAAGTAGACTTCTTGACATCACAAGTCAACTTTCCTTCATGGGAAAACAGATTGATGACCCTGAATTGAATGCTACTTTTCTCAAAAGCCTTGGTGATGTATGGAAGATTGAGACAAGATCTATTCTTGTCAATAACACCCACAAGACTTCCAGGTTTGATGACATCTTCAACAAGTTAAGGCTGTTGGAGAATGAATGGCAATTGGAGAGTGATAACAAATCTTCCAGCAGCAACATGGCCTTCTTTTCACAAAGTGAAGGCCAATTTGATTCCATGAACTTCTATGGACATTCAGCAACTGGATCTCAAGGTGTCAGCGCTGGATGTCAATCTGTCAGCGCTGGATCATACCCTGTCAACGCTTTGTACTCAAGCGCTGACACATACAATCATGGCGCTGATAGAATTAAACCTGCTGGTTTTGATCTTGATACTGTGTGTGCATTCATTGCTTCTTTGCCTAGTGACTCAAGGATTACTTATGAAGATCTTGAGCAGATAAGTGATGAACAACTGGAAGAGATGGACATCAAGTGGACTATGGCTCTTGTAAGTTTAAGAGCAAACAGGTTCAATAAAAGGTTCAAGAAGAAGATGACCTTTAATGCTAAGGATGTTGCTGGCTTTGACAAGTCCAAAGTAGAGTGCTACAACTGTCATAGGATGGGGCACTTTATGAGGGAATGTAGATCTCCAAGGAGATCTGATGCTGGGAAGCCTTCTAGCCAAATGATTAAGAACCCAGATCCCAAGGCCATGGTTGCTGTTCAACAAATTGATGGCGTTGGATAATGGGATTGGAGCTGGATGGCTAAGAATGAGGAAGAGGACAGAGCTTTGGTTGCTGAAGTCAAAGAAGAGCATGCTGAATATGCTCTCATGGCACACTCCTCCTCTTCATCAGATAATGAGGTATATGATGATGCTTTCTGTTCTAAGGGTTGTCGTTTAAATACTGAAAAATCAAAACAAGAGATAGTTAAGTTATTAGATGAAGCAAGTACTCTAAGGTGCAAATTATCTAACTATCAAATTGCTCTTACCCAAACAGAAAAGACAGTAACTGAGTATAAGAAAATGGAGTTTGATTTAAAGGATCAAATAAATATCTTAAAACATGAGTTACATCAGAGTAAGGATGTTCAAGATATAGTAAATAGGGTTAATCTTGATTTGATAGCTCAGTTAGAGGAGGCTAACAAAAACAAAGATAATGTGAGTCTTAAAATCCAGAGATTTGATAAGGCCACACAATCCCTAGGAGAGTGTGTTAGTAAACAAAGAGACTCTAAGGATATGAGTGGGATTGGGATGAATAATTATACTGTTGTTCCACCACCAGCTGGGGATTTCTATGGTGTCCAATCAAAGGACTTATCTTGGACTGGCTTGCCAGAATTCCAAGAGGAGGAGTTTATTCCTCCACCTAGAGTGACTTCCCCAGTTGAGGAATATCAGCAAAAGCTGACTGACCTAGAAGAGTGGAAGAAAGCTAATCACACCTTGTTTGTTAAGGGAGGGTTGTTGTGTGAAAGTCCAAATGAGCCCACACCAAACATGATACCAATTGTGGAGTCCTATGATCCTAAACCTATTAAGATCACACACCCTACCACTGGCAAACCTGTTGACCTTGGCCCACAAAATGTTAGAAAACCTAGTGTTAAATATGCAGAGATGTATAGAAATTCTAGGTCACCAAAAAGCCAAGTAAGTAATCATGGAACAGGCTTCTTTGCTTCTAGACCTAAGACTATGTCTAGAAAAGCTTGTTATACATGTGGTAGCTTCTCACATTTGGCCTACAAATGTGTCAATGATTCCAATGTCAACGCTGACAGGAACCATTTCAGCGCTGACAAAAGTCAACATAGGTCAAACACTGTCAGACCCAATACCTTTGTGAACAAAAGTTCACAAGTTGTTAGACCAGCCCCATTCTTTTCTAGAGGGTCTAACACACAAGGCCTAAGACCTTTTCAAAAGTCAAATACTTGGTCAAATAGGCAATGGGTTCCTGTAGCAAACCCTAGGTTCAACGCTGATAAGAGCAATCGGGGCGCTGACAGGAGTAATTTCAGCGCTGATAGAAACACTGCTAAACCTAGGTATTTGCAGCCACAGGGAAATAGGTCTAAAGCTTCTACTAGCTTAACATGGAGACCAAAACAAGACCAGAACCCTAATAATACTGGTATTTCTATGACATGCAACAGGTTTCATTATATTTCAAAGGCATTGTCAACACCAATTGGGGTTAACTGGGAATTTCATTCAAACAGGGATGAAAATGGGGTTGTTATAAGAACCAAGTCTGTTCTTGTTGAACAACCAAATGAATCCAAGTCTTCCAAGGCTTGGGTTCCCAAAGGAAACTAATGTGTTTTCTTTATGTGCAGGGCATTCAGAAGAAGATCAATGACTATGGATACTGGGATAGTGGATGCTCAAGGCACATGACAGGAAAGGAAGACTATCTGACCAATTTCTCTCCTATTCAAGATGGTGATAAGGTATACTTTGGAGGGGGCTACGGCACCATCACTGGAAAAGGAACCCTTGTCACCAACAATCTAAGGTTTGATAATGTCTTCTTGGTGAAAGACCTGGATTATAATTTGTTTAGTGTATCACAACTGTGTGATAACAAAAATAAGGTTCTTTTCACAGATACTGAGTGCTTGGTGTTAAGCAAAGATTATAAGCTCCCTGATGAGAAATACATAGATTTTAGAACACCAAGGCATAAAGACATATATAATGTGAATCTTAATGGAATTAAGGTAAATAATAAAATGTCATGTCTGTATGCTAAGGCCTCAGTAGATGAAAGTAATCTTTGGCACAGGAGACTAGGGCACATAAACTTTAAGAATATTAATAGACTTGTGAGGCTTGGTTTAGTTGATGGTTTGCCTGAAAAGGCTTTCCACAATGACCACTCTTGTGTTGCATGCCTTAAGGGCAAGCAGCACAAGGTCTCATTCAGGTCTAAACAGGTGCACTCTAGCTCTAAACCCCTTCACTTATTGCATATGGACCTCTTTGGTCCTACTAATATAGAGAGTTTGAAGGGTAAATCATATTGTTTTGTCATTACTGATGATTACTCCAGGTTCACATGGACTTTCTTTTTAGCTAAGAAAAGTGAAACTGCCCTTAGTCTGATTAATTTCATTACCCAGATTGAAAAGAAGAAGGGTAATGAGGTCAAAATTATTAGAAGTGACAATGGGGGTGAGTTTAGAAATCAGTTATTAGATGATTTTTGTGCCAAGAAAGGGATTACTAGGCAGTTCAGCATAGCTAGAACTCCTCAGCAAAATGGAGTTGCTGAGAGGAAGAATAGGACCCTTATTGAAGCAGCCAGAACCATGTTGGCTGATGCCCACTTTCCTATAGCTTTTTGGGCTGAAGCTGTTAACACAGCTTGTTATGTTCAAAATAGGGCATTGGTCAACAAGATACATAATAAGACACCTTATGAATTACTTTGGGGAAGGAAGCCAAATATTGGTTTTCTGAAGCCTTTTGGTTGTCATGTAGTTGTGTTAGAAACTAGTGAGGCCCTAGGTAAATTTGATTCAAAAGGTGATGAAGGCTACTTCATGGGTTATTCAGTGCAGAGTAAAGGATATAGGGTTTACATTAAAAAGAAAAAACGTATACTTGAAAAGGTACATGTTAGGTTTTTAGAGAGTAAACCTAGTGATCCTGAGAGTGGTCCAAATTGGTTGTTTGACTTAGAACCTTTGTCTAGAGCTTTAAATTATATGCCTGTTACTGATCCAGACATTGTGAAGGTAACTTCAAGTGTTTTGGAAAAGAGAATTGGTAATGTTTCAGGTATACAGGTTGCTAAGGAGGATGGACCACCAGCAGTTATATCATCTCCCACACAAGAATTTGTTACACTTCCTATATGGACAGATGAGTATTATGCTGCTGCTACTGCTGCAAGGAAAGATAATGGTGGTGTTCAGATACCACCAACTACAAACATGCATGATTCTTCAAGCGCTGACAAAGGGAAATCCAGCGCTGACACGACCACTTCAGACGCTGATGGCTCCAACGCTGACAACAACAGTTCAAACGTTGTTAGCCCTAACGCTGACAAGCAAGGTTCAGACTTTGGAGATACTTTTACACAGCTTTTCTCTTCTCATTTTGAACAAGGTGGACCTTCCAATGTTCATAAAGAGATCTCTGTTGATCAAGAAGAATCTGAAGAAGATATTGGCAACATGGAGCGTGAAATTGAGGACACCAGAGTTATTGAAGGAGGAGTTCTCACTTCCACAGCTAAAGATCACCCCACATCTCAAATCATAGGTGATGTTATGGCTCCAGTACAGACAAGAAGATCCCATCAAGGTCTTGGTGGATTTATTGCCAATATCCACAAGAAGGTTGATACCCCTCTTGTACAAGCATGTTTGTTTGCCTGTTTTCTGTCACAGGAAGAACCCAAGAAGATTTTTGATGCTCTCAAAGAACCAAGTTGGGTGGAAGCAATGCAGGATGAGCTTCACCAATTTGCTATCCAGGATGTTTGGGAGCTGGTTGATTGTCCTAGGTATGTGAGACCAATTGGGACAAGATGGGTTCTAAGGAACAAGAAAGATGAAAGAGGCATTGTGGTCAGAAACAAGGCACGTTTGGTAGCTCAGGGTTATACACAAGAGGAAGGCATAGATTATGAAGAAGTCTTTGCTCCAGTTGCAAGAATTGAAGCTATCAGAATTTTCTTAGCTTATGCTTCTTGCATGAATTTTACTGTTTATCAGATGGATGTGAAGAGTGCTTTCCTCTATGGCACAATTGTTGAGGAGGTTTATGTAATGCAGCCTCCTGGTTTTGAAGATCCTGAGAATCCAGACAAGGTTTATAGAGTTAAGAAGGCAATGTATGGCCTTCATCAAGCCCCAAGAGCATGGTATGGTACATTGTCCACCTACTTGGTGGAAAATGGTTTCAAGAGGGGCACCATAGACCAGACACTGTTTACAAAGAAGAAAGGAAAACATGTGTTACTTGTGCAGGTCTATGTTGATGACATCATTTTTGGCTCTACTGATCCAAAAATGAGTGAGGAATTTTCCAAGCTCATGACAGATAAATTCAAGATGAGTGCAATGGGTGAGATGAACTTCTTTCTAGGTTTACAAGTTCAGCAGAAAGAAGATGGTATCTTCATCTCCCAGGACAAGTATGTAGCTGAAATCTTGAAGAAATATGGTTTTTCTCCACATGAGAAGGAGGCTTCTACTCCTATGGACAGACAACACCCCTGGGGAAAACTTGGAGCTGGAAAGGATGTGGATGTTAGGCACTATAGATCAATGATTGGATCATTGATGTATCTTACAGCCTCAAGACCTGACATCATGTTTGCTGTGTGTGCATGTGCACGCCATCAAGTGACTCCCAAAGAATGTCACCTTTTTGCTGTGAAGAGGATTTTTAGGTACCTAAGATGTTATCCAGATCTTGGATTATGGTACCCAAAAGATTCTCCCTTGGACCTTATTGCATATTCAGACAGTGATTATGGTGGTGACAAGTTTGATAGGAAATCCACAACTGGTGGATGCCAATTTCTTGGGAGCAGATTAATATCTTGGCAATGCAAGAAACAAACAGTGGTGGCCAACTCTACAACTGAAGCAGAATATGTTGCTGCAGCTGCTTGTTGTGGACAAGTCTTATGGATTCAGAACCAGCTGTTGGATTATGGGTATAATTTTATGCATACCAAGATTTTTGTAGACAATAACAGTACTTTATGCATTATTAAAAATCCTGTACATCATTTTAAAACCAAACACATAGAAATTAGACATCATTTTATAAGAGATTGCTTTGAGAAAGGTTTAATACAACCAGATAGGGTAGATACTGAAGATAATGTAGCAGATTTATTAACTAAACCTTTTGATGCTGGAAGATTTCAATATTTGGTAACAAATATTGGAATGGTTAATCTCACTTAATATGTGTTTTGGAACATTTTTGTAAAAGTATGTACAGGATAATGCATTGTTATTGGTCTTTGTGATGATTTAGATTTTCCACATTATTTTTCTAACACTGACAAAGGTAAATGTAACGCTGTCAAGTGTTATTTTGCCGTTGTTAGAGATATTATGGTCTAACGCTGACAAGAGTTCCTTCAACGCTGTTAAGTGTTGTCGGGACGCTGTTAGCAACAAGTGTTAGTTTTGTGGTTTTCATCTAAATGTGCAGGTAATAGTAGCTTTATGCCATTGGATACAGAGTTGCTTATGGATCTTTAAAGAGTTATTTGGACATGTTTTTGTTTATGGATGATGGTTGGAATATTTATATTCCTATCTTGACATAAATTTTTAATGTTCATATATATATTTTGAGAACTCATGTATCATAGTTTGAGGGGAGGTTTAAGGAACCTTTAGGACTCTTGGGTATTCTTAGAATACTCTCATCACAATTCTAGATTGTGTCCACTGGTGAGTATGGGTTAGTTTTACTAAACCATGAGGCACTGTAGCATGCATAGTATATCAACTTTGCATGCTGCCAAGACATTTTTGACTTAGAATTGGTTATGGTCTGTTGGGAGGCTTGGGAATCCTTTTGATATGGGTTTTACCTGGGAGTAACAAGGATTTTATGAGGTAACTTGGTTGTTAAGAATTTTGGTTAGCAAGGGACACTAGAGGACTGTTATGTCTATCTTGCTTATGCAAGTGTGCATAACTGGACAGTGCTTGCCGCCCTATGATAATTATCAGCTTTTGGTTATCTTCTCTAGGATAAATTACTTGTTAAGGTCATTTTTTCACTTTTAGAAACAATTTTATTTTTGGACGCTGACAAGATTTTTCCAAGCGTTGTTGTGACCAAATTGGACGCTGACATGGCTTTAGGCGAACGTTGACAGGATTATAGCCGTTGGGCGTTGATGGGTTATATTTGACCGTTGACAAACAATGGGACCTACCCAGTTGTAACTTTTTGATATATTTTCAAGCCGTAATTTTAGGAGTTGTTACTTTCATTAAATGCATGGGATAACTTATAAACTTTTTCAATATTTTCATGATTGATTTTTGAAAATCTTTGCCTATTTTTGGGCCAATCACGTGCATTCATCCACTCCTATAAATTTGGCTCCTATTTTAAACAGGGTATCTATAATTCTTGTCTAACACTTTTCTCTTATCAACCTTCATCTTTCATACATCAAATTAACAGCTTTCATCAATGGCACCAAGATTTAACTCTGCAGAATTGGATTTGGGGTTCAAGTCTCAACACAACATGATTGCTTATCTTGTTGCTGATAATACTTTGTTCCCTCAATACACTCAGATGGTGGAGTATTTGAATGCATCCCCTTTAAGGTATGCTCTTTCTCATGCACCACTCATTCCAGTCACACACATTAAACAGTTTTGGAACACTGTCAGTTCCACAACCGTTAATGGAGTGACAACATTGACTTCTATTGTACATGGGAGACCTTGGGTGGTTACTGAGGCCTTGGTACGCCAGGCCTTGCATCTTAATGATGCTGATGGTATAACCATGCTTCCCATATCTGAAATAGAACAAGGGCTAAGGGCTTTGGGATACCCTATTCCTGATGAAGGTACTCTTAATAAGTACCATAAGCAGGAATTTCCCCCAGTCTGGAAGTACCTAATTCACATTCTCCTTCAGTGTTTGAGTCCCAAATGTACTGCACATAATGAGATCAATAGATCTATTGCATCTGCTATTGTGTGTATTGCAACAGGGCAAAATTATAATTGGTCTAAAATGATTTTTGAAGGAATGTGTAAAAACAAGGGGACAAAAATGACTTTAGCTTATCCCCGTTTTCTGCAAATGGTTTTTGATGCTCAAAGATATTGTTCAAGGGATCACAATGACTTTTATAAGATCCCTGAACAAAAGAAGGCTATTTTCACCAAGATGAATTCACCACCTCTTAGAGACCTACCATTAACCCCAGCCATGCTTGCTGTTATTGCAGCAGCACAACCCCAACCAGACCCCCAACCTCATATTGACTCTCAACCACAACTTGAACCTATCCCTGAACCTTTACCCTCACCTGACCAAATGCAAATAGACCAAAATCCCTTTGACGCTGACACATCTAATGTGGGCGTTGATATGCCTGTTTCCAACGTTGACACCCAACCATCACAATCCCAAACACCCCTTAACCAACCCACATCTACACCATCTTCTACACCATCTTCCACACCACCAGAATATAGGTTGATTAAACGCCAAAGGACTGCTGGAGTGTTCTCCTCTGGTGGTCCTAGCCATGAAGCAGAGAGAACCACCACCACAAGTGTGGCTGGTGACCTGGATGAGGCTGGGACTATTGGTTCTGGCTTAGAAGCTGGCCAAGACAGTCCCACCATAATTAAGTCCTCATCCATGCCCAATGAACCTAACTTGGGAGGTCAGATTCCCATTTTGGAAGAGGGCAGACTGGAACCAATGACGCTTTTAGAATTGACGGCTGTCTGCATTAGCTTGCAAAAGCAAAATGCAGACTTAGTACAAATTGTCAGTAACCAAGGCCTTGAACTCAATGAATTGAGGGAGAGGATTGTTGTTTTGGAGAGTGCTCATTCAAGGGGAGGTATGGAGGAGTCTTCCAAAGGGGAGGAAGCAAGAAATCTGAGTGATAAGAGCAGCCAAGATGGTCAATCATTGGATATTGCTGAAGCTCTTACTACATTGAAGGAACAAAAAGGTTTTGATACGTCCTTAATCTCTCCAACAAATTTAAATTTATCATTTACAGATATGCTGAGAGAGGTTACACAAGGCGCTGAGGGAAAATATTTAAGCGTTGATAAGACAAGTTTGGACGCTGACAGAAGTATTTTGGGCGCTGATAGAGGAAATTTGGGCGTTGACAGATCTGCATATGGAGGTGATGTATTCCAGTCATCATCTATCATCAAAGATGTTCCTACTCAGGTATTATCATCTACCTTACCAACAATTGAACCAACAGATAAGGGTAAGGGTAAGTTGGTAGAAGGAAATGTTCCAAAGAATGCAGCTCAGGTTGAATTTGATAGAAGATTGGCTGAGCAAATGATGGAACAAGGTGAGAAGGAAAAGTCACCATTTGTTGTGACTTCTGAGGAAGAAAGTGATGGAGGCAGCTCAGATTCAAGTGTGATGATTGTTGAACCAGAAAGACTTGAGTATGGTGATGAGCTTGCTAGGGAAAGGCTGAGAGATTTGAAGTTGCAAATTGATTTTGATATGCCAGAGGTAGTTCAGATGTACAATTCTTGGGAAGAAAGCTGCATGGATAATCCAGACTTGACCATTTCTGATCAGATATGGGGTTTGGAAATTCTTCTTAGAGTTCAGCAGGATTGTAAGGTAATGTTGAAGTACAGGGCAAGCAACATTCTCTCTGAATTGAAAAGGGATAGAAGGAAGCTCTATTTTATGTTGCTCAAATGTCATGGAGTTGGATGGACACATCAGAAGCTGAAAGCTTTGACATTTGATGAGTTGGAACATAGGGCTTATCCTATTTGGGTGAAAGTGCAGGAAGAGAACACTTTCAGACTTCTTTCAGATGAAAGAAAGGAGCAACTTGCAGAAGAGATGGCAATCAAGAAAGCTATGATAGTCCCTAGACCAGTGAAGAAGGGATTTGTTCTTGAGTTCCCAAAAGATATGTCTCAACTATATCCAAGTGAAGCAATCATTAGAAAGAGCCTCAAGCTCTCCCCATTAGAAGCTTCAGATATGGTTCATGTGTTACCACTAGATTCCAGGAATCCAATTATAAGTTATGAGGAAGATGAATGTGGATTCTGGAAAATTGGAAGATTTGGCAAGGAGGTACACACTTTTACCACTCTCATATCTTTATTTGCAAGTTGTGACAGAGAAGACTTGGTTGACCTTTGGAGGTTACTAGAGACCAAGTATGAGGCTGAAGCACCAACTTCAGCCAATGGAATAAAACTTTGGACCACATTCAAAAGAATGTGTGGGACAAATGAAGAAGATCCTGAAATATGGAAGGATCTTGAAGATGATCTCAGTGGTCTTCAATGGAGGTTATATTCAGCTGTAGGTGTATACCATTTGAGTTCTACAAAGTTTGCTGAGTATTTACTTGTAGATGCTCAGTATTTCATATCCAAGGCTGTTTTGGAGAAGATGAAGGACACCCAGTTGGAGATAGACTATACAAGTGACGTGGCAAAGAATTTGATCAGATTTATTTATTACCAATATGATAAGGTTTGTCAGACTCCTCCAAGTTCTTAATGTTTATTCAGAAACTTGATCATAAGAGTGGATATCAAGTTTAGGGGAGGATTGTTGGGAATAAATTTAGGCCAGAACACTTGAACGCTGACAGGAACAACTCAAGCGTTGACAAGAGCAAAGTGAGCGCTGACAGCATAAGCGTTGACAAGATAAAGTCAAGCGTTGACAGATTGAAGACAAGCACTGATGGAAGTTGTGAGCTACACGTATGTTATATTCTAGATTACTTCTAGTAAGGATAGAAACGACAATGTATTTTCTATGTTTATCTTTACCTAGAATAATTGATTCGTAGCTTATTGTATAAGACTTCTTGTTCTATAAAAGAAGATCTTTTAGGTTAATGTTTAATATCAGTTTTCATAGTATTCGCAAGTTAAACCTTTCATTGTAATCAACAAGATTATTCTAATACAAGTGAAAGTTTGTTTAACATCATTGTGTTTTAGATCAAGTGTTAATTCCACATAACACTTTGTTACTTCATTCATAAGCAAAGGTTTCTCTACGTGTAGTACTTGATCTAATCTCGTATACACAAAGCTAATCGATCTAAGTTTGGGATCAACAAGACGAACCAATGCAGTCCAAGGATTCACGGGTTGCTTGATGTTGATTGGTCTAGACCTCTATGTTCACACGGCCATATAACAAAACCCTAATTCGTTATATGTTGTGATCCCATGAGTGCTAGTACACCGTATTACCATAAGCCTTCGTTTCTTATTGGTGGAGAGTTAAGTGTTCACACGAGGCTTTGTTTTTGATTGGTTTGTAAACTGCTCAGCGATTCAAGTTTTGTGTTCACATGGACCTTCAATTCCTATTGGTTGAAGTCTAACATGTTCACACGGTTTGATATGTTCACACGGTTATAAGCGTTTTTGTTTAATACAAGTTTTAAACATCAACGTTGATGTTTGAAATCTAAACATTGACAGATTTAAATGAGACGCTGACAAGTGAAAGAATGAACGCTGACAGGAATTTATGGTTGGCGCTGACGTGTGTAATTCAAGCGCTGACAGGAAGAGTTTCGACGCTGACAGGAATAAGTCAACGCTGATAGGTTGACAGTGTCGTCCGATATATGTACTTCAACGCTGACACGTATTGTCCGATATTGGACAATACATCTGACCAAGATATTGGACAGAAGAGATATTGGACAACACATGGATAGCTGCTGTTTGAGAAAAACTGGTACGTTTTTGAGCACACAAAAAGAAGGGAAAGACACACAAAAGGTACATGGAATCTCCGTTTAATTCAGAATATCATTATGATATTTATGGCTCGGATATATTTAAATGGATTAATGATTTTAAAGCGAGTTAGCAATTATTCGTGGGAATTTGATGAATATTTAAACTATGTAATCGGGATAGCCTTGCAAAAGAGTTATTCAGCATTACACTTTTACATATGGTATGACGATGTTATTTCATTCAAATTCATCATGAAGAAGTGTTAGCTTAAGGGGAAGAATTCTTATGGAAAGTTTGATGATTGAAGAAGATTTTCGCGAGTTTGTGTTCTATCATATCTTAAAGTCATGCACTTCCAACCACTGACTTTAAAGGTAACTTGTTCGTGCTTACATAGTTGGTGACGAAGACTTGTCATAAACACTTGAAGGAGTTACATTATCGTGCTCAGTGTCTCACAAAGGATGAGAATATTGACAAGGGATCGAGGTCTACTTATATTTTTCTTCAGGTATAAGTTCTTCATCACATGGATAAACAAGACATGGAACATAGGTTTGTGGTATTCTACTTCTGCATCAAGACTACTTTATTTATTTTTCTTCAGAATCATTACATAGAGCTATTTTTGGAGAATCTACAAGATTGCATACTTTCACATATTCCCTATTGATGTGTCAAAAAGGGGAAGAATATGTGCTATACTTAAGGGGAAGCTTCTTGAAGATCATGTACTAAATACAAAGGATTCATGCTTAAGAAGAGTGTTTTGACATCATCAACTAGGGGAAGATTGTTGGGTCCAATTATTAAGTTGATAAGTCAAAACACAACAAAATAAGAAGACAAGGGCTAAATAGTACAAGTTGCAAAAGAACAAGCCGTTGGAGTCTTTTTATTACTTTAGCTTTCTTTGTAAGCTATGTTTTCTAGTATATAAAGAAAACATAGACGTAGGTTTCAATATCATATTATTCAATCACAATGTAAACCTAAAGTGTGTGTCGCACTAGACGTGGGATTCAATGTATACACGTCTAGTGGATGTTTGTTATTAATATAATGAACATCCCATTGTGTTTTAATTCGTGTTCTTATGTGCCTAAACACCTTGTCATGATCATTGTTCTTTTCCGCTATGTTATCATATGAATGATGATCAAACCTAGATATATGGTTCATAACTATTGAGCCCAACGATTATAGGGATCATCACAACAAGAATGGGAGCTTCGGTAAGTTTTCTTATAAGAGTTTCGAAAGCTCTAACACAATCCTCATTGAAGTTGAAAGGAGCATCCTTCTCGAGAAGGTGTGTCATACGTCGAGTGATTTTCGAAAAGTCTTTGCTGAAACGAAGATAAAAGCCCGCGTGGCCTAGGAAACTCCTAACCCCCTTGATGGTTTTGGGATGTGGTAACTTGGCGATGACGTCTATCTTAGCTTTATCGACCTCAATCCCCGCTTTCGAAACCTTGTGCCTTAAGACGATTCCTTGTTTACACATAAAATGACATTTTTCCCAATTAAGCACAAGGTTGGTTTCTTCACAACGTTTTAACATTTTCTCGAGATTGGATAAACACGACGTGAACGAATCACCAAACACCAAAAAGTCATCCATGAATACTTCCATCGACTTCTCGATCATACCATGAAAAATAACCATCATACACCGTTGAAACGTTCCCGGTGCCTTGCAAAGTCCGAAAGGCATTCTACTATTAACAAACGTTCCATATGGACTCATAAACGTAGTTTTCTCTTGATCACGAGGGTCGATAGGGATTTGAAAGAAACGGGAAAAAACCATCTAAAAAGCAATATAAGTCATTTCCCGTAAGTCGCTCCAACATTTGATCCATGAAGGGCAAGGGAAAGTGGTCTTTACGAGTGGCGTCATTTAACTTTCGGTAGTCAATACACAGCCTCCAACCAGTCACAACACGAGTGGGAATTAACTCTTTGTTTTCATTGGGCACAACGGTCATTCCTCCCTTCTTAGGGACACAATGGATTGGGCTCACCCATGGGCTATCGGAGATAGGATAAATCATTTCCGCGTCAAGAAGTTTTAAGACGTCTTTTTTATGACATCGTGAATTTTGGGGTTTACCCTTCTTTGACTTTGAATTGCGGGTTTGTAGTCCTCCTCCATCAAAATCTTGCGAGTATAAAATTTTGGGTCAATACCCTTAATGTCGGAAATTTTCCACGCAATTGCCCCTTTATGAGCTTTAAGAATTTTTACAAGTGCGGCTTTTTCATCATTAGCAAGATCTTTTGCAATAATAACCGGCAACTTGTCATCACCTTCCAAGAATGCCTATTCAAGGTGAGATGCAAGATCTCTCAATTCAAGGATTGGCGGTTCCTCGATTGACGATTTTTGTTCAACACTCATAACTTCCATCGGCGGAAGAAATGGTGGAATGAGAGTATCTTTACCAATAATCACCTCATCTTCATTTTCGATTTCATTTAAAACTAAAATCGCCTCCTTGGAATGGAGTGAGATTTGGTGTAGAATTAGCAAGAATCGGATCCATAATAGTGAGATTGCCACTTGACGAACTATCGGAAAAACCTAACACTTCTTGTGAAAACTACATCGACTAAGTCAATATGGTTAATGGTAGCGATTGCATAAACATGAGAAGTTGTAGAGTTTTGAATAGCGTTTATAACAAGTTCATCTTCGTTGAATCTCAAAGTAATAGTTCTTGCATGAACATCGATAAGCAATCTCGAGGTGCATAAAATGGGAAGACCTAAAATTAGAGGAACTTGAGGATCCGCGGGGATGCCCACTACGATAAAATCAACATGATAGTAGAACTTCCCCACATTCACAAAAACATATTCGGCTACTCCACATGCGAGAATCGTAGAATGATCGGCCATCTTGATAGACATGTTCGATAGAGTAAGAGCCGGAAGCGATAGCGATTTCCAAATGGAAAATGGCATCAAATTAATGCTCGCACCAAGATCGGCCCAGGCGAGACATTCTTTCATATCTTGTATATCACAAGGAATGAGAAATTTTCCGGGGTCACCAACTTTTTCTGGTATTCGATTAAGATAAATCGAAGAACAATTAGATAGCTTTGAAAGCTTCTCCTTATCATTCATCATACCTTTAAAAGTGGAAGCGAGACGGGGCATGTATAACAACGCGTCGGTTAAACTCACATTAAAATACACTTGTTGAAACATTTTTATAAAAAGCTCAATTTTTTGTTTGTTACGTTCTTGCAATATCTTTTTGTTTCGTCTGGATGGGTTAGGTAAGGGTGGTGTGGGTTGGGGCATAAGCATTGACCTTGGAATCTCGGGTTCCACAATTGGTATTGGTTCAACCATGGGTGGTATGAGCGGTACTTCGTGGGCTTGTGATATGCTCCTTTTCGACCATCACCTCGGGCTCTTTCTCTATTTCCTTCTCCGTCGAAGTACTAGGACGAGAGATTGGTTCCTTGAAATATTTACCACTACGAGTAGTAATAACCTTCATTTCTCCCTTCGGGTTTGCAATGGTATGACTAGGAAGACCACCCGAGGAAGAGGGTTTACATATGATTGCTTCAAACATTTTAGCCATTCGATATTCAAATTTTGATTGCCTTATATCCGATTTTAACAACTCTTGCTTAATCTCATGTCGACCTTGTTCCATCTTTTGTTGATTTTGTTGAAGACGTTGAACGGTTCCTTCCATTTTATTAGCATGAGTTTTCAATTCATTAGCAAGTTCGTTTTTAAGCTCGTTTTTCAACTCGGATCTTAAGCTAATCATCTCACGTTGCATGTTATCAAACTTAGCATCATTTGCTTTTGCATAATCCAAAAATTCTCCATTAAGATTTTTAGTGTGATAATTTTGAAAACCTTGTGTAGTGTTTTGAAAATCACGGTTTTGGTTTTGATTTTGAACTTGCCCATTCTCACTTTGGTAATTACCCTTGTTGTAGTTACATTGATTGCCTTGATAACCACCATTTTGATTGTTGTTTCCATAGTTGTTAACATTTTGATTTTGGGGAGCTTGATTTGTGCGGGAACCTTGGTCGTTTTCGTTATAAGTTCCCGTTGCTACGTAAGCACTCGAAGTGTTAACACTGGCGGTAATGCACTCGCAAAAATCATGAGCTCCACCACAAGATATACAACTCTTTTCAACCACTTTAACCGATGTGGAATTTAAAGCATATTGTGCTTTCCAATGTGTCATAAGCGTCGAAAATCTATCGAAAAACCGGTTTTCCTCATTTGCTTCATCATGTAAGGCATTCATGTTACGAGACGATGACGATGACGATGAACCCTTATCGGCAACACTCAGTGTGTTACGAGAGTTATAAACCTTAGATCTATTTTCGATAATCTTTAAAGCTTCATCGGTCGTTTTGCACAAAAAAATACCACCCGCGGTGACATTCAAATAGTCTCGTTCATGATCGTTAAGCCCATTATAAAAAGTTTCAATTTGATGCAATTCCAAAAAATCATGGTGAGGACATTCATGTAACATTTCCTTAAATCGTTCTCATGCCATTGGAAAACTTTCATTATTACGTTGTGTAAAACTTGAAATCTCATTTTTCAAATATGTTGTCTTAGATGGTGGAAAAAATTGGTTCACAAACTTAGATACGAGATCACCCCATTTCAAAATCGAATTGGCGGTTCTTTTTCGAGCAAAATTTTTGTGGGTCCATCTAACGATTATGGAAACAACATCATCTTAATGGCGTCATGTGGAACATCCTTAAACTAGCTTGTTGCAGTGAGACGATTGAAATTCCTTATTTGATAATGCGGGTTGTCTTTTTCATGTCCGCGAAACTTGTTTGCTTGTAGCATAGACATTAAACACGTCTTGATCTCGAAATTCTCTGGAAGGATGGCGGGAATCACAATGGCTTCTCCAAAACCCTCGGTTAGTGGTTGAAGCAACTCCATCAAAGTACGATTAGCCATAGTGACTATTGGTTCTACAACGGGTTCAACAATTGGAGGTTCTTATTCAATCAATTGATCTTGATTTCCTTCGTTTTGATGACGTTTGCGAGCTTGTTTTGCTTGATTACGAGTTTGCATAAACGTGACGTAGAACGTGGAGGTGAGCAAAGAAGATTATTTTGGGTGTTTTGTTGATTTTCAATTTTTTTGTGTTTTTGATTGTTTTTTCTTTTTTGGATTTTGTGTGTATTTTTAGACAACAATCTACCAAATCTCTCCTCCAATCAAACTCTTGATTAAAGGAGGCTCAAAAGAATGAAAACGATCACGTGGAGTGAACGCCTTCGATTGACTTTACAACTTTGGTGAAAACCAAATTGTTCAAGAGGGTTTAATCACAAAGAAACCAAGCAAATATATATGATACGTAATAATACTTTGGACGGCAAAACCATCAATTAGCCTTCAATATCAAATACACACAAGTGAGCGGGGGGGGGGGGGGGGGGGGGGATGAGGTGGCGCGAAGCACTTAAGTACCTAGCTTCCCTTTAACAGCCTTTTATAGAACGTTGCCTATCTATTCACCTTATAGTTCGTATTTTTCAAAATCAAGTTTCACGAAAGTATTTATCTATTTTTGCTTTTTTTCTTTTTGTTTGAGATTCGAATACAATAATTAGGAGATCAAATCCCAATTAAGGTTGTGTTTTCACACTTTTGGAGATATTTTGTATTTGTTGTGATACTTATACAATATAGTAATAATAATTTCACAAGAAAAACGTAAAAATCGATAATACGTGTTAATAGATTTCTATTTAACACAAATACTATTTATGGTTAGATATTAAAAACAAAATTGTTCAAATTAATCACGACACACCTCCCCGGCAGCGGCGCCAAAATGATTGTGTGTAAAATACGACCTTTTAGGAAAAAGGCGTAAATGCGGTAAGTATTAAGTACGACGATTTAGGAAAATCGTGCACTAATGACCCAAATAAGTTCGTTCCCCAAGGAGGTTTATTGTGTGTGAATAATTCGTAATGATTTTGGATTAATATGAGAGAAATAAAAGATGAGAAATTAGAATGACGGATACGTTAAAATTACACTATGACGATAAAACGAAAAACCGTAAAAAGTGACAAAATAAAAATTAATTATAAAAAATCGCAAAAATTGCCAAAACTAGCTAAAAATGTAATTAGAGTATACAAGTGATCAGAACTTTTTCAAACCTTTAATTAATTAAATATTAATTTTTAAATGCTAATTAGAGCCCTAAAAATCAAAATAATTAATAAAAAGCCCAAATTAGGATTTTTGAATTTGTAAAACTCTAAAATGACTTAATTGAACTAAAAACTATTTTTATGAAATTTAAACTAATGAAAACTATTTTAAAATGATTAAAAACTATTAAAATATTAAAATAATCCTAAAAATTAATAAAATGATGAGAAAAATAATCTAATGATTCTTAAAATCCAAACATAATGTATTTAACCTAAGAAAAAATTAAAAGTTGAGAAACTATAATTTTTACCCTAAAAACAATTTTTAATAATAAAATAATATTAAAATAATAATAAAAATCCAAAAATTATAAAAATTTCTAAAAACTTACAAGCTAGTTTATTTTAACCTAAATAGACAGAAAATGAAACTGAAATTACAAAATACCCCTATTGGGCCCCCAAATGGGCTAAAAACAAAAACAGTCTAATATAATGAGCTTTTTGGCCCAATGAAATCAAACTCAACCAAAAAAGCCCAAAATCACCAGTCTGACTCAAAATTCAATTTTAAGCACAAAAGTCTAAAGGCCCAAAAGCTGAAAATGTACTTATCATAGCTTAATAAGTCAACAGCTTATTCTTAATGGGCTTTTTGGCCCACTAAGCTATAAGCTAATGTCATAAGCTCTAATTTGACACACAACATCTTATTGAGATTATAAGCAGATTTGCAAAAAGAAATTTTGAAAAAGCTTAACCAATAAGCCAGAAATAAGCCAAATATGATTTCACTAAAAGACAAAATAGTCGACTTAGAGATTTACACCACTTCAGAACTTGATTTAACTTGCAAATGACTCTAAATGACTTAATTAAGCCAAATCAATCTATAAAAATCCGATAAGCTATCAAAATAAGCTGAAGAGTTGATGAGAAATTATAAAAAAAGTCAAATAAGTTGGTTTTCTAGTCAAACCCTAAAGTCAAAAGCCCAAAAGCTCTAGAATGGATAAAAGGTGTTGGGTCTACTAGATATGGATCTTGCAGCCTGTTAAGGATGGTGAACAACTTCTGTAATAACAAGTCTATTCACAGAGAGACTCTAGATAACACACACAGTATAAATGCGGAATACAAATACTATGAACAAGAAGAAACAGAATAACTATAATGACTTGATCCTTACTAAGGATTTCTAATATTAATATGAAATAAATAATGTTTGATGAAGGTGTGTGTAACCCTTCTCCCAATGGTTCCTTTTATACTACAAGGAAACCCTAATACAACATTAAACCAAAACGTGTAACTTCTGATATGCATATCCTTTCCTAACATATCTTATGCATATCCTAACAAACTACTCAAAATAATAATGTTTGACTTAATAAAGACCAGGAGCACGTGTTGCACGTACTACTAATAGGACCAGGAGGAACTACATACCTCCTAGCATACCTATTACAAATGTCTATTACAGAGGTCCTAACAATCCTCCCCTAAACTTGAATTTGACTTGTTAAGTTCAAGTTTCCTGGTAGATCTTGCAAAACAGCTTGAGGATTGTAACAGCAACACAAACAGCAGCATCATAACCATCAGCATGAACAACATAAAGACTGCTGCAACGAGTAACACCTAAAATCTTCTTGAAAGCTTGAAACAGGTCTACACCTTGTTGAATCTTGACATCAACATGAGCAGTTGTGATAAGCCTTTACCAAATATCTGCTTTCTCTTGGGCTAGCTAGTCTTTGTGGTGGAATAAGCATCACCCTAGGAGACCAGAACCCAGCCCAACTCTTAGAACGTGAATCAATGGTGAGTGGGGGTACCCTGATGATTTTGGGAAAATCATCACAGCCTTAAACGAATTTGATATGAGTCATTTTCAGAAGCCGTACCCTTCCGGACTAGCCAACTGTTAGTAATGAAGCATCGGTGAGCTGAAAACCCTATAGCTTTGAGCAAGCTATTACAGCTATCAGCGGATTTGATATAGATCTTTAACAAGAGCCGTACCCCCTTGGACTAGCCACTTTTCAGTCTAGGACCAAGGCAAGTGAAAACCATCCAGTTTTTGCTAACTTGGAAACCATCAACGGATATGATAATCACACCAGAGCCGTACCCACATGGTGAATCAACTCTTTCTTGTCTATTAAACATGGTGAGTTGAGCACCATTTGTTATGTGGACTAGGTTCAACACCGGAAGTACCTCTCAAAACAACCCAAGTATGAAAATGTCAAGTGAAAAGCAATGTCACGATGAAAAAGTATAAGCTCATATTATACTATGTACAAGTTTGAAATTCGATCACATGTTGAAAGTATAAGCATATATTATATAAAAAGTATATATATATATATATATATATATATATATATATATATATATATATATATATATATATATATATATATATATATATATATATATATATATATATATATATATATATATATATATATATATATATATATATATATATATATATATATATATATATATATATATATATATATATATATATATATATATATGTATATATATATATATATATATGTATATATATATATATATATGTATATATATATATATATATATATATATATATATATATATATATATATATATATATATATATATATATATATATATATATATATATATATATATATATATATATATATATATATATATATATATATATATATATATATATATATATATATATATATATATATATATATATATATATATATATATATATATATATATATATATATATATACATATATATATATATATATATATATATATATATATATATATACATATATATATATATATACATATATATATATATATATATATATATATATATATATATATATATATATATATATATATATATATATATATATATATATATATGTTGATACAAAAGTTGGGTGATCCTTGCTAGACCCGAATAAGGCTTAATTCGGGTTGGCTGGACTCCGGCTCCTGCACCAAGTGAATTATCTGGTTGGGATCTTGCACTCTAAAACAACACGCGTTAGGCTTACCGTGGGAATGTATCCCACGATTAGACTCCAGCGTGAGAGTAAGTAATCGGTTAGGGTTATGAGAATCGGATGAGATGTGAGTGTGTAGAATGTAATACCTTTGTGGAACCCTTGGGGGTTCCTTATATAGGCAGTGAAACTCTAATGGGTTGTCACTGATGCTTCGACCCCAAGGAAAGGATAAGTACCAGAATTAGATTGATTGTTATCTTCTAATTATGGTGAGTGAATATCCTCGCCTTTGGGATAAATGCCAATCATAGTAAGAGTATGATTCTGTTTAACCCTGTACCGTCCATGCCGGGCCTTGGGCCGCACACGTGTGTGCGGTTACTGTTCATTTAAGCCCATAGGCTTAAATGACATTAATCCCACCCATCCGTGATGGGCCAGATACGGGTAGTACCCATGGGCCAGGTTCATGACCCGGCTGGGGACTATACGTCATCATGTAGACCTGTTTGTTGCAATTACGGCCACATTCAAAAATAAACCGACCTGGAAAACTTTAATGAATGCATTAATTGTAGTCAATAGTCAGACGCACGCCTACAAAAGTGCACTAGAAAGGCCCACCCTTGAGCCACGTAAAACTGTCAAGAAGTGACCCGTGGGTCCCTTCTAACATTTTAGAAGTGTCAGAAATCCCATCTGTTGGATGGGCGTAGTGGCTTACACGTGGCGAACATCCATGTTACCTCGGAAATCGAGGAAACCCAATATAAGAGTTGGTGTGTGCTACTGTTACACACACAGTTTATATTGCATTCCGCCATTATTCCTACCAAGCTTATTCCTTCATACCTTTACTTCTTATCCCCCGGATTTTCCCCGCCGCAGGTTAGATCATCACGCCTCTCAAATCTTTTTTATAAAACATGGTGAAGGACAATCCCCTTATTACGGATGTCCTTAACGTGATGCCTGCCGAGAAATACATAGACTTTTTGTGTAAGTATTATATTCCCGAAAGCGTACATCCGACCTACCCAGGTGACGGTGAAGCGATTACGGATGCTCCAAAGGGGAAGATAGGCGTGTACACGCGCCTATTTGATTCGGCTAACTACCGTATCCCTTTATCTATGTTTTTGGTAGATCTGCTTATATACTATGACTTCCATATAACCCAACTGCATTTCATAGGGGCATGTAAAATCAATCAGTTTGAGATTACCCGCCATACGTGCGAGGTAACCCCGACCGTGAATCTATTTAGGGTCTTTTACTCCCCCCAATTAGTGAATGGGTGGTTGACGTTCAAAAAACGATCCGCAAATGCCCCCATGACTTATAGGAAGCCCTTAGACTCCTTCAAGAATTGGTACGACCATTACTTTTTCGTGGATGAGAAAGTATTCCCCAACCCGTTCGTCCTCAAAACCAGGGTACCCGAAGACTATCCTCCTAAATCCAAAGACTATAGTAGTAAGGATTTGAAAATCCTAGATACCCACCGCATAGAATTTCATAGGGGTTTGCCGGAGCACTTCCTGTGCCTAGTAGGGATCAGCCGCTACTACTATGGGAGGGAGGATACGTATCCATGCTTTCTGACCGAATGTAGGCAGACTAGGTCTTCTTATATTTGTAGATGTAAAAAATGCCTCATTATACTTTGTGAACTTACTAATCCATATATATACACATGTCCGCAGAGATGAACCTACACGGATTATTGCGCCAAGGCGATCCAAGAAAAGTTCCTGAAGGTTTCCGACCACTAAAAGAAAAAGAACTCCTCCTGCTGGAGGCCACCGCAGACAAAACCATCGCGCTGGAAGAAACCACTGAGCCGCAATCAAACGAGGGAGAGCCCGTGATTGAGAAGTCCCATCTTGACTTCTATAATGAAGATGGTGGAGAACTACTGCTGGAGGACGTCGTACCGCACTAGAATGAAGAAGAAGAAGAAGAGGAAGAGTTCACCAACCCTGCTGACAATCGCACAGGTGATGACGAAGAAACCATGCAAGCTTCTGGGTCCCCCAAGCCCAAATCCAGGAAAAGGAAGACTACTAGGAGGGTAGAAAAAACTCTAGGGGATGGGGAGGGGGCACATAATGCTCCCCCGAAGAAGCTAAGGAAAGACCATCCCTAGTTCCAGGAAGGAAGCAGCACCGCTACGGCCCAGGTCGACCCATCGCCGCGCGCGGATGAGCAAGTATGGATGGCCACTCCTGTGAATGCCATGGCTCCTACCTTCACGGAACCCGTGACTGGTACTATGTAAGTACCCATTTAATACTTCTAAAGGATATAAATCTATAAACATAACTAATAAGTATGTTAATAACCGGGCGGACCCGTCAACCGTGGCTCAAGAGAAGGAGGTGGAAAGGGAACCTTCTCCCGTCACATCAATGAGACCTCCATCCCCTCTCGTGACCCATGCTGAGGAGCCACATCTTGAGGGACCCGACAGCAGCCTTCGCCTAGCATGGAATTTATTCAGCTTGACAAGGTTGGAGGCGAAGTCCGAGTGCACTGAATTCATCGAACACATCACTCCTCTGGCGTTTGCGCAAGACTTGGACGAACTAGAGCATGAGACATTGCTGGAGCAGTTTGATGTGTCATCCGCACACCAGGTGACAGTTGGTGCGGCCCTAAGATGCCGTCTGATCAAGGCCTTGGCTAACGTGAGGCGTGTTGATAAAAAGATAGCTCGCCGTGAAGCACTGGTGGGTAAGCACGATAAAACCATCACATCCTTGCAGACAGCATTGGTCGTAGCAGAGTCCACCGTCAAGGAGCAAGCCCATCACGCCAATGCCCGTGAAGAATGTGTCGTCGAGCTGTAAGCCCTCTTAGCATCATCCAATGAGAAGGTATACTTTCCACATTAACACCTATTTTGTGCATACAAAAAATTACATTGTCTTTGTAATAACTCCAAGTGTCGTGCATAGGTATCCGCAGCCGAAGCTGCTACTAAAGCCGTCACCGTACAAGCCTTTACCATTGCTCAAGAGCGCGACACGCTGAAGGATGAACTAACCCAGGCGCGGACCACCTTGGAAGAGCAAGCTACAATAGCTGAGGGTGAACTAAGCAAGATGGCAGCGGACTGCGCCAAAATGATGTGCCCTCCTTTGCTCACAGCCATAGCTGGGCGTAGATGGATGATTGGTCAGGGAATGCGGCTCGCCGTGAGCAAGGTAACAGAGGCTCCTTACCTGCTGCAGGCTTTTGCTGACGTTGTATCAGACGATATCGACCGTGGTAGGCAGGAGGGGCTGGTCAAAGCTGCGGAGCTCATAGGCAAGCAAGAAGATATTACCCAGCATGCCTACCACAACCCTCTAACCGGAGAAAAGATGACCGCATCAATGGCTGCCCTTGTTGAAATCCAACACCCTTTCCTAGACGAGCTAGACTTACTGAAGGATGCTCCCAATGGGGTAATAATCTCGAAGCTCACCGCCGATCCTATCCAACTAACCCTGCCTACCTACGACTCTGCGTCGAAAGTGATGAAAAGTGAAAAACTGCTGACCGAGGCGCTGGACGCAAACATGATCAGGGCCCAAGAAGGAAGGATTGCGCACGGGGAGGTCCTCCGCATTTTTATTGAAGAAGGGAAGAAAGAGATAGGGGAGTTCCTACCTCCCATGTAATTTACATTGTAAACATTTGTACTATTTTATTCGTCCGTGTATGTATACGGCTAAAACTGATGTTGTTGTGATAACTTGTCATATTTATGCAAGCAAGCCTGTGATGACTACGGCTATTTTGGTGTTTTGAATTTGAAACTTGTATATTTTTGTTGTTTTTAATTTTTTTAGATATCATATACCTGTGTTGCATGACATGTCACCTCTTACTCAAAAACACAATCAAGTCTATATTTTACTAGACGTGCGTCATGCGTCTTTACCATGCAAAGCACTACGTGAGCGCGGCATATGAAAACTTATCACAACGTCTTGTGAATAAGGTGTCTAGTAAGGATACATGATCCGCGTCACTGGGGTTGCATCCCTCTTATGCGACAAGTTGAATTATTCGGTTCACTTAATCCTCTTACCCCGCCTGGAGGCGCATAGTACATGTACGGTATTGAATGAATGCATATGAATAAGAGATAGCACATTATAGTAATAACAACTAAATCTATACGACAATAATAGAATAAAAAAATAAGACAATAATTTGCACAAGAACAAGCCGTGGGGCTAGCTAGGCACCACGACATTTTATTAAAACGTTTACTTATTTTGTTTTAACAAATGGGAAATCCTAAAAACAAAGGCAACCTAGAAAGCATAAAAAACAAAACAAAGAGAACACATGGATCTTCATTGAAGCCAGAAATAGCGAAGTGTCCATGTGGAAGTCGTAGCTCTCAAAAATAGCACCTTTTAAGATTGCAGATATTCATGTGCGTTCCAGGTCGCGGCCATCCATGTCACGTAACTTGTACGCGCCCCGTCCAAAGGCTTCCGTAACCTCATACGGTCCTTCCCACTTAGGGCCCAGCTTTCTTGTATTCTCCGCTCGACTTGCCTCGTTGGCACGATAAACATAATCTCCCGGTCGAAAAGAAACACCTTTAACCTTGGCGTCATAATAAGCCTTCATCCTTGCTTTGGACTTGGCCTCATTGATAGCCGCTATTTCTCTTTTTTCCTCCAACAAGTCCTTATTGATCCGGAGCTGCTCGTCGTTTGTGATGACATTAACCTCCGCTGTGCGGATGGTCGGCATTCCGATTTCTGCTGGTATAATAGCTTCAGTGCCGTAGGCTAGTGCAAATGGAGTATCCCCATTGGCTGTTTTGATCATAGTCCTATGTGCCCATAGAACATGTGGCAGTTCATCCACCCATTTGGTGCTTCGCTCATCCAAGCGTGCCTTAATGCCTTCACCCAAGCTTCTATTTGCTCGTTCCACAAGACCATTTGTCTGGGGATGTTTAACAGATGCGAAGCACCGTTTGATATTCAATGCTGCGCACCAGTCCTTGAATGGATTATTCGTGAAATGCTTCCCGTTGTCCGAGATGATTTCTCCTGGTAAGCCAAACGGCACATGATGTTCTCCCAAACAAACTTTTTAACTTGTTTGCCTGTGATGGATTTGACTGCCGTAGCCTCTATCCAGCGTGTAAAGTAGTCCAATGCGACAATCAAGAACTTAACTCCCGCCGCAGCTACGGAAAAAGGTCCTGCAATGTCAATCCCCCACTTATAGAATGGCCATGGGGATGTAATGGGTGTAAGTTCCTGCTGCGAATGTCGTGGTACTGGTCTGTGCACTTGGCAATCACTGCACTTGCGAATCATGTCGAGTGCATCCCTATGCATAGTAGGCTAATAATATCCTGTGCGTAGAGCTCGAGCTACTACAGATCGGGGGCCCGCGTGCATTCTGCATAACCCTTCATGTATCTCACTGATCACATAAGTAGCCTGGCGTGGCCCAACATACCGCAACCACGGCTATAGGAAAGAGCGCTTATAAAGAATACCTTCTCGAAGCTCGAAGTGTTGAGACTTCCTTTTGATACGCCGTGTCGCGTTTTCCTCGTCTGGAAGAGTTTCATTAGTCAAATAGTTGATGATAGGGGTCATCCATGTAGGTCCATCTTCCTCAACTATGGCTACGACATCCCCTTCCGTTATAGACTTTTGCTTTAGTATTTCTACCAAGACTTGTTGGGATAAGTGGGAGAAACTTGTAGACGCGATCTTGCTAAGAGCGTCCGCCTTCTTGTTTTCACCTCTTGGTACCTGCTTGATAGAAAAGTTGCTGAAAGCAACGATGAGTGACTTGACTTTCTCCAAGTATCGAACCATGTTATCCTCCTTGGCTATGTAACCCCCCAGAATGTGGTTCGCGACAAGCCGTGAGTCCATGTAGGCCTCAAGGTTGCGAACTCCCATTCTAGCGGCGATTTTTAAACCCGCAATCAACGCTTCATATTCTGCCTCATTATTGGTGGCTGTGAACTCAAAGCGCAAGGCGTATGTAAACTCCATTCCTTCCGGATTCGTAAGGATGAGACCAGCTTCTGATCCGTCCGTGCACGAAGATTCTTCCGTAAATAATACCCATGGTTCTCCTGGAGTTTCCTCTTGTTGTACGACCGACCCGTCCTCATCAGGTTTCTCTATCAAGAAATCTTCCAAGATTTGGCCTTTAACAGCCGTCCTTGGTCTATAAGAGATGTTATGCTCTCCCAATAGAATGCTCCACTTCTGTAGCCTGCCGGCCACATCTGGTCTGGAGATGACTTGTTTAATTGGTTGATCAGTAATAACCATATTTGGGTGCGCCTGAAAGTACCGGCGTAGCCGTTTTGTAGCAAACACTAATGCCAAAACCAATTTCCCCATGGAAAAATAATTCAACTCTGGCCCTTTTAGTGTTCTACTAATAAAGTAGACCGGAGTTTGGACTATGTCCTATCCGTTATGAGTACCGCACTTATTGCTCCATGTGTGGCCGACAGATACATGATGAGATCCTCCTTGGGTCGGGGGGCCACTAGCATGGGAAGAGATGCGAGGTGTTGCTTGAGCTGACCAAAAGCTTCCTCCGCTTCCTTTGTCCATCGGAAATATCCCTTCTTGATGCACTTATTGAGTTTTTTGAATAGGGGGAGTGACTTCTCCGCGGACTTCGACAAGAATCTGTTTAGCCCGGCCAACATCCCATTTAATTATTGCACCTCTTTCCGCGTCCGAGGCGATGGTAACTGTATTACCGCGTCCGTTTTTTCCGGGCAAGGCTTGATGCCATTTGGATCTATCATATATCCAAGGAACATCCCTTCAGTTGCCCCAAACGTGCATTTCTTTGGATTCAGTTTCATATTAATCCTCTTTAAGGTGTAAAACGTCTCTTGGACGTCACGGAGAAGTGCATCCTCCGTATGACTTTTGATGACTAAATCATCAACATAGACCTCCAGATTGCGGCCTATCTGTGAGTCAAAGGCTTTGTAAACAAGCCGCTGATATGTTGCCCTGACGTTCTTTAGTCCGAATGTCATTTTTGTATAACATTATACGCCTTGACTATTATGGAACACCGTCTTCTTTGCGTCCTCTTCCGCCATCTGGATCTGGTGGTATCCCTTGTATGCATCTAAGAAGCACTTAAAGGGATATCCACATAAGGATTCCACCTTCCAGTCAATCTCCGGTAACGGATAGCAGTCCTGCGGACAGGCTTTGTTCAAATCTGTGAAGTCCACGCACATGCGCCAGCTCCCATCATGCTTTTTGACCATGACCGGGTTGGATAACTACTCGTGGTAGTATACCTCGCACATGATACCTGCATCCACCAATTTCCGTACTTCATCCAATATTACTTGACTGCATTGTAGTGCCTGACCGCGCTTCTTTTGCTTAACGGGAGGATATCCCTGGCGGATTTGGAGCTTATGTTCTGCTATCACACGCGGTACGCCTGTCATATGCTTGGGCTCCCATGTGAATACATCTAAGTTTTCTTTTAAGAGAGAGCACATGGCCCTCTTGCCGCTATCCGAGAGTGTTCCCCCTATGGATACCTCTTGTTTAGGATAATCAGGATGGATTGCCACCTTCCAATTGGGAGGTGGTGATCCATCCTTGGGGAGAACAGGTGGAACTGGTGTTGTCACGGCATGACACTCAGATGGTGGTATGACTGCATTATAGATAGTGACAATTCCTCCTTCCAAAGGGAATTTAATCATTCCGTGAGCTTAGGAGGGTATTGCCCGTATGGCCAGGATACCTGGTCTGCCTATGATCCCATTGTATGGAAAGTGTGAGCGTATCACCATAAAGTTCATCCACGCCATGGTGGAATGCTCTTCATTCCCAATGGTTACAAGTAGACGCAGCTGTCCTATTGGCCAGATGGTGTCTCCACTAAAGCCGATGAGCGGTGACGTGGCCGGTGCTAATTGGCTTCTTATTTCTGGTCGTAACTGTACAAAACAGTGTTCGTATAGTACTTCTGCTGATGACCCTCCATCCACATACATACGTCGGACATTGTGTGTTCCAATGCTTATCTCAATCGTGAGAGGTGCATCGGCTACATCACTTGCCGTGATGGGAGGGAATGAGATTTCTCTGCCGCGTGAAAATTTTTGGCTATTTTTCTGCCTTATGCGGTGCTGCCTGGATTGGATCATATATATAGTTGAAGGTTTGTCCTTTTGGGGATACTTATTGTCATACTTCTTGTTTTCCTTTCCATCCTTCCAATCCTTGACCAAATGCTTGAGTTTGCCTGACTTGATCAGTGACTCAATGTGCTTCTTGAGCTGGATACATTCCTCCGTGTCGTGGCCCTTGTTTTTGTGGAATTCGCAAAAGCAATTTCCTTGACGACGGTCCAGCGGAGTCGTCATTGGGGGAAGTCTCGGGAAGTTGGCCCCTTCTGTCAGCAAGATCTCCCGGTACGACATCTTTAGAGGGGTAAATTTGTCCTCCGACCGCCCTCCTTTTTTTTAGCTCTTGTAGTCTGAGCTCCTCCCACCGCCCTGGTTGCTTTAACCGCCCGACTGTCTCCTGGACTGGTCGTTCGATCGATAGTTGTTTCCTTTGGAAGGGTAGGCCGCGGCTACCACGGTTTCTCCCTCAATGAAGTTCCTGACCCTTTCCATAAGGTCGTCATACTTCTCCGGTCTCTTGTAATTGAGACGTCTGATTAATTCCCTGTCTGTTATGGCGTGCATATAATCGGAAATTTTCAGGAGTTCCGGCATTGTCTTTGTGCGTGTGCACTCGTTATTGAAGCGTTCGGTGAAGGCCTCCGTAGATTCCCCAGGCCGCTGCTTGATGGTTTCCAGTGAGACCGGGTCCTTATTATACTTCTTTCGTTGAGTATAATTGTTCTTGAACGCAGTACGCAGTTCAGTGAAGCTATCAATGCTTCGAGGAGGAAGTCCCTCAAACCAATCACGAGCATTGTCGATCAAGGTTGAATTGAACATTTGGCACCATATAGGCATGGGCCATCGTTCAATTTTTTCCTGCGTGTCAAATATCTTTAGGTGATCATCCGGATCACCAGTCCCATCATAGGTCTTGACACACGCCGGCATGCGACGCTTTGTATCCTTGGAGTAATTCCGTATGCGTAGACTAAAAGGATCTTCCCTGGGATCAGCCCATGGACGGGTGAGATTAGGGTCACACCAAGGGCGGGAAAGATCTTCTACTCCCGCCTCTCGATAATAGGGGCCGCCATTGTACTCCTCATTGTCTGGTGGTGGTGGAGGAGTACGCATGGGTCGGTGACGCTTGGGTGGATGGTAATCCGAATCCTCTCTTGATGGACCGGGAGAAGGGGGCGGGGCCCCATCCTTTGGCTGAGGATCGCTCTTGTGAGAAGAGCTAGGAACCTTCTTCCCGGTATTCATCCTGTCCCACACGCTTGTGCGGCGATTAGTTCTGGTTAGCTCTAGATCTGGCCGCTCGGGTGAACCGTCGGACATCTCTCCCTCCTCACGGGATTGTAGTAGTTCCTGTATAATACGATCCCCTATGCGCTCGAACACATTCCTAGGTTGGAGAGTTTCCTTAAAGAGGTTCTACTCCTGGGGTCGTGTCCTTCTCTTCCTCTGAATTTGAGGAGAGGTGCTTGGTTCGGCACTGCCAAAGTTGAGCCTAGATTGGAGGTCCCTTCCTAGGTTCAACCTGGATACGATTCCTAGGACGATCCTCTCGAAGTTCTGCGTAAGAACTCGAGTGACATCTTCCTCACTAAGTGGTTTGGCCTCGACTTCTTCCACAGTAGATGGTCTGCGCGGCTCCTTGTTAGGGGGGTTGGGCGCACTACCTGGATCAGGGTTATCCAAGGTCGAAGTAGGTGATGGGGTGACAGCGAACGTGCTTTTCATGCCCATGAACTGAAGACCACTTCGGTTATTTGGCCGCCTATTTGGTTACTAGGGGATCGGTTGGGAATGAGTATCCCGTCCCCTGGGGACTTACGGTTCCCAGGATTTGTGTTCCTGGGGTTTCCTTGCGGATGTCCTTTTGTCATTGAGAGATCGAGATGAGATTTGCTCTAGCTTAGTGTAATGGTCCCACGGATGGCGCCAACTTGTTGATACAAAACATGGGTGATCCTTGCTAGACCCGAATTAGGCTCAATTCAGGTTGGCTGGACTCCGGCTCCTGCACCAAGTGAATTATCCGGTTGGGATCCTGCACACTAAAACAACACGCGTTAGGCTTACCGTGGGAATGTATCCCACGATTAGACTCCGGCGTGAGAGTAAGTAATCGGTTAGGGTTATGAGAATCGGATGAGATGTGAGTGTGTAGAATGTAATACCTTTGTGGAACCCTTGGGGGTTCCTTATATAGGCAGTGAAACCCTAATGGGTTGTCACTGATGCTTCGGCCCCAAGGAAAGGATAAGTACCAGAATTAGATTGATTGTTATCTTCTAATTATGGTGAGTGAATATCCTCTCCTTTGGGATAAACCCCAATCATAGTAAGAGTATGATTCTGTCTAACCCTGTACCGGCCATGCCGGGCCGTGGGCCACACACGTGTGTGCGGTTACTGTTCATTTAAGCCCATAGGCTTAAATGACATTAATCCATTCCATCCGTGATGGGCCGGATACGGGTAGTTCCCGTGGGCCGGGTTCGTGACCCGGCTGGGGACTATACGTCATCAATATATATATATATATATATATATATATATATATATATATATATATATATATATATACTAGTTTCGTAACCCGCCAAATGGGCGGGTTCGTTCCATAAATTTTTTCTAAATGTACGTTTGTGTATTAGTTATATTGTTTGTAGTGTAACTCATTTTTGTTAAAAGAAAACTAAAAGTAAACTAATTGTAAAGCCCGTTTGGTTTGAAGTTGGGTTTACTTTGGGTATGATTTATAAATTAAAAAGTTTAGATTTAGGGAGTGAAAATATATTATAATAAAAATAAAATTTAATATAAATTAACATTTTTAATCAAAAACTAATAAAAAAGCCAAGTGAATTAATGGTGGCAATTCAACTGTGACAAAAATAATTAATCACATTATTTGTTTTCTTGAAACCCCAAAAGGGTATTCAATTTTTCAAAATAGGAACAAAACTCCTTTTAAATCCGAATTAAATACACCAAACAACGAGTTACACTTATCCATCAACCTAAGCCCTTCAAAACATAGTAACCAAACGGGCCCTTAGATATTTTAAGACCTTTGTCGACCTAAGTGACGTGTTTTGTCTTATGTGAATTTTTGGTTATATAAATATCGGGTTTTCTAAGTACTTTTGTTTTTCCTTTTTTGTTAATTTCCAGTTTACATATAGTCGTGTGTGATAAAACTTTTTTTGTTAAACAAAACCAACATTTAATAATTTTAGGCTTTAGTACACCTAACGATTATGGTGACATGTTAATATACCAATGTACATTGTAATGAAATAAATGAAGTAATGAAATGGTTGATTACGTTTGTAATTACGTTTGGTTGTAAAGATAAAGTGGACTGTAATTCAAAATAAAAAGACTAAAATAACATTTGATGATTTATATTTTTTGTTTAATGTGTAATTAATAAGGGGTTTTTATGTAATTCTCATTCCATTACGGGACGTAATGGATTAAAACCAAGGGGGCCCTAGTGAATGAAAATGAAAGGTTTTGATGTAATGGGTGATTGCATGTAATGAGCCATTACATTACGTATTTGTAAACAAACACAATTTTTACATTCTATTGTAATGATGTTTTCCATTCCTCCTTTTATTACGACGTATCAAACACTATGTAAGGTTTATCTAAAGAGCGTTTTTATAAAAGTTAACGTAAATTTGTTTTTAAACGTCATTTAATGCTATACGTGTTTTCGAAATATCTCACTACTGATTGATTAGATATCGATGTTGGGTGACTAACATTATATAACGCTACAAACAATCCAACTCCGGACATGTTTCTACAAAATTAACAACCTTAAGGTTGCGTTTAATTGGATGAAAAACACCATGTTTTCTACAAAATGTTTTCTAGAAAACAAGGAAAATAGAAAACGCGTTCAAATCATCGTTTTTTAGAAATATTTTCTAGAAAATGCAAAATCCCTGTTTTACCATTTTGCACACAAAACAAAAAACCTATTTTTTTTGTTAACTAAGTTTTCCTGTAAACATAGAAAATTTATTTCCCCATTTGTTTTCTTTATTGTTTTGGAAAATGGAAAACATAATTTCTCCAACTAAACGCTTTTTATAAATTTTTAAGTGTTTTGTGGAAAAAGAAATCCCATTTCTTTTTCTACAAAATAGAAAGTAGAAAATGATTGAAAAATGTTTTTCAACTAAACACACCCTAAATTTTTTTTTATTCTACTTGTAGACTACTTGAATTTGGTTAATGATGTAGTGAGTGACGACGAATCTAAAAATTCACAGCAGAGTATGCACTATTTTAGTTTTATTATTAAGAATTTTGTTTTCTGGATTGGAATTTTTGAGTCCAATATTTTTTTTTTGGTAATCGTGATTTCCGACTCATTGGCCGACTAATCCACGGGGTTTGAACCCACCGTCACACAGACTCAAACCAGGTAAAGCCCTCCCTTTTCATGAGGTTGGCGTGTCCACTTCAAAGTTGTTTGCATCTAGCGGGAATTGAACTTGAAACCTCACACACTTTGGAGTGATACCCACAAATTCTTTTGCCATTGGGCCACCCTTGAGTGGTTAATTTTTTAGTCTAATATTTCCGAACTCTTTTTTTGTTTTTTATTCAAAAGTGAAGCATCTAACGATTTTTTTAATGTATAATATCATACTTTTGTTTCAACTCAGGTCATCAGTTTTCATACTAAAATAAAAGTAAATTATCAAACATTTTGAATAATTAATAAAGTGACAAGTGTATTTAAACTTATATCGTTTCAATATGTCCGGATAGTCAAATCAGGCCATATATATTTGATTTACGAAAGTAAAAAAAACAGATACCAAATGCTTTCATTAAAGTATAATGCAGTGTTTTTCAGCCAAAAAAATCTATCACACAGAACAATGATACTAAAAGCTTAACAGCATAATCTCTTAATAGCATAAACCAGATTTAAAATATTAAACTAAATAATCAACCTCCTCAATTTTGAGGTCATCACCATTTGCGCCAGTAGAACATCATCACCCATTGACCCACCAGAAGCATCCCTACCTCCACCTTGATACATCTTGGCAATGATCGGGTTACAAACAATCTCAAGCTCTTTAACCTTATCATTGAACTCATCAGCTTTTGCAGGCTGATTGCTATCCAACCAGTCAATGGCTTCATCAATAGCATTTTTAATTTTTTTTCTTCTCTTATGGGCTTTGCTTCTCACCAATCTTTTCATCTTTGATTGTGTTTCGCATGTTATATGCATAGTTCTCCAAAGCATTTTTAGACTCGACCTTCTTTTAATGTTCCCCGTCCTCTGTCTTGTACTTCTCTGCTTCTTGAACCATCTTCTCGATTTCCTCTTTTGAAAGCCTTCCCTTATCGTTGGTGATGGTGATCTTGTTCTTCTGCCCAATAGTCTTGTCTTCAGCCGAGACGTTAAAAATACCATCTTTAGTAGATTGGGAATTATAATGGAAACGAGTATATCCAAAACTAAATGCTATAAGGTAATAACTAATTAGCTTTATATTTATATTGGGCTAGGAAAAAATCCATTGACCAACTCATTAGACACTTGATGACCGATCAATCTGCTCACAATTGCCTACTGCTAGGCTTTGTTAGTTTAGTAAACTGTATATTTCATGAACTGAACTACCTTTTCCTGAATGTACAAGTTAGTTTGTATCAGTAGGAATCATAGTCAAAGCTTTAGTTTTAAGCCAGTTAATTCGTTAACAATAAAGCATAATTCTGATCAACTCGCTTCTATGTATTAAATATGTCTTGCACTAAACAACATATTATACAGACAGTAAACTTGCTAAATATATACTGAATGTAACTATTTAAGTAACAATGTATTTCCGTTTGTTGGTTTTAAATTTTTCATATATCCCCTTCAAACAAAAATATTCTACAATAAATTAACATAAATCCAAATTTCAAATCAAATAGTGTTTAAGCAGTTCAGAACGCAAAATTATCTCACCTATTGTTTCCCTTCACTTTCTTCCTTCGGCTTTACCCTTGGACAGTCCTGATCCTTTACCTCCTTAGCCTTTTCCTTTTCCCGAGCACAGTTAACAGCATTCATGTAAAACATCTAAACAACTTAGATATAGGACAACGTAAGTCAGTAATAGATAAAAAGGATAATAAAGTGGAATTTATAACATGGAGATTAAAGTCTGCTGGTCACCAATGTAATCAAATTTAGGTACAAAAAGCAACGTTTCTAGAATAGCAAGGTGCATATCATATCTATAATTTACTGAGCTTCCTTTCTTATATACTCCGTAATAGATAATTTTGCATGCACCAGCTCAGCCTAATCCTGGCCAATCTGAACATATGTAAAAAACAATTAGTCTAATGATTGAATATTAGATCACTAATAGTTAAGGAATGATATCGTGTAGTCGTGATTTCAAGCATGGCATATAAACAGTAGGGAGTATAGTTATCAAAGAAGCTTACTTCACATTGGTCAATTTCAGCCGAACATGATATCCAAAGGATTTTCTGTGAACAATTGGTAAATTCACACATGAAAGTTAAAAGATTTTGTAAATCAGCCGTAAGTTTTTGTGATCTAAAAAGATAATAAATTTGTCCTCATATCCACTTGTTAATAAGAAAGTAAAACTAAACAATCTATACACAGATGTGCAAATTTGCTATAAAATAGATGGATTTTAAGGAATTACCTCAACACGATTTAAAGTCTATTGTTCTTTGAAATAGATGATTTTATCGAATAAACTCATATTGTGATCCTAGCACCAGTTCGGTAGCAGATAAGCGCACCTGTCGTCTTAAATCTCGAACATATATAACAAATTGGGTCAATATGACTAACGGGTTAAAATAGGTTTTTCTTTGAGCAGATCTAAAAATATGTGGTTAATCATGGGCAAATAAATTTTATAATGACGTACATGATACATATGATGCTAAGTTTTTCTTAGTTCTAGATTTACATTATTTTAAGAATCTCAGTCACCGAAACCGGTATCTTGGCAAGCCAACCTGCATTAAATTTTGGTTGCAGCCAGCGCCTGCATTTTGGTTTCTTCTCTAGATTTACATTCCCACAATATGTCTTTCTTTTTTGATCTGATGAATTTGTAACCGTATTCTTTGTTTACAAAAAGTAGTCCGCCGCAACGCTAAACTGAATTCAAATATCTTTTACTATTATTTGGTTACTTTGTTTGTCTGCTACTGTAACTGGACAACTACTAAAATGAATTGGTTAACAAACTTTTTCAATTTTATGACATCATCATAAACTTATGTTTAACTTGCAAAATAAGTTAAAGCATAACCTTTTTATTATATACCTTTTATAGGTCAAGCGGGCTGTTACATAGAACTTATGAGAAGTTGAGCACTTTCACTCTTATTATTAACATTAGATTCAAATACAAAAAAAATGAATTCCAATCTAATACTACATAAAACTGTACAGTTTCATGGCCTGCCCAAAGTTTCTAAGAGTACCTGAATGAAGTTTCCATCCCATAATCAACAATTATTAGGTAAGAACACCCACATGTTCGAGCTGAACAAAACGCCTAGAATTTCCAACATCTGCCCTCGCAGTGACAGCCAACAATCATCGGGAGGTGACTCACCTAAAGAACGATCAACAAAAAATAAGTATGTTAATCCTTTTCTATCGATTAATTTACATATATATAAAAAGACCGCAAAGAAGAATGGCATTTCATTTTTCCACACAGGAGAAGTAGGTTAAAAGAAGTAAAACTAAAAAACGGTAAAGATCCTAATAACATGATAAGCTCCCATTAAGACAACGTTGCCTCCAATGAAGACAA
The DNA here is from genome assembly GCA_025667525.1 of Glebionis coronaria. NCBI lineage: Eukaryota > Viridiplantae > Streptophyta > Magnoliopsida > Asterales > Asteraceae > Glebionis > Glebionis coronaria. Next base: position 262,725,041 of record CM046882.1, on the reverse strand, counting down.
AATAAACATTTGTTTGCTGAATTAGGCAACAAAAAAATTGATGCCAAACGCTCTTGTTGCAATAATCCTATAAAAAAAACATATCAATAATCATATAACATGATATCTTTTATACGAATTTGGACATGATGTTTTAAACAATTGTGGATATGCAGTAGGCTAGTAGGATGACAATTGCAGGCGAGTCAAAAGCACCCTTAGCACAATCTACTACCCTCAGTTCACCCAGACAGTGCTTGGTCAAATACACAGGTTGTGACCAAAACATATATGTAGCAGGAATTTAAAAACATTGTTTCAATGTATTGTAAATTCAAAGCCATCCATATAGAAGAGCCAAAGGATACTGATCACAGGTTAAGCAAAACCCTGAAGCGAACTAATAACCAATACTTCCTCACATAATAGTTCATTCATAATTAAATCCAATAATCAGTGTCAAAAATCAAAGATTTTAATCCATAATCCTTGTCATCTGAATCAAATTAAAATACCTTTTTGAGCTCCAAAATCTGGCTAGCAGTGTCTGGCTGCAAATCTGCACTCCGGTATGCATAAACATAGATCAAACAATAACTTAGCCATAAAAAATAAGCATTTATTGTATGTAACTGTAAAAATTCACCTGCTAAAGTTGCACTTTTTAATAATATTAGGTTTAGGGTTTTGTGAGATTCAAGAAGTCGAACGATTTGAGGTAAATACATGAATGAGAAAGCGTATATTTAGTTAAACGAATATTGAAGCCAAACTTTTGCTGAGTTTACAGGTATAAAATATGTGCCTAATGTGATTGATAGTATAAAAAATAAATCTGCCGATTTAAAAAGATTTACATTATTTTAGGAAAATGAAATATAATAATGGATCTTATTATTATATATTAGGTAAAAAAAATTGTATCCAATGAAAACATGCCACATAAGGTATGACATGGCGGATTTTTATTTTCCTATGTCAAACTTAGCCTCATATTATATATATATATATATATATATATATATATATATATATATATATATATATATATATATATATATATATATATATATATATATATATATATATATATATATATATATATATATATATATATATATATATATATATATATATATATATTTTTATATATATGGAAAAGTTAAAATAAAAAGACTTTTTATGGTGAGAAGGATAAGAAGGATTTTCAGCCACTAATTTAAAATCAATGGATAAGATCAATTCATACTTCTAACTAACTAACTAACTATCAAAACATGATTTAAAAAAAGTTTTCAAAAAATTCTGAAAAAATTCTACAATGTTGGATATGTTGGTGCATAAAAAAATTGTGAAGAAAGATTTTTTAATTTTGAGTTTTTTACGTTTTTTAATGCACAAAAAATAAAATTCGATGCACAAAAAGGTGAAATTTGGTGTACAAATTTTTTTCATGCACAAAATTTTTAATTTGTTATAGTTTGATGCAAAATCAAATTTTAAAGCAAAAAGTCAAAACAAGTTAGGCATAAAAATGAGTTCTTGATGCACAAAAATCGTAAGAAACGTAAAAAACAACGTTTTTGTGCATCAAAATTTCGTTTTTGTGCATTAAAAAAACGTAAAAAACGTAAAAAACGTAAAAAACTTCAAATTAAAAAAACTTTTTTTACAAAAGTTTTTTGAACCAACATACCCGATCTACTGGAACTTTTTAGAATTTTTGAAAAACTTTTTAAAAATTATGTTTAGATGGTTAGTTAGTTAGTTAGTTAGGATTATGGTTTAATCTCATCCATTGATTTTAAATAAATGGCTGAAAATCCTCTTATCCTTCTCACCAAAAAAGTCTTTTTATTTGATCTCTCCCCTATATATATATATATATAAATATATATATATATATATATATATATATATATATATATATATATATATATATATATATATATATATATATATATATATATATATATATATATATATATATATATATATATATATATATATATATATATTTAAACTAACTAAATAAAATGTGAGTCACCAATCACTGTACACATTGGTGAAAAGAATGTTAGTATAACACAAGAATAGAAGAACCATACCAATCACTTGCCAGAAGCTGCAACCTTGTCCGCATGCAACCGGGCCTGAATACCTTCAACCAAGGTAGTGGCTATGGTAGACTCATTACCAGAAGGAGCATTGGATACCTGCAGATGACATTCTAGCATAGCTTCCATGGTAGCAATTGTCAATGGATACTCCATATCCGTAAGCATAAACACAACGGCACCAGTCTCAAGCTCTAACACATGAACACCACAACCAGCATACAATTTCCACCTCTTGATCACCCATCAAGGTTGATCCTTCCATACACCAGCATGGGGAGAATCAGGAGGGGAATCTAACATCAGCTTCAAATCACCCCAAATAGTCAATCCAGGTCAGTTGGGAAGCTCACTCGGAGATTGAGGAATCTCAGCATCCACCAAACCATATAACAGCATAAGATCAAGACGCTCCACCCATGTCAAAATGTTTTGCAATCCCGAGACATAGCGAGCGTAGCCATCACTGGTCGTAATCTTATGAGTAAAGGTACCACAAACAATAGGGGAAGGCCAAACCTCCCAAGCAACAATCCAACCCTTGCCCATGTGCAACTCTGTCTCACTATCAGAAGCAGCATCAATGAGATTTGTAGGATCTCTCTACTCAAACGGGACAGACTTACCACGACGAACCTTCTTCTTTATAATAGAGCGACGAGGTGAAGAGACACGAGAAGAAGATTAAACCTTGATATTTCTAGCAGCAGTAGCATCAGCAGTAGTAGACACAAAGTCCTTACCAACAATAGGATCAGATTTAGCTGCACCAGTGGATGACGTACGGACTGTTTCAGTCACCGGTGTGGATGTTGGCTTCACAGCAGAAGTAACAGGAGTGGGATTAGCAGCAGGAGTGGTAGTAGCTTCATTCGTGTTGGTAATATCAACCCTTGAGTGAGTGGGATGAACAGTCGAAGTGGTGGTGGTAGGAACAGCAGTAGAAGGAGCACCAACATATGGAACGCCAGAAGTATCCTTGGGAACACCAGACGAAGAGGTGGGAGAAGCAGCAGGCTGGGAAGTGAGAACAACACTTGGAGGTGGGCGATAAATAAAGCGTTCAGGGACCGGTGTATCTTGACACTTGATCATCTTTTGTAAAGATCTTTAAGCTCATCAAAGGAAAACCTCCTCACCCTTTCCCATGTCCATCCATTGTGAAAGTAAGCAGCCGATTGATTCTTCACATATTGCTTCATCAACTTTCTCTCCTCGGCATGCGACAAAGGTCGGTTACGGCGCTTTTCACGAAGCTGGGAAGCAAGGGACAACTGTTTTTTACGCATCAAATCCATTGCCCGTTGAACAAAATTGCCTTGGTTCACATCAACACCCAACAAATCTGTGAACTGCGAGTAGTCAGAAGTAAGTATGGTAAGCACCCCCATCCAGTCATTGTCATCCCAATGCATGACATCATGTCTCAACTACTCACGTCTTTGCTGTTGAAGGGCTTCATCCTCAGCCCTAGCTTGTTGGTCAAGCTCCTCTTGCAATCGCTGAGCAGCCTCTTCTCCCAACCTTTCTTCCTCTACTTGTCTGCGAGTACGCTTCCTGGGAGGAGAGGTTGCATCAGTCATAGGGGCTTTGCCCTTGGGATCATGAGAATAACCAGCATGAGGACCAGCAGAATCAACCATTGGCTTGGGATCAGCAGTCTTAGGAATGCAAGAAGGACTAGGAGGAGCAGGCAAATCATCACTCGGCTTATCAGCAAAGGCAGCCCTGGCCAAAATAGTCAACCCATCCTCCTCAACATCCTCATCAGAATAAAAAAGCACAACTTTCTTCTTTTGGTGCTTCAGTTGTGACTAATGCTTTAATCCTATTCGCCAGTGGAAGCACAAAGTCCCGTGTGAGCTTGCGGTGCTGAATGAGATCATCTTCCAAAGCAACAACCTTCGCATAATAACAGTGCATAAGAGCTAGCAAAGAAGTTAGAGTAACAGGTTCCTCAGCTTCCCCACCAACAGGACTTAGCTTGGGGGATGCATCATTAGGACCAGAAGCACCAGATGGGTCATCCATATGAGCATGAGAGCTAGATAGCTTCTCAGCAGAGTGCGAAGCTGGGCTAGGAGGGGGAGTATCAGCAAATGGCGACTCATATGGGCGAGAAGAGGGGGCAGCATTTGAGGTGGATGGCATTTCTACCACCACCTTTCTAGCTGGCTCCTCCACCTCCACATGAGGCACACCAGTAGCAGGGTGCCCCTCCTCCATAGGATCATCCTCCAATGGAAGTTCCTCCTCGGCTTCATCAGCCAGAGGAATCACATTAGGATCCCCTTGGGAAAGGCCCAGCATAGCATCAGTAAGAGGCCTCACAGGACCCATAAAACCAAGTGCCATATTCGCATACAGCTTGGAATTAAGCTTTGGGGTCTCATATTCCTCCCTATTCCTAGGTAGGCACATAAGAACCTGCTGCAAAAACCTAGGATACATCAAGAACTTCTTCCTAGAGCCAGTATCACTAAGGTTACAAATCATACCATCAAACAAGTAACGAGAAAAGTTAAAAACACGAACCTGTGCAATACAAATCAAACCAGTAGCAAGGGGTATGGGAAATGCAACCCAACTCCCAGACTTTGGACTCAAACAATGAATCAAGAAGTGAACCAGAAGCTTCCATTGAGGGGAAAACCTATTTTTCTGGAAGTTAAACTTCCCCTCATTATTATAGCCTAGAGCAGCCATATCATCCAATACCTCTGAATTGGGGATAGAGACAATGTCACCTTTATCCTGGAGATGAAGGGCAAACCTAATAGATGCCTCAGACACCACATATGAGCGACCATCTATGGTAGCATGGAGCTCTAGTGGGCGTCCCAAAACATCAACGAGGTGGGCATTTTCCCAGAACTAACGTATAACATTATCATACACAGTAGGGTAAACCATACGATCATACCTTAGATTGGAATCCTCAATGTATTCCAGGATTTCTGTGAACTCTTCTCGTTTAGGACCTTCGTCAAGACAGGACACCTTGTTATGATCGGGTTTGTACGGGAGTGCAGTCATTCTTGATGATTGAAGTAGTGGAAGATGATTGATTGAAGAAGGTAAAGAGTAGGAGCGTATGTGTGTGTATGGTTGGGATGAATGAGTCAATTGAGGGATTTGACCATAAATAATGGTCATAAAACTGTTCATTGACCCCTAATTATGAGGGTTCCCCTTTCAAAAATTAAGTAATTAATGAAAGAGTAACCACTTGCCCCTTAACCATTATTTGCAAATCCCAGTTACCAAAGATTTATAAAAAGATATACACCAGAATTATCTTACGTTGACTAAAAGTCAAAACGCGTAAAGGTCAATACTAGGAGCACCAAGTGGTCAATGAGAGTCAACGAAGTGAACAGTGACCCAAAACCAATACTAGAAGCCAACCATGAGTGAAATAGAAGGGTTTGTACCCACTAGAAGCAGAAGACTGCCACTAGGAGTAACCAAAGTCTTCCACTAGAAGTAGCACACACCGCAAATACCCATGAAAACTGTTGTTAGAATCTACCATATGAAAGAATGTGCAATAAAATATGTACACTAATTTAACACCTCCAAATTATATTGCGCAACAGAAATACACATTTGGTGCTAAATACAAACATTATTACACAACATACTTTTAATGACCTCAAAATGAGACATTTCAATTATAAGAGAAATTAATTTAACCATTTGTCTAAAACTTTCGATCCCATGTAAAACAATTTTAGAAATATCAGAGTCACATTTAGGTCCCCCAAAGATTCTATCACAATTAACAAATAATTTACCAAAGTACATGACCGTATATTATTATTTTTATGACAAAAGGGAAAGAAATCCGTTTTAGACCAATCACCACAAAAGCAATTCGCAATCCTTCTCCAGCAAGCTCCAATAGCAATCCACTTCAATCACCTAAAATACATGCTTAAAATCATCAATACAACGGTTTAGCGAGTCTATAGGTTTTACAAATCATCATTTGAACACAAGAGAAAAATCAATCAAGATCATTTAATAGAATTGTCGTGCACAAAATCTATTAGTCAGGCATTCTGGTATATAGCAATAGCTATTGAATTGTATTAAGCTCATGACACCGACCCCTTAACTTAGTCACCCACGCCTAAAGCCGGCATGACTAGATGAAATTCCAGTGCCCCTACTAGGGTATCAATTGCAAGAATACCAATTCTCATTCTCGTAAAATTATCCTTCCCAGCGGGTTACTCAGCATAAAGCCCTGGTCTCAGATATGGTCGTCAGCCCAATAATACAATTATTAGAATAAGCGGCTATTCCCAACTCACAACATCAAGTCAGAAGATAGTTAACGGCTCATGAATTTAGGGACTTTTACAATTTAGGTACTTATACAATTCAAAACAACAAGGGAAACAAAGGCAACATTCGGGTCCAAACAATCAATCATGACTTGTGTTCATTTTACTTTCAAATAGCATGTATCCCCCTCGCGGGTTTTAAAATCATTTGACACAATTACAAAATCGAGGCTATAGACTCACCTGGAGTAATAGAAGTAGTAAGACGATCTTCGACGATAGCTGATGCCCGATAAACACAAAAACCGCAACCTATCAAATAAGGCGCGTTCATCAATAATAAACTCGAGTTAAATCCATACTTAGTAACATCAACTCAAAATCATAAAATCACAACCAACCCAAAATAAAACAATACAAGTGACCTTTTACTTCATTCTATATGTTTACTTTATTAGTCAATTCTTTTGATAAAAATCTGCCGGTACACCCAAACGTACGGGCTCGTTTACCACACTTAAACACATCAAATGCTTATGGTACTAATCAGAGATGTCACTTACTATATATAGAAAGACCTATTAAAAGCCCATCAAAATATTTTACACTTAAAGTTCCCTGCCCGACACATCTTTGAACTATAAAAACCGGACAGTTTTACGTCATCAACTCATATAGTCTTTTTAACTTATTTATTTTACTCCGTTTACAAAACCGACACTCGACTTTGAAAATAAACTCAACATCCTCATACTTAACACTTAACATCAGTCCATGACACATTTCAAAATCCTTTTTATAGTCCCCGAGATTCGATCCAAATATCGACAACAATTATATATCGTGTCGGTACTCGTCTCCCGATACACGAATAATCAAACTAACGTAACTTCGCGCTCGTATGGAGCTAGAAGCTCTACCTTATATCAAATCAAAGCTAAAAGAATTCTCTACAACATCATCCTATTAGTTTAACCAATTTCAAACAGTATGTTTTCCAAAAATTACCTTTTACCTACTGATCTAAATTGCCTCTTTAAAAACCATACTAAATCAATTTTTCAACCAATTTTAATCAATCCCATAAGCTTAAAATCATCATAATATCATCACCAACAACTTAACTAATCCATAACACCCTTGAATGATCATAAAAAAATTTACCCACTCAAAATTTCAAACATGCAATAATTAAAATATATATAATTCAACACTAACAACACACCCATACAACAAAAATAGATCTAACCTTCATGGATCATATGAAAAAAAATAAAAGTTGGTGCATGTGTATAAAATTATACCAAAATATGCACAATTAAATTTCCAAAGATGGTCTTTTGTTAGATTTCTTTGATTCAAGTTCAAAATCAAGAATCAAAAATCAAAAATAACTTTTTAACAAAATTTTGGCATGATCATCTCTTGATCATCACCAACAACACATGCATAATCATAAATTTGACCTACCAACCTTTGAAAAATAAATCTTCATGCATGTTGCTAAATTTGGTACCAAAAGAATCCCCTTGAAAATCTAAGGATGGGTCTTGTTTTGTTTAAGCTTGGATCAAAGTAGAAATTAAACCAAAAATGGTTTAAGGTGGTGGCGGTGTTGACGGAAAAGAGAGGGAGGGGAGAGAGGAGTGTTTGATTTTCTTTTCACACATTTGTATGTGTTTTTCCAAGTGGAAAAACCTTTTATAGTGGGGTGGAGGGGTAGATTTTGCCAATTTGTGATAGTTTTGGTCCAAAATGAAATTAAATAGTTGTAAGGGTAGAAAATGTAAATTGTCAATTTTGAAAATATTTACGAGGCTCAGGTTTCGTAAAAATATTTTTCAAAAGTTAAAATGCACTCAAAATATGATAATAATATGATCCCGGTTTGACTTAATACTAACTTAAAATAAAAACGCCAAAAATATAAACACCGACACAACAAATAATAAAACATAAAATCTCGGGCATCCGTCGATATCGTGGTCACTAATAATCCTCGCTATTAGTAAAAAGATAAAAATAAGACCTCCAACGTCGGTTTTAAATAAAACCATCAATCGTCATATCATTCAACTTATTAAAAATTTCAAAATCATTCGAAAAATAATATTATATAATATTAAATAAATGACCTCGGGTTTTGGGTTGTCACATCCTACCCTCCTAAAAGAGAGCGACGTCTCGGCGCTCAGCCCCTCTTATATTCACATTCCATACCTCCAGAACAAAAGAGAACTCTTTTCCTTAAAGAAATCCTCATGCTTCCTTCACAATTCCAGATTCCACTCCTGGAATTCTTGTATCTTCACAATATAACCCTTACTATGTTTCGACCTTATCAGAACTCTTCACAGTTCTTTCTTCGAAAAGCAACTTATCTTCAAGTTGAATTCTTTCCTTGTTGTTCTCAAAACAAATTTTACCCGTCATAACGACACCTTAAGCATAACCACGTTCCCCAATTTCAAACTCCATCAATTTCCTTTTATTGCCAACATAACTCTTCTAACAACTCCTTGTTACTAATAAACGGTCCTTAACCCATACAATTTTATCAATATTGTTAATATCACTTCTAGTTCAGTCATTCAATTCCACCTACATTTCTGCAATACACCGAAAACCTAACTTACGTCCATAACTCACGACCTTTAACCTTCACAAATTGATGTTCTTTATGACCTTCAAACAGTACATCCTTATTACTAGCATGACAATCATTGTCATATAAAATTCCAACATTTCCTATGTCAATCACACACACACAAGTGTACCATTCGATGTTCGAATCTTTCTTTCACTCTGTCCATCAGTCTCTGTATAATACACAGCACTCAACTCACTTTTACTATTACTCAAACCAGATTGTATCAATTACTTGACTTGTGAGATTCCTTCATCACTAAGTCTCACTCTCTTAATTCAGATATGTTGGAAGTGCTCAATATTCCATGTCTCACTTGACTTTACAACAAAAATCTTTTCCATAAGTTTGACAAAATGTTGAAATCACTTACCTTGACATTCTTCTCAAATCAGATCACTAACTTAAAATTTCAATATCCTTTCTATCAAGTCCATAATTTTTGTCATTACCAAAACTCAAACCTTAGAAGCTCTTTCCTTTTTCTTCCTGATTATTGCATCACCTATCACATTCGTCTTTCCCGGATGACAGCGAATCTTGTTGTCATAATCACTCACAGTCATAACCATCAACATATTCAGGTACTCAAAACATATATAATTGGTTATCCTCTACTCATTTCCTTTATCATCCCAGGAAATTAATTATAAAAGCAAACTCTTGTGATCCTTGATTACTACATACTTCATTCCATACAAGTAATATTTCTACAATCTTAAAACAAACACCACAGCTACATAACCCTTATGAGACATATCATAGCAAACTACAAACTACAAATACTTCAGATCCTTTCAACCATGACAACATCGATGCAGAACACAGCCTACCCTTCAGTGTTCAGAATATAGCTTCCCCATCTGATAAGGATCAGATCTCGAAACATACAATTTAGATGTATAAGTGGGACTCACACATCCAATTCTTCTTAGTCAGCTTAATCAATGGTTTAACAATAAGTGAAAACCTTTCGATAACCCTCCGATTATTCCCAGCTTAGACCAAGGAATTAACAGATTTCCGTCGGCGTCTTTGGTACCGACCAATCCTTAATCGTTTCAGTATTGGAAAGACCTTCACGAATACCTTTGTTGCCAATCAACTGCCTTAGAAAACGTAAATATTCCAACTAATATTCACACATTGGGAACTTTACATACATTTTCTCTTTTTCCAACCATCCCAAAATTATTCTCATATGCTACTTATGTTCCTCCTTTCCTCTTGGAATAATATAGAATATCTCCAATAGATATAATGACTAACTCATCCTAGCACATCTTACACACAAGATTCACCCAGTCCATGAATACGGCAGACGCGTTCTTCCATTCCAAAAACATCACTTGAAACTTAAAGTACCCACATCAAGTACGAAAAACAACTATAGGAACATATTCCTCCATAACTCTCAGTTAATGATAACTAGAACTCAAAGTGATCTTTGAGTACACACTAGATCCAAACAAGTTGCAAGGATCAAACGAATCATCAATCCTCGGTAATGGATACCGATTCTTGGTTGTCAATTTTTTAAGCTCTCGATAATCAATACACATCCGAAACAATCCATCCTTCTTGACAAACAATACAGACGATCGCCATTGGCAACAAAACTTAATTTAATACATCCCTTATCCATCACTTCTCACAGTTGACCGGATAACTCAGTCCATTCTGACGGTGCCAAATGATAAGGCATACAATTACCACTCAACAAAACCTAGAAGCACTACACAACGAAATGCAAAAGCACTACACCTATCGTTTACAACACTCAATCGACACAAACTCCACTTCATGAGGCGGCAGCAACTCTGCAAAACTTTAGGAAAACCTTTGAACACTCGCGAGTCATTCACAGATTTCCCAACTTCTCCTCAACTACCCTATCACTAATTACCTGAGCCAGAAATACATCATATCCCTCTTCTGCATACTTCCTTGTTTCCGAACAAGATACTTCTCAAACAGAAAATTAACTCATCACCTCTCATAGTCAACACTAAGCTTCGCAGCAAAATCTAAACCAGCAGCTATCAATTTATAGTGAAGATTAGTTCAATCTCAAGCATCAGCACTTCGCACCACTAATCAATTCATACCAATAATCCACATCCAAAGATTCCAACTCTTTGAGCATCAAGTCGATACTAAACACCTACCTTCCTAAATTCAAGGAACACACTCTCAGTGTAAAACTAACACTAGCAACCTTTCCATCGGTTAACTCCACATCATAGTTAATTGTCAATCTTATTGACTCTCCGTTAGTAAAACAACTGAATCTTTTCATTTCTGCAGTTTCTACACGATCTGAAATTCAACAACATACTGACATAAAGAATCTCATGTAAGAATATACCATTTACAACATTCAGACCATAATGTTTTTCAGCATCATTCAAACGTAAACCAAAGCAGCAGCATTCCTATTTTGTCAATTTCCTTTCCTTGGACAATTGCCTTACTTGTGTTCTTTCTTACTACTGCTAAATCATATCACAACTACAGGGATACTAATTCCATTGACTAATCCTCATGTTTTGCACTTAGCAGCTTTATTACCAGGTTATCCTAACTCTAGTCACAATTGTGGAAAATTACCTACATGGTATATAGTACAACAAACACACTCGAGATTTATCTTGTTATTTCCAGACACAGTGGCAGCATGAATTTCCTCATTCCTTTTAGGGTTTAAATACTGATTTCGGTTCTGTCTTTGGTTATTGTTATTACTGTAATCCCCACGATTCTAACCTTAATTCTGGTTGGACTGAGCAGATTCCTACTTTCTGTTACTATTTTCAACAATACTATCTTCCCTATCTTTCCCTTTCACATCCATTAAATTAATCGCCATCTGAACAGCTTCATCGAAAGATTTAAGTCTTAATGAAATAACCTCATCCTTGATATAACTAGACACTCCTCTAATGTACTGCTTCGTTGTTTTACGGTCATTCATAAAAGTATCAAGACATAGCAAATATAGCTCAGATAGTTTCCCAATAAGCAGTAATAACATCGTTCCTTAGTACTAATTGTCTCAATTCGGGTTCCAACTGTCCTAGTTCCTTCTCGGTACAAATCCTAGCAGTCAATAGTCTTTTCATCATGGTCCATGCCTTACTATTAGTGACAACCAATCCTAAAGTAGTCACTTGGTATTCCACCATCTTAGTGTACCATCCTGAAATATATAGCATTAGCAAATTTCACCTTATTAATTTATGAACACCCAATAATCTCAAAAGTACTCTCCATCTGATCAATCCAACTATGCAATTCTAATGCACCACTAATACCACAAAACTGCGTAGAACCACACTTCTGAAAACTAACATAAGTACATTCTCTTGAACTTGCAGATCAGCAGCAACACTATCATCTGGATCGGTAGCATCATCATTATGTTCAGAAGCATCATCATTATTTTCAGCAGCATCATCATTATTTTCAGCATCATCAACTGCAGCACCATTATCTCCAGCACAACTAACCCCAGCATCTTGATTCCTTGCAGCACGGTCAGCTTCAAGTGTTCTAGCAATAACTTGTTCAATCATAGTGTTCACAGTAGCAGTCGTTAGTTTTGGCAACATATTTTAAGACACTTAGTCACGTCGTTATCCACTAATGACAGGAATATGCTTCCCTTACTCCTTCTTCCATCATCGCAGAAGAAAGAAACATGATAAGTATACATATCAAGATAAAAGAAGAATTCTTTATCAGGACATCTCATGGATAGTACATGTACGAACAACAAAAGCTACAATGGTTCATCAACCAAAACTCAAAAGAGTTAATAAAGGCACATCATAGATCATGAGGGTAATTTAGATTGTGTTGAGGATTCAACAGGATAGTGGCAATATCTGTCACTACAATCATCTACCGAACAAACTTAAAAGATAATAAGTTCCATCACAATGCTACGACACAAGGTTTTAAATAAGTTCGATCACAAAAAGAAAATAAGATACAAGGAAATACATCACGCGATTAGTTCCTTAGACATCAGCTCCTTATCCTTCTTATCATTGTTGTTAGCTACATCACACTCGTCTATTTCATCTTTGGATCTCAAAATCAAATCCCTGACATGATGGCAGCTCATTCTCAAAATCCAAATACTCACTCCTACGCGGCAGATTAATCACAAGGCAAATCTTAGTACGACTTTCAACTTTCCTAAACTTCCAAACTCTACTCAGAATTGATCTCACATGAGGCTCCCACTCACTCATCCCTTCAAAACTTACCTACTTCTCTTTAAACCTTTCAATTCAAACACATAGATTCATCACAATCAACCCAATACTAGCAATCTCATCCATCTTCCAAGTCCTAACAAACTCAATTCTCCACATATCAGATACAACCTTTAAAACCACCTTTCTTTCACATCAACCCTCTAATTACACCAATTTCAACCATATATCTATCATACATCAACTAGTCAAACATCCTCATACCCGACACAAGTTGTAAGAAATCAGTTGTAAAATCGTTCATCATCTGGTCTACTGTTCTAGACCCTCGACGGTATATAAGGTCATTATTTAAAATTATATACATATGCATTACATAAAGAAAATTACGATAAAAAGTACTCAGCGTACTTTCATCAACATCAATACATCATCAATACATCATCATAGTATTTACTTAATAAATACTTTAAAAATCATTTTAGGGATACATCAACTATAAAACAATACAAAACAAATAATCTTACCGGAGCCTTGCGGAGAAGTTGCATTGCTTTTGTAAAATATTTTCGACACCAAAGTTATAGTTTAGGTCATTTTTCAAAAATCGACCTAATTCGCTATAACTAAAAAGCTATGATTACCAATCTTTAACACCCCCAAATTACATTGCGCAGCGGAAATACACATTTGGGTGCTAAATACAAATATTATTACACAACACACTTTTAATGACCTCAAAATGAGACATTTTAATTATAAGAGAAAATAATTTAACCATTTGTCTAAAACTTTTGATCCCAAGTAAAACAATTTTAGAAATGTCAGAGTCACATTTAGGTCCCCCAAAGATTCTATCACAATTAACAAACAATTTACCAAAGCACATGTCCGTATATTATTATTTTTATGACAAAAGGAAAAGAAATCCGTTTTAGACCAATCACCACAAAAGCAATCCGCAATCCTTCTCCAGCAAGCTCCAATAGCAATCCACTTCAATCACCTGAAATACATGCTTAAAATCATCAACACAACGGTTGAGCGAGTCTATAGGTTTTACAAATCATCATTTGTACACAAGAGAAAAATCAATCAAGATCATTTAATAGAATTGTCGTGCACACAATATGTTAGTCAGGCATTCTGGTATATAGCAATAGCTATTGAATTATATTAAGCTCATGACACCGACCACTTAACTTAGGCACCCACGCCTAAAGCCGGCATGACTAGATGAAATTCCAGTGCCCCTACTAGGGTATCAATTGCAAGAATACCAATTCTCATTCTCGTAAAATTATCCTTCCCAGCTGGTTACTCAGCGTAAAGCCCTGGTCTCAGATAGGGTCGTCAGCCCAATAGTACTATTATTAGAATAAGCGGCTATTCCCAACTCACAACATCAAGTCAGAAGATAGTTAACGGCTCATGAATTTAGGGACTTTTGCAATTTAGGTACTTATACAATTCAAAACAACAAGGGCAACAAAGGTAACATTCGGGTCCAAACAATCAATCATGACTTGTGTTAATTTTACTTTCAAATAGCATGTATCCCCCTCACGGGTTTTAAAATCATTCGACACAATTACAAAAGCGAGGCTATAGACTCACCTGGAGTAATAGCAGTAGTAAGACGATCTTCGACGATAGTTGATGCCCGATAAACACAAAAACCGCAACCTATCAAATAAGGCGCATTCATCAATAATAAACTCGAGTAAAATCAATACATAGTAACATAACCTCAAAATCATAAAATCACAACCAACCCAAAATAAAAACAATACAAGTGACCTTTTACTTCATTCTATATGTTTACTTTATTAATCAATTCTTTCGATAAAAATCTGCCGGTACACACCAAATGTACGGGCTCGTTTACCCCACTTAAACACCTCAAATGCTTATGGTACTAATCAGATATGTCACTTACTATATATAGAAAGACCTGTTAAAAGCCCATCAAAATATTTTACACTTAAAGTTCCTTGCCCGACACATCTTTGAACTACAAAAACCGGACAGTTTTACGTCAACAACTCATATAGTCTTTTTAACTTATTTATTTTACTCCGTTTACAAAACCGACACTCGACTTTAAAAATAAACTCAACATCCTCATACTTAACACTTAACATCAGTCCATGACACATTTCAAAATCCTTTTTATAGTCCCCGAGATTCGATCCAAATATCGACAACAATTATATATCGTGCCGATACTCGTCTCCCGGTACACGAATAATCAAACTAACGTAATTTCGCGCTCGTTTGGAGCTAGAAGCTCTACCTCATATCAAATCGAAGCTAAAAGAATTCTATACAACATAATCCTATTAGTTTAACCATTTTCAAACAGTAAGTTTTCCAAAAATTACCTTTTACCTACTGATCTAAATTGCCTCTTTAAAAACCATACTAAATCAATGTTTTAACCAATTTTAATCAATCCCATAAGCTTAAAATAATCCTAATATCATCACCAACAACTTAACTAATCCATAACACCTTTGAATGATCATAAAAAAATTTACCCACTCAAAATTTCAAACATGCAATAATTAAAATATATATAAAACAACACTAACAACACACCCATACAACAAAAATAGATCAAACCTTCATGGATCATATGAAAAAAAATAAACGTTGGTGCATGTGTATAAAATTTATACCAAAATATGCACAATTAAATTTCCAAAGATGGTCTTTTGTTAGATTTCTTTGAATCAAGTTCAAAATCAAGAATCAAAAATCAAAAACAACTTTTTAACAAAATTTTGGCATGATCATCTCTTGATCATCACCAACAACACATGCATAATCATAAATTTGACCTACCAACCTTTGAAAAATAAATCTTCATACATGTTGCTAAATTTGGTACCAAAAGAATCCCCTTGAAAATCTAAGGATGGGTGTTGTTTTGTTTTAGCTTGGATCAAAGTAGAAATTAAACCAAAAATGGTTTAAGGTGGTGGTGGTGTTGACGAAAAAGAGAGGGAGGGGAGAGAGGGGTGTTTGATTTTCTTTTCACACATTTGTATGTGTTTTTCCAAGTGGAAAAACCTTTTATAGTAGGGTGGAGGGGTAGATTTTGCCAATTTATGATAGTTTTGGTCCAAAATGAAACTAAATAGTTGTAAGGGTAGAAAATATAAATTGTCAATTTCGAAAATATTTACGAGGTGCGGGTTTAGTAAAAATATTTTTTAAAAGTTAAAATGCACTCAAAATATGATAATAATATGATCCCGGTTCGACTTAATACGAACTTAAAATAAAAACTTCAAAAATATAAACATCGACACAACAAATAATAAAACATAAAATCTCGGGCATCCGTCGATATCGTGGTCACTAATAATCCTCGCTATTAGTAAAAAGATAAAAATAAGACCTCCAAAGTCGGTTTTAAATAAAACCATCAATCGTCATATCATTCAAATCATTAAAAATTTCAAAATCATTCGTAAAATAATATTATATAATATTAAATAAATGACCTCGGGTTTTGGGTTGTCACAATAAGCCCCCCCTTAGGCTTAGCCTCCCCTCAATATTAGACCTCAATGATTGACCATTCCAATGTGAACCACGAAGTGGTTGAACCGCGGACCATCAAAGGCTTTAGTTAATAAATCAGCAACATTATCATCCGTATGCACTTTAAGAACCTGTATCAGTTTCTTCTCATTGGCATCCCTTATAAAATGGTGCCTAATCTCAATATGCTTGGTTCGTTGATGAAAAACAGGATTCTTCACAATGCAGATAGTGCTTTGATTGTCGATGAAAATTTTCGTGTTCATGAAGTTGAACCCATAGTCCAGCATCTGATTTTGTATCCACAAGACTTGTCCACAACAACTAGTTGCAGCTACGTATTCAGCTTCTGTTGAAGAGGTAGCTACTATTGTCTGTTTCTTATATTGCCATGAGATAAGTCTTCGACCCAAAAACTAACAACCACCAATAGTAGACTTCCTGTCATTATTAGCACCTGCATAGTCACTATGACTATAGGCTTCAAGAACAAAAGGTGATTCCCTAGGATACCACAAGCCTAGCTTGGGTTGTGCCTTGATATACTTGAATATTTTATTGACTGCATTCAAGTTAGATACAGTTGGAGCCACCTGATGTCTAGAGCAAGCACTTACTGCAAACATAATGTCCGGACGTGATGTAGTCAAATACATGAGTGAGCCAATCATTGACCTGTACATGTGAACATTTACCGGAGGATCTGGCTCATTCTTGAGTTTGACTTTAGTGACTTCATAAGGTGTTGCTGCTGGTCTAAGTGGCTCTACATCAAACTTCTGAAGAATCTCATGAACATACTTGTCTTGACTTATGAAGATACCATCCGACTGCTGCTTGACTTGAATACCAATGAAAAATGTGAGTTCTCCCATGCACTCATCTGAAATTCGCCTTTCATTAGCTATTCAAACTCATCACACCATTCCTTCTTAGTAGAACCAAAGATAATATCATCCATATACACTTAAACTAGGATGATGTCCTTGGTATTCCTTTTAAGAAACAGTGTTTTATTAATAGTGCCTCTTCTGTAGCCGTGTTTCAACAAGAAAGTGGACAGACGCTCATACCAAGCTCTAGGAGCCTGATGAAGTCCATATAGAGCTTTGACCACCTTGTAAACTTTCTTGGGACGAAGTGGATCCACAAATCCCTTAGGTTGAGTGACATAAACTTCCTCATCAATCCTACCATAGAGAAATGCACTCTTGACATCCATCTAAAAAATCGTAAAGCCAACATAAGAAGCAAAAGCCAAAAACAGACGAATGGCCTCAATCCAAGCAATAGGAGCAAAAACTTCAGTATAGTCAATTCCTTCAAGTTGTGTGTGACCTTATGCAACCAACCTAGCCTTATTTCTAACCACAATACTCCTTGCATCTTTCTTGTTTTTGAGAATCCATTTGGTACCAATTGTTGTCTTTCCATCTGGCAAGTCAACTAGGATCCAAACATTCTGAAACAAGAACTGTTGCATCTCCTCCTGCATAGCCTCCACCCAACTTTGATCTTCAAGAGCATGTGAGACTGACCTAGGTTCCACCTGTGAAAGAAAACAAGCAAACAAACAGTGAAGAAATTCTGGTGTGATTATTACGCTTTTGGTCTTTAATGTAGCTTACAAGAGCATGATGATCAGACGTTGCTTCTTATGCATGCGGCGAGTCTTGACAGTAGAACCAGGATCTCCAGTGATTTGAGCAGTAGGATGGGCTTTATTGATCTGCTGAACAGGAATACGAGCTACATCCACTTCTGGTGCCAAGTTACTAAGATCCCCAACAATGTCATCATCATATGAAGCAGAGTAAAAAATGTCATCTATTGGTTGCTTATGAATATCATCCAGCTTAGTAGAAGTCTTCTTTTGATAGTTTCCCAAGTCAGAAGGACCAGAGAATCTAGTTGTGGAAGTAGGATCACTAACCGGACTACCAATAGGTGTTAAACTTGCACTAGGAGTAACATTAGGAGCACTAGGAGTAACTTGTACAACATGAGTACTCAATGGAAATTCAAAGCCTCCTTGTGCAGCTGCTGTAGTGGCATCTTGTTGTTGCTTGAGCAATGTGTCAAGAACTCCTTGTGAATCCACAATGTCTGATTGAGAGGCATCCATAGGAGCAACATTGGTGTTAGGAGAGACTGTGGTGGAATAGGATGGAACAAAAAAAATATCATCATCCTCATTTGAGTCCGAAAAGCTAGAATGAGCACCTGCACTAGAAGTTGCAAACACTTGTGGACCTGCATCTTGGTTAGTTTTGAAACGAAAATATCCCAATGAGTCACTAAGATAATCAAGGTCAAAATACCATTCAGGACCTTTGCCTTGGATGTTTGTCTTCTCCTCAAAGTACATGAGATTTATAGTTTCAATGACACGCTTGGCATGGAGATTATAGACACGATAAGCTCGAGAGTGAGCTGAATATCCCACTATGTAGCCTTCATCTACCTTGCCATCAAATTTCCCCAAATAGTCACTAGTATTCAAAATGGTGACAAGACAACAAAATGGCTTCAAATGAGCAATGCTGGGTACTTTAGCTGTGAGTAGCTCATAGGGAGTCTTCTTGCGGGGATTGGTAATTGAAACCCTATTCAACACATAACTTGCAGTGTTGACAGCTTATGTCCAAAACATGGTTGGAAGCTTGGAATCTACAAGCATGGTTCTCGCAACTTCTATTAGAGTCCTGTTCTTCCTTTCTGCAACACCTTTCTGTTGAGGAGTCCTTGCAGCACTATAATATCGTTTGATACCTTTGGAATTGCAAAGTGCTATGAGGTCTGCATTTTTGAATTCTGTTCCATTGTCACATCGGATACCTTTTTTCACCTTCTTGGACAGCTGATTCTCAATGAGTGTAATAAAGTCCTTGAGAATTGATTAGGTCTCACTTTTGGCAGCCAGATAGAAAACCCACGTGAACCTGCTATACCCATCAGTTACCACAAGACACTATTATTTATGGTCAATGCTCCTAATGGAGGTAGGACCAAATAAATCCATGTGTAGTAGCTGCAATGGTTAAGTTATGCGACTGAGAGCAGTAATGGCCTTGAAGGATGCTTTGTGTTGTTTGCCTTTGCTGCACGCAAGGCAATTGATGTCATTTCTGAATGTTTTAGGAGGTAAACCAGAAACCAAGTTCTTATTTGCCAATTTTTGAATGGTCTTTAAGTTTACATGTCCCATCCTTCTGTGTCATTTAGTGGCTTCATCTTATGAGGCTTTAGCAACCAAACAAGCTAGTTGACCAGTAGGATTAGCTTCATGCAGCTTGATACTATAGAGATTGTTTCTTCTAGGGATTCTAAGTAGAACTTGAGAGTCATCCGGTAGCTTAAAGTCTTTGGATAACACCAGTGCTTCAGTATCCGTAAAGAGGACAAAGTGCTTCTTGTCACAAATCTGAGAGACAAAGATCAAGTTGAAGTGTTGAAGTGCTTACACATAGTAGACCTGCTCAAAATTAAGGTTAGGTGTCTAATTAGTTCCTTTGCCAGAGATCCTTCTTTTACCACCTCCGAAGTAGAGCTTTCCACCTTGAAATGGTACAAAGTTAGATAAAATCCATTTAGTCCCTGTCATGCTCCTAGAGCATCCACTATCAACAATTCCTAGAGTAGGATCTTGGTATGGAGTAATCTACAACAACAAAAAAGATATATGCAAAAGTTAGTGTCTTAAGGGGACCCAGACCTTTTCAGGCTTGAGTCTGCCTTGTGGATATTTAGTAGATAGCCAAGAAGATTGATGAGATCCACTGTTGTTCTTAGGTTGCCAATTCATCATATGGGTGTTATTGTTTGACCAAGAACAACCTGTTGACGGCTTAACAGCAGAACCCAAGTTTCCCAACCCAAAATACATTTGGTCTGAATTAAAAGCATAATTCTGATTAAAGTTCTGAAAATAGTTGTTGGTTGGTCTATTGTAGGTGCAACCATTGCTTCTCCAAAGATCAGAAGCTAAAGGAGAGGTCCTTCTAGAAGAAGAATAGGATTGGGCACATGGGTTTAGTCTTCTAGAAGAAAAAGGAGCAACTCCTGGTGGACCAGGAGCAGGATAAGCTTGATAAACAGAAGGAGGTTGATCATAAAAAGCACAATCCTTAATCAAATGAAATTTACTTCCACAAACAAAGCATCTTTTAAAAGACCTTTTATTCAAATGACATTGCTATCGTTAGGACCATTGGAATAGTTAGTTGTAATAGGTAGACTAGGAGGTATGTAGTTCCTCCTGGTCCTGGTAGTAGTAGGAGCAAGTTGTGCTCCTGGTCCTAGTTAAAGTCAAACTTTATTATTTATTTATTATTCTGTTAGGATATGCATGAGATATGTTAGGAAAGGATATGCATATCAGTTTTACATGTTTTGTTTAATAATGTATTAGGGTTTCCTTGTAGTATAAAAGGAACCTGAGGCAGAAGGGTTAGACACACCTTCATCAAACGTAGTTCTAGTCATTATTAATATTAGAAATCCTTAGAAAGGATCAAGTCTTTATAGTTATTCTGTTCTTGTTTATAGTATTTGTATTCCGCACTGATATTGTGTATAGTCTCTCTATGAATAGACTTGTGATTACAGAAGTCGTTCACCGTTCCTGACAGGCTACAAGATCCACATCTAGTGGACCCAACAAGTGGTATCAGAGCCTGGGAGAGTCTCTGTACAAGAAGAATCAATTTTTCTTATTACTAACATTTTTGTTTTATCATGTCTGCCTCAAGTTCTACTCAAACAGAAGAAGATAGCACTCCTAAAACTGTGAAACCTCAGCAGATCGTTGCTACGGTTTCCAGCACAAATGGGAAATTCCCTCATCTGAAAAAGGACGAGTATGATAGTTGGGCAATGAAGATGGAATGGTGGATCACCAACACTGATCAAGACCTTTGGAAGGTTATTCTGAATGGGAACAACAGGAAGCTGACTGGAAGAGACAAGAATGGTAATATTACTCTTCTTGACCCTAAAACTCATGAGAAATCATAGCCATTCAAAAGGAGGTCAAAGCAAAAACTATTTTGCTTCAATCTCTTCCTGATGATCACATGGGTGACTTCTACCATTTGGATGATGGTAGAGAGATCAGGAATGGAATAAAAGCAAGGTATGGTGGGAATGAGGAGTCAAAGAAAATGCGAAGATCCTTGCCGAGAGATGAATTCACATAATTCAAAATCTCAGAAACTGAAGGTATTCATCAAGGGTATGACAGGTTCCAAAAGATATTGAGCCAATTGAATCAACTTCGGTCGAAACCTGAAGATGGTGATATTAATTCAAGATTTCTTAGAGCCTTACCCTATTCATGGAATCAGGTGGTAATATCTCTCAAAGCAAAAGGTGGGCTTGACTATCTCAATTTTGATGATTTATTTCATAAGCTCAAAACTTTTGAACCTCATGTGAGGGGATATTCAAGTGATTCTTTTTCCACTCTTGCTAATTCTGCCTTTGTGAGTTCTATGGCATCCAGTCCCATGTCTTATGCTATTAGACCAAGCAATACTGTGTCTTCTCAACATACTTTTCAGCTTACTTCTGCTCCTGATCCTACAGCCAAGTCTGGTTGCATGGTAGAAGTCGTTCTTCATTCTTTTGTGGATGATGTTGATGCTCAACAACAACTTGCTTTTGATGACTTCAAACAGGTCGATAAACTTGACCTGGATGAAATGGATCTTAAATGGCAGATGGCCATGCTCACTCTTAGGGTTCACAAGTTTGAAAATAAAGCTGGTCGAAAATTCAATTATAACCCAAGGGAGCCAGCAAGGTTCGACAGAAGAAAGGTTCGATGCTATAACTACCAGCAGCAAGGTCACTTTGCAAGGGAATGCCCTAGCAAGAATGACCAGGAGAAGAGCAGATACTCAGCTTTTAAGGTTCAGGAGGTAAAAGATGACAAGAAGGCATTGGTATCTGTTGACTCTATGGTCAACTGGAATGATCATCAGACTACCACTTTGGAATCAGCTGAGTCCTCGACTGACGTGTTTGCAATGATTGCTGGGAATCTATCTGATGCAGAAAAAGCAGACGAGTTTGCTCTTATGGGCATCTCACCTCAGGTACAACATTGTCCTCTTGGTTGTCATGATAAATATTCAGAATTATTGTCTCAATATAATGACGAAAATGATCAGAATGATAAGTATTTTTTAGAAGTTCAAGCCTACAAGGCTTCTTTAAACACATTGGAACAAAAAAAGAGGTAGCTTCAAGATACTCAACGTGAGTATGAGGATAAAATTAGGATACTGAGCATCGATTTAGAAAACACAACAAATATGCTAAAATATACAGAAAAGGTAAAAGATGACAGTATCAAAGAAAAACAGGAGATGAAAGAAAGATTAGATGCTACAATGTTGAGATTTGAAAAATGGCAAAAGGCACCTAAAAATCTTTCAAAATTAATCAATAGTAGCATGTCTGGTAGGACTAAAAGAGGTTTAGGATTTGATAAATATATTGATTCAGAAGATGTGTTTGATTTATCTTTTTCGAGTGTCTTTGATGCCGACAAAGAGGAAGAGGGAGAACCTAGTTACAATAGGTTTAAACCAGCAGCAGAAATGCATGCTGTCCCTCCACCTCTTACTGGAACTTTCATGCCCACTTCTAGGCATAATGACTTGGATGGATCACAGATGCATGAGTCCCCAAAAAGTTCTACTAATTCTAATGACTTTGTCTCGTGTACTTTCAGTGACAAAGCCAATGACTCTGCATCAAGTGGTTCAAGTGAAGAGTCGAGACCTATAAGTTCCAAGTCGAATGATCATGCTGCTACTGGTGCTAGGAAGTGTGAAGAGAGAGTTACTTTTCAGTCAACTGTGTTTGGTCCTAGTTTATTGAGTCCTAAGAAGATTGATTCTCCTAGAATTGTGTGTAATAAAGTTAGCAGTATAAAACAATGTCATTCTAATAAGAGGTCGATTAAAACATGTTTTTTTTTTGTGGAAGTGCATTTCATTTGATTAAAGAATGTGATTTTTATGACAAACATGCTTCTGTTCATCAAGCATTTCCTGCTCCTGGTCCACCAGGAGTTGCTCCATATTCTTCTAGAAGACTCAACCCTAGTGCTCAATCGTTTTCTTCTTCTAGAAGGACCTCTCCATTAGCTTCTGATCATTGGAGAAACATTGGATTAACAAAAAATAGAACCACCAGTAACTATTTTTAGACTTTTAATCCAATTTATCCACATAAGTTTGACCTCATGTATTTTGGTTTGGGAAATTTGGGAACTGCTGTTAAGCCCTCAGCAGGTTGTTCTTGGTCAAACAATAAAACCAATATGATGCATAGGCAACCAAGGAACAACAGTGGATCTCATCAATCTTCTTGGCTCTCTACTAAAGATCCACAAAGCAGGCTCAAACCTGAAAAGGTTTGGGTCCCCTTAAGACACTAACTTTTGCATCTTTATTATCTTGTTGTTGTAGGTTACTCCATACCAAAATCCTACTATAGGAATTGTTGATAGTGGATGCTCTAGGAGTATGACAGGAAATAAAAGTCTTCTCTCTAACTTTGTACCATTTCAAGGCGGCAAGGTCTATTTTGGTGGAGGTGAAGGCAGGATCACTGGCAAAGGAACAATTCAGACGCCCAATCTTAATTTTGAGCAGGTCTACTATATGGAAGCACTTCAACACTTCAACTTGATATCTGTCTCTCAGATTTGTGACAAGAAGCAGTTTGTTCTCTTTACAGATACTGATGCACTTGTGCTATCCAAAGACTTTAAACTTCCGGATGACTCACAGGTTCTGCTCAGAATTCCTAGAAGACACAATCTCTATAGCATCTAGCTGAATGAAGTCAACCCTACTTGTCAACTAGCATGTTTGGTTGCTAAAGCCTCAGAAGATGAAGCCACTCAATGGCACAGAAGGATGGGGCATGTGAACTTCAAGACCATTCACAAACTAGCAAATATGAATCTGGTCTCTGGTTTACCTCCCAAGTCATTTAGAAATGATATTAATAGTGTTGCTTGCAGCAAAGGCAAACAACATAAAGCATCCTTCAAGGCCATTACTGCTGTCAGCCTCATAACTGAGCCATTGCAGCTACTACACATGGATTTATTTGGTCCTACCTCTATTAGGATCATCGACCACAAACAATTATGTCTGGTGGTAACTGATGGATATAGCAGGTGTACGTGGGTGTTCTTCATGGCTGCCAAGAGTGAGACCTACTCAATTCTTAGAGATTTTCTTACCCTCATAGAGAATCAGTTGTCCAAGAAGGTTAAAGGTATTCGTTGTGATAATGGAACCGAGTTCAAAAATAAAGACCTCATAGCACTATGTAATTCTAAAGGCATCAAAAGAGATTATAGTGCAGCAAGAACTCCTCAACAGAATGGCTTGGCAGAAAGAAAGAACATGACTCTAATAGAAGCAGCAAGAACAATGCTTGCCGATTCCAAGCTTCCAACCATGTTCTGGACAAAAGCTGTTAATACTGCAAGTTATGTTTTGAATAGAGTTTCTATTAAAAATCCTCACAAGAAGACTCCCTATGAGCTACTAACAGCCAAAGTTCCAAATATTGCTCATTTGAAGCCATTTGGGTGTCCTGTCACAATTCTGAATACTAGTGACTATTTGGGGAAGTTTGATGGAAAGGCAAATGAAGGACACATTGTGGGATATTCAGCTCACTCTCAGGCTTATCGTGTCTACAATCTCCAAGCCAAGCAGGTCATTAAAACTATAAATCTCAGGTATTTTGAAGAGAAGTCAAACATCCAAGGCAAGGGTCCTAAATGGTATTTTGATCTTGATTATCTTAGTGATTCATTAGGATATTTTCGTTTCAAAACTAACCATGATGCAGGTCCACAAGTGTTTGCAACTTCTAGTACAGGTGCTCACTCTAGTCTTTCCGACTCAGATGACGAGGATGATATTTTTGTGGTTCCATCCTACTCCACCACAGTCTATCCTACTCCTCCTAGTGATGCAACTCCATTGGATGTATTGGATTCTCAAGCAGCTCTTGACACCCTACTCAAACAACAACAAGAAGCTACTACAGCAGCTGCTCAAGGTGACTTTGAGTTTCCCTTACATACGCCTACTGACAAAGCTGCTCCTAGTACCCCAGCTACTACTCCTAGTGCTAGTTTAACACCTACAGGTAGTCCGGCTAGTGAGTCTGCTTCTCATACTCGCTTCTCCAGTCCTTCTGATTTGGGGAACCATCAAAAGAAGTCTTCTATCAAGCTGGATGATATTCATAAACAACCCATAGATGGCATTTTCAACGCTGCTTCATATGATGCTGACCTTGTTGGGGATCTCAATAACTTGGCACCAGAAGTGGAGGTAGCTTCCAATCCAGTGTTGCAATCACACAAAGATCACCCTACTACTCAAATCATTGGAGATCCTGGTTCTACTGTCAAGACACGCAGAATGCATAAGAAGGCCTCGTCTGATCATCATGCTCTTGTGAGCTATATTGAAGATCAAAAGCGTAATAATCATACGGACTTTCAACACTGTTTGTTTGCTTGTTTTCTTTCACAGGTGGAACCTAGATCAGTCACTCATGCTCTTGAGGATCAAAGTTGGGTGGAGGCTATGCAGGAGGAAATGCAGCAATTCTTGTTTCGGAATGTTTGGATTCTAGTTGACTTACCAGATGGAAAGACAGCTGATAGTTGTAAAATTATCCCTTTAGGAAAAGGATGGCAAATATAGGGTAAGCACGACGATTTAGGAAAATCGTGTGTAAATGACCCTAAAGTGAGTTCGTTCTCATGGAGGCTAGTGTGTTATATGTGTAATGATGTGGATTAAATTTGTGATTATATTTTTGAGAAAGAAAAATAGAAATGAGATTAGAAGAGAATGATGGTTATGAAGATGAATTAAACTAAGCCTAAAAAGGTATACACGTAAAACCGTAAAAGTGCTAAAATTAAAATTTTATCCTAAAAATTCCTAAAAATTACCAAAAATCCAAAATAATATTCTAAGAGTTTACAAAAAATCCAAACTTACCAAAACCTTTTAATTAATTAGATAATGACTTTTTAATGCTAATTAAAGCCCTAAAAATCAAAATTAATTATTAAAAAGCCATAAATAAGATTTTAAAGTTTGTAAACCTCAAAAATACTCTAATTAAGCTAAAAAGTATTTTTCAAAATTTTAAAACGACTAAAAACTATTTATAAAATTAATTCTAGAAAATAATTAAAAGACTCTAAAAACATTTGGAAAGTTGCAAAATTCCTAATTAAGTGTTTAGAACCTAGGAAAAATAAAAAAACTTAGAAAATCAGACCTTTAATTTTTAATAATAAAATAATATTAAAATAATATAAAGAATCCAAAAATCATAAAAAAATCTAAAAACTTTCAAACTAGCTTAATTTAACCTAAATAACTCAGAAATGAAAGTGAAATTACCTAAATATCCCTATTGGGCCTAGAAAATGGTCTAAACCCAAAACAGTACAATATTGGGCCAAATTTGGGCCTAATAACAAAAAGTGTTCAAAAGAAGCCCAAAAAGCACAGGTTGACTCAAAATTTGATTTTAAACAACTTTTTCCAAAGGCCCAAAAGCTGAAAGTGTG
The DNA here is from genome assembly GCA_025667525.1 of Glebionis coronaria. Classification (NCBI taxonomy): domain Eukaryota; kingdom Viridiplantae; phylum Streptophyta; class Magnoliopsida; order Asterales; family Asteraceae; genus Glebionis; species Glebionis coronaria. The sequence goes on along the minus strand of CM046882.1, from coordinate 262,697,592 downwards.
AAATAAGCTAGCTTATAACAAGCAGCTTATTCTTAATGGGCTTTTTGGCCCATTAAGCTATAAACCAATGCCATAAGCTAAAATTTGACACACAAGCTTCTTTTGACCTAAATAAGACTTCTGCAAAAAGAAATTTGAAATAAGCCCAAGGAATAAGCCTAAAAATGCAATAAGCAATCTATAGAAAACGACAAAATAGTCGTTTTTGAGTTCTAGGCCACCCCAAGTGCTGATTCAAGTTCCAAAAGCTTTGAAATGACTTAATTAAGCAAAATCAACAAAGAGTTTTCAAATAAGCTGACTCAATAAGCTGGAAAAAGCAAATAAGCACTTATGTAAAAGTCAAATAAGTTGGTTTTCTTGTAAAAAGTCAAAGTCAAAGTCTGATAAGCTCCAGTCTACTCAAATGGGTCAAATAATGAAGATCTATCACAAAAATAAGTTGTTGCAAGTCTGGATAAGCTAGAATAGCTTTTTGATAATCTGAGTTCAAAATTACACTAGCAGGGGCTAGTTTTGGGTGTTGAGCAGTGGGAACTTTTCCCACTACTTGACTTGTTTGACTTTTTGTCTTTAGTGACTTTTTTGGAGATTCAGATTACACAAAGGCACCCAAATGATCTTTGGATCAAAAGGAGTCAAGAACAATCAAAATAACACAATCACAAACACCCAATTGATACAGTTTAATCAATCAATCACCAGATATGATACAGACATGAACACTTAAGCAGTTGAGCACAAATAAGCAGTTTTAGCAATAATCAGCCAGCCAAATTCAACCAAATGCATACAAAAGCTATATTAAACTCCAATAAGCAAGTATAAACAGGTTTCCTACAATGATTCAAAGAATTAAGCAAGATTCAAGCCAATGAATGTTACTGATGAACACTAACACATGCAGTTTTCTACTTTGCTGATGTATTTGACACTTAAGCCAGATTCAACACCTCAAATCTTTCAAACAGGTTATAATTACTTTGTTTAAACCACTTTTAGCCCTAAGCATGCATACACACTAAGTGTTCCCAAAATCCTAGGTCAAAACTGGCAGTAACAAAGTTTATATAGCAGATTGTTTGATTCAAGGCTTCAAACCCAAAAACTTGTAGTAAAACACTCTCAACAAGGCATATATCAGATACCAAGCATAAACACCAACTTCCCTTAACACAATAGCACAAAATCAACACAAACAGGTAGACCCAAACACCCATTTATCTTTTCAAATCCAAATTTTTCAAAGTAAAAGTGAGATTTAAGACCATCCAAGCATCAATTAACACAATAACAAGTAAGATTAACATATTCAAGCAGATTTAAGCCACAAAATTCACAAGAACACAAGCCACATACAAATATCACCAAAAATCAGATTTTAAGCAGATTTTAGGATTGAGTATGCAAACCTCATGGATGTACATCCACACCCACGAATTTTGAGCTTATGTGCTAGCAAGAACAAGCACAAGCTTCCACAATAAAGCCTGCTAAGAATCAACAAAGTTAGAAGCACAAGTATAAAAATAAGAAACTTGAAAAATCTTGATTAATGCAACCTTGTTACCCCACACTTGATTATCCCCAAGTTATAAGCCTCACCACACCTTAATCAACTCAATTAGGATTCTATGATCAGCCCTATAACCCAAGAATTCCAAGATAGAAACAAGAACTTAGCAAAATATCAAGAAAATGAGAAAATGTGCAAACTTTTGCACACTCCTCTTTTGAAAACAGGTTTTAAACTTCAAATTCAGTAAGCAATAAACATAAACAAGCAGAAATAAGATGGCACTTGGTCTTTCTTCAAAACACTTAACTCAAATTCATTAAACTGAAAAGGGATTTACAAGTGTTTGAACAAAGGAAAAACCAAAAGCAACGTACAAATGAGGCCCTATGGCTTTATATATAGCCTTACAATGTATCTAGAAAGCTGATAAATAAGTAAAACCCTAGTCTTGAACTTCCAAAATTGCCCTTGTGAAGTTTGAATATCTTGGAGAATTATGTGACGGATTCTTGTTGTGTAGTGATAGCTGGCATCAAAAAGGTGATCCAAAGGCTTGTAACAAGCTTAGAATGTAAGCTGAATTCTCCAACGTTGGATTGCTGCCATCTTTTTGGCAGTATGCATGACTGTGGAGCAGGGGAGTCACAAGGAGACAAATAGGGTGATGAGGTGTTCATGTTTAAGGTTGAGATGTGATTAGCAGACCCTTAATCATAATTCTGGAGGTGATGGATGCTTAATTTTTGCTTAATCAATAATCCCCAATTTGTGTGAAGAACACCAAGAACAGGTTTTTAATCCGTTTGTTTTTTTAAATAAGTGTTTAGCGCCCTTAATTAAATATTTAATTAAGGTTTGTTAATTCAGTTGTGGGTGGATAGCTGAGGTGGACAATGGGTGGAAGGGGATTGGTGGGTTTTGGTGAGTGGGGCACGTGTCACCCCCTCACTGGCCTAGGTAAGAATCCTGTCTTGGCAGCTTTGGTCCTTTACCTCTTTTCTTCTTGTCTTTTCACTTGAAAACTCCATTAACGCCCAAACTTAGTTATAACAACTTTTGCAACTTTACACTTTTGCCCCAAAAACTTTTGTGAAGTAAATTCAGGGGTATTTCTTGCCATTTTTGAATTCTTCAAGGGCTGATTTGGCATTTTTGATGATGGATAATGGTCTTGACTTGTATAATTGATGTTTTGGAGGACTGAATTTGCCAAGTCATGTTTGATGAGGGACCATTTTTGCCAAATGTTGAAAGTTGAGGGTCCCTTTTGTAATTTTGGAATTTTCAAGGGACCAAACTTGTAATTTCTTGTACTTTGAAGGACTTCATGATATATTTGACTTTATGGAGGATATTGGTTGACAATTTAGCTTTGTTGAGGGGCTAAACTTGCCAATTCTTCAAAGTGGAGGTCCCTTTTTGTAATTTTGACAAACTTTAGGGACTAATCTTGTAATTATGAAGATACAAGGGTATAAAGTGTCAATTCTTCCATATTGGAGGACCATTCTTCATAATTCTTCAAATCTTCAAGGGTTGATCTTGGGGAAGTCTTCATTAGGGCTTGGTTCATTGTGCGGCTTCGTTTCCCGTGTTCGTTTTGCATGATTCTTGTGATCTTTTGTCATTTTCTCAATATCCGTACCTAAAATACACAAGCAACAAACACAAGCATATATATGGGTATTTTGATGATATTTAATGTATTTTAAGCCCTATTTGGAAGATGAGATGTATAAAAGCAGTCTCATCACTGCCCCATACTAAACCATTGCCGTGCCCTCACGCAATGCTAGAATAAAGTATCGTAGCATCTCCAAAATTCATTTTTATTCACTTCATTGAATGATAAACTAGCTACACTATTACTATTGCTACTACTACTACTTGTGTTTTAGACATAATGTATGATTTTCATCGCAAAATGGGACGTTTAGGTTCATAGAATAAGAACACGTGAATGCTTCGTTAGAAATAATTTCATCGTCCTCGATTTTCACCCCAATTACATGCCAAGCGTGCAACGAGATCATTGTCATTATAAGTTAGTAATGCTAACACTACTCATATGCCCTAATCACGTACTTATCCTCCCATTATTCCTAAGTTGTATCTCTTATATTTTATATTGTCTTGAATGTTTCACGAGGATACATTGTTTGACTTATGCGATAATAGAGATTTAGGTCTAAAAATAGAGTCCTAACGGTGTAACCAAGACCATCAAATCAATAACCCCTCCTAATAGACAACGATGTTAAAAAATTAAGTTGACAAGAAGAATCGATAAACACGGTTTTATAACGGTTTTGAACATGAGACTTATAACCAAGACTTTTATACGCCCCTAACGGAAGGGCCTTATTATCTTTGGTTTACCTCCATCTTTTATTCAACTTCGCCATGAAGCTTTTATTATGACTTCGGTCTTGCCTTGCCTTTTATTATCCACCTCATCGGTAGTTTTATTAGCCAAAGACGTATATCCTCACGCTAAGGCGAATTTTGGATCTTTAAAGCTTCGAAGATTAAGGCTTGATTCACTTTCAATTTTGCATAGATTTTTCGGCCTTGTGGGGCTTCAAATTGTTTGCTTGATTTAGGTGAGCACTTGAAATCTTATTAATTGGTGAAGCTTTCGATTATTAGGGTGCCAATACTTCAAAACCGTGATGCTGGCGATACCTTAATGTCTTCCCAATTTAATTACACAAAAACTACTAGAAAAGACTAGAAACCCAACAATCCTAACTAAACCGCTAAGTCAATATTTATTAAGCAAAAAATATTTACATGCGAAGGGAGAATAAGCAAATAACGAGAACACAGGAGTTTTTGAAAGAATACGAGTACTCTACGTTTAGCATAGTAACTTATAATTAACTCTATCATTTATCGTCCTCATTTAAGAGACTTAGCCTAATGTGTAGTTAAGAAATCAAAGCTAAGTGCTCAACACGCACGGTCGAGTCAAAAATTACTCTTATTCTCGCCATCGGAAAACCTACATTCGTGTCTTCAAACACTTATAAAACATGAGAAAATTTTTAAAATTTGGCCATTTTTAGCCTTATTTTGCAACAAAAAGATAAACTTTGGAAAGCATGAAGGTTTGGCAAGGCAAGTATCTATTCACTCCCCCATACTAAAGTTAAACATTGTCCTCAATGTTTCGAGTCTAGGGGTGCAAACACCCCCATACTAGAGACGTAGTCGAATTCCTAATCTAGCATGAAAAGGGTGTAACCGTTAAATTTAAAGCCGTTTATGAAGTGTGCTATAAACCTAAGGTTAGAACATCAAAAGGATATAATATGGATATTGAGAAAGTCTTCAAAGCAAACGATCGAGTGCTCCCATAAAACGAACACGAGAGGCTCCAATCGAGAAGATCATGATCATCTAAAGTCCACAATTCACAAACAACCACGAAACAAAGGTTGGAAGGGCACAAATCCCCACACGTTAACTACATTAGAAAGCGATAATATGTATAGAGGATAAGCATGGGACTCCCCCACGAGGCTCCTCGTTTTTGATTACCGAGTCATGAGCTCGACTCGATCCCCTCAATACTAATTATCATTGGGGAAGGTGACTTGGTCGAGGTAGTTCAAGGATGGAACTTCCCCGCCAAAGTAGTGGTTCAACCTATGTCCATTCACCTTGAAGTTAGGACCATCATCTTGAGCTAGCTCGATGGTCCCATACGGAAACACTTGAATCACGGTGAATGGACCAGACCAACGGGATTTCAACTTACCGGAAAAGATTTTCAAGCGAGAATTAAAAAGCAAAACTTGATCCCCAATGTTAAAAACCCGGTTTTTAATTTTAGAATCATGCATCTTTTTAGTTTTTTCTTTGTAAATCAATGAATTTTCATAAGCAATGTCCCTCAATTCATCTAATTCATTCAATTGCATTTTCCAGTGTTTTCTCGTGGTCTCCATATCCTCATTACAATGCTTTAGGGCCCAATAAGCCTTGTGTTCTAACTCGATAGGCAAATGACAATTATTTCCATACACAAGCTTATAGGGAGTGCATCCAATGGGTGTCTTATAAGCGGTCCTAAAGGCCCATAAAGCATCGTCTAACTTATCCGACCACAATTGTTGGTTTTCCCCAACGGATCTCTCCAAGATCCTCTTCAAAGCTCGGTTTGAAACCTCGACTTGCCCATTCGTTTGTGGGTGATAAGCCGTAGAAAGCCGATGTGTAACCCCATATTTCCTTAGGAACCTCTCGAATTGGTCGTTACAAAAATGGGTTCCACGATCCCTTATGATCGCACGAGGGGTTCCAAACCGAGAAAACAAGCTTTTCAAAAACATTACTACCACACAAGCATCATTAGTGGGCAAAGCCTTAGCTTCCACCCACTTAGATAGGTAGTCCATCGCAACGAGAATGTACTTATTACCACGAGATGATGGGAACGGCCCCATAAATCTATACCCCAAACGTCAAAGATCTCACACACTTGGATGATATTTTGTGGCATTTCATCTTTTTGTGAGGCTTTTCCTTGTCGTTGGCATGAATCACATGACTTCACAAGATCTTGTGCATCTCGGTAAATAGTAGGCCAAAAGAAGCCGGCATCAAACACCTTCTTAGCCGTGAGATTATCACCGTGGTGACCACCCGTGGGTCCCTCATGGCAAGCTCTAAGGATGTTAGAAGCTTCGGTGCCAAATACACAACATCGGATGATTTAATCCGCACAAGTTCGAAACAAGTAAGGGTCGTTCCAAAAGTAGAACTTGAAGTCACGAAAGAATTTTCGTTTTTCTTGATTCGTCATACCCTTAACGATGAAGTTACCCGCATGGTAATTTGCAAAGTCCGAAAACCATGGGGTAGATGGATCAAGTTTAGAATTCACTACACCAAGTGTCTCGAGCGGAAATGTTTCGGTGATTTCCTTGGGCTCGTAAACACTTTGGTGAGGATCTTCCAAACGAGAGAGATGATCGGCCGCTAGATTCTCGGCTCCTTTTTTGTCAACAATGGTGTGATCAAATTCTTGAAGGAGGAGAATCCAACGAAGTAATCTAGGCTTAGCATCTTGCTTTGCCATGAGATACTTGATAGCCGAATGATCCATATACACTATGCATTTAGCTAAGACGAGATAAGGTCGGAACTTCTCAAATGCATACACCACGGCAAGGAATTCCTTCTCCGTTGTAGTGTATTTTAGTTGAGCCTCGGTCATCGTCTTGCTAGCATAGTGAATAGGCAAGAAGTGCTTATCATGACGTTACCCCAAAACTGCCCCAATAGCGTAGTCACTAGCATCACACATGAGCTCAAAGGGGAGGTTCCAATTGGGAGCAACAAGAATGGGAGCTTCGGTAAGTTTCCTCTTAAGGATTTCAAAGGCTCATACACAATCTTCGTCAAAGACAAAACGTGCCTCTTTTTCAAGAAGATGTGTAATGGGTCGAGAAATCTTCGAAAAATCCTTGATGAATCAACGATAAAAGCCCGCGCGGCCTAGGAAACTCCTAACTCCCTTAACGGTTTTGGGATGAGGTAGTTTGGCGATGACGTCTACCTTAGCTTGATCTACCTCAATCCCCGCTTTCGAGACCTTGTGCCCTAAGACGATTCCACTCTTAACCATAAAATTACACATTTCCCAATTGAGCACAAGGTTGGTTTCCTCACAACGTTTCAACATTCTATCTAGATTCGACAAACACGAAGTGAACGAATTACCAAACACGGAAAAGTCATCCATGAAGACGTCCATCGTCTTCTCGATCATGTCATGAAAAATAGCCATCATGCACCTTTGAAAGGTTCCCGGTGCATTGCAAAGTCCGAATGGCATTCTACGATAGGCAAACGTTCCATATGGACATGTAAACGTAGTTTTTTCTTGATCACGAGGATCGATGGGAATTTGGAAGTAACCGGAAAAACCATCTAAAATGAAATAGAAATCGTTTCCCACAAGACGCTCCAACATTTGGTCCATGAAGGGCAAGGGAAAATGGTCTTTTCGAGTGGCTTCATTCAACTTTCGATAGTCACTGCACACTCTCCATCGGGTCACGAGTCTAGTGGGAATCAACTCGTTGGCATCATTTGGCACAACGGTCATCCCTCCCTTTTTAGGGACACAATGAATAGGACTCACCCAAGGGCTATCGGAAATAGGGTAAATCATTCCCGCGTCAAGGAGTTTAAGGACCTCCTTTTTAGATGACGTCGTGAATTTTGGGGTTCACCCTCCTTTGACTTTGGATTGCGGGCTTGTAATCCTCCTCCATTAATATTTTGTGGGTACAAAACTTGGGATCAATCCCCTTAATGTCGGATAAGTTCCACGCAATTGCCCCTTTGTGTTCCTTTAGAACATCGACAAGTGCGGTTTTTTCATCATTCGAAAGTTCCTTCGCAATAATAACCGGCAACTTGTCGTCCTCCTCCAAATAGACATATTCGAGATGAGGAGGTAAATCTTTCAACTCAAGGATAGGTGGTTCCTCAAGTGAATATTTAGGCTCGATACTCATAACCTCCTCGGGTGGAGGAAATGGGAAATCGTTAAGAAAATCCTTGATAATCCAGAAGTCCTCATCGTTGTCGAGGTCTTCGTCACAAGTACGTGGAACATTGCATTCTTCCAACGTAAAACCACCACCTTCAAATGGAGTGAAGGTTCGTGTCGAATTATCAAGAATTGGATCTAACATAGTGGGATTGCCACTAGTTTCTTCATCACCAAAACCTAGAACTTCTTGTGAAAATTCCTCGCAAACCACGTCGATCATATCAACGAGGTTTATGGTTGCAACGGAATAAACATGAGAAATTTGAGAGTTTTGAGTTGCATTTATAACAAGTTCCTCGTCGTTGAAACGTAAGGTGATCTTTCTAGCATGAACATCGATCAAAGCCATAGACGTATCTAAAAACGAACGACCTAAAATGAGAGGAACTTGAGGATCCGTGGGGATATCAACAACGATAAATTCTACGAGATTGTAGAACTTCCCCACATTCACAAAAATGTCTTCCGCCAAACCACATGCGATCGTGGAATGGTCGGCCAACTCGATAGACATTAGTGAAGGAGTAAGATTAGGAAGATTGAGCGACATGAAGATTGCAAGTGGCATCAAGTTAATGCTAGCACCAAGATCGGCCAAGGCGAAGCATTCCTCCATATCTTGGATTGCACAAGGGATCAAAAATTTACTGGGATCACCGACTTTTTGAGGTATGCGATTAAGATAAAGCGATGAACAACTAGACAATTGGTGCAATTTCTCCTTGTTGTTCAACATACTCTTAAAGTTAGCGGCAAATCGAGGCATCATGACCAAAGCATCGGCGAAACTCACATTAAGGTGCAAATCACGAAACATTTTCATAAAAATCTCAAATTGGTAATTGTCGCGCTCTTGACGTTTCTCCTTCCTAAGTCTCGATGGATAGGGCAAAGGTGGTGTGGGTTGAGGCATAGTAGGCATAGCCTTTGGAATCTCGGGTTCTAATGATGGTAATGGGTCAACCGTAGGTGTGGCATGAGCGGTAATTCGTGGGATTAGGACATGCTCCTTTTGGACCACCACCTCGGGTTCTTCCTCAATTGCTTCCTGCGTAGGAGCAATTGGTTGAGGATTCGGTTCCTTAAGTTTCTTACCAATACGTGTGGTAATCACTTTCATCTCACCCTTAGGGTTGGATACGGTGTTGCTAGGAAGACTACTCGAAGACGGTTTACACATTATTGCCTCAAACATAGACGAGATTTTATCTTCAAACACGGATTGCCTCTTCTCGGGTTTTATCATTTCTTGTTTAATCTCGTGTTTCCCTTGTTCCATTTTTTGTTGGTTTTGTTGTAGCCTAGTGACATTTCCTTCCATCTTGTTGGTGTGGATTTTAAGTTCATTAGCTAACTCATTTTTCAACTCTTTCTTCAACTCGTTCTTAAACTCGGATCTTAGGCTAATGATTTCTCTTTGAATATTGTCAAACCTAGCATCATTCCCACTAGGGTATTCAACAAACTCACTTGGACGATCTTTAAATGTTTGCAAACCTTTGTTGTTATTTTGAAAATCATTTTGATTCTTGTTTGAAACTTGATTATTAGCCCCTTGATTCCCATAGTTTCCCTTGTTGTAATTGTTTTTGAAACCAACTTGATTGTTGCGATAGTTGTTGTTAGCATTTTGATTTGAACCAAAACCCGGTGGAGTCATTTGATTAGAGCAGGAAACTTGACCGTTTTGGTTGTAATTTCCCGTGGCCGCGAAGGCACTCGAAGTGTTACCACCGTTGGTAATGCACTCGGAGAAATCATGACCTCCACCATAATACATGCAAGAAACCTCAACCGCTTTAGCCGTAGCGGGAGCACTTTGTTCACCAACTTTAAACTCAATCAAAAGTCCTTTTAGCTTATCAAAAATCTTGTTTTCCAAGTTCGCCTCAATTTGGCAAGCATCGATGGTAGTAGACAAAGAAGGTGAAGCCGAAGACGAAGCCTTACGAACACTAGACGTGCTACGAGGACTATACACCTTAGATCTATTTCAAATTATCACCAAAGCTTCCTCAACCGTTTTACACAAAAAATTACCACCCGCGGCGGCATTCAAATAATCCCTTTCATGATCATTAAGTCCATTGTAAAACATGTCAATTTGATGCAAGTCGGAAAAACCGTGATGAGGACATTCATGTAACATTTCCTTAAACCTATTCCAAGCCGTTGAAAAACTTTCATTAAATTCTTGTGAAAACTTTGAAATCTCGTTTTTCAAGTGCGTAGTCTTAGAGGGCGGAAAAAATTGGTTCACAAACTTAGACACGAGATCCTTCCACGTCAATATAGAATTGGGTGGCTCTTTCTCTAACCAAATTTTAGCGGGCCCCGCTAAGGAATACGGAAGAAGCATCATCTTAATCGAGTCATTCGAGACATCCTTAAACTTGCAAGTGGCGGTAAGACGATTGAATTGGCGGATATGGTTGTGTGGATTGTCCTTCTCATCACCGCGTAATTTGTTGTTTTGGATCATCGACAACAAACCCGTTTTCACCTCAAAATTCTCCGCAAGGATAGCGGGAACCACGATAGCCTCTCCATAACCCTCGGTGGGTGCTTGAAGTAACTCCATCATAGTTCGATTCGCCATGGTTGGTGCTTCTCTTAGAATGGGTTCGTCAATAGGAGACTCCTCACTAGAATGATTTGGAGTGGGAGTTTGTTCTTTCGTTTACGTGCACGTCTTGCTTGATTACGAGTTAGCATAAACGTCACGTACAACGAGGGGACGAGCAAAGAAGATTCTTTTTGGTGTTTTGTATTTTTCAATTTTTTTGTGGTTTTTGATTGTATTAACCTTTTTGGATCTTGGTGAATGTATTAAGTAGACACAAATCTACAAATCTCCTCCTTAATCAAATCTCTTGATTAAAGAAGCCTCAAGGAATGAAAACGATCACGTGAAGTGAACACCTTCGATGACTTAAGAACGTTGGTGGAACACCAAAACGTTCAAGAGGGTTTAATCAATGAAAACCAAGAAAATATATATGATACTTAGTAATACTTTGGGCGACAAAACCCTCGATTAGCTCTCACAATCAAATACTCACAAGCAAGGGGGGAAACGAGGCGGCGCGAAGCACTTAAGAGCCTTTTTCCTTAGGATATATTTTATAATATCCGCCTTATACCCACCTTATAGTTTGTATTTTTCAAGATTGAGCTTCACGAAAGTATTTATCTATTTTTGCCTTTTTCTTTGGTTTGTGATTCGAATACAATGATTGGGTAATGACCTCCCAAGTCAAGGTTGTGATTTCTCACGTATTTGGAGTACTTGTGAATTTATTGTTCTACGTATACACTATAGTAATAGTATTCACACAAAAACCGAAAACCAATAATACGTATTAGTAGAGTGCTACTAATACAAATACTATTTATGGTTAGTATATAAAAAAACAATTCCAATCAAAACACAACACGCCTCCCCGGCAGCGGCACCAAAATGATAGTTGTAAAATTACCCCTTTAGGAAAAGGATGGCAAATATAGGGTAAGCACGACGATTTAGGAAAACCGTGTGTAAATGACCCTAATGTGAGTTCGTTCTCAAGGAGGCTAGTGTGTTATGTGTGTAATGATGTGGATTAAATTTGTGATTATATTTTTGAGAAAGAAAAATAGAAATGAGATTAGAAGAGAATGACGGTTATGAAGACGAATTAAACTAAGCCGAAAAAGGTATACACGTAAAACCGTAAAAAGTGCTAAAATTAAAATTTTATCCTAAAAATTACCGAAAATCCAAAATAATATTCTAAGAGTATACAAAAAATCCAAACTTGCCAAAACCTTTTAATTAATTAGATAATGACTTTTTAATGCTAATTAAAGCCCTAAAATCAAAATTAATTATTAAAAAGCCCTAAACAAGATTTTAAAGTTTGTAAACCTCAAAAATACTCTAATTAAGCTAAAAATTATTTTTCAAAATTTTAAAACAACTAAAAACTATTTATAAACAATTAAAAGCTACTAAAATCAATTAAAACTTAAATTAATTCTAGAAAATAATTAAAAGACTCAAAAAATATTTGGAAAGTTGCAAAATTCCTAATTAAGTGTTTAGAACCTAGGAAAATATAAAAACTTAGAAAATCAGACTTTTAATTTTTAATAATAAAATAATATTAAAATAATAAAAAAAATCCAAAAATCATAAAAAATTCTAAAACTTGCAAACTAGCTTAATTTAACCTAAATAACTCAGAAGTGAAAGTGAAATTACCTAAATACCCCTATTGGGCCTAGAAAATGGGCTAAACCCAAAACAATACACTATTGGGCCAAATTTGGGCCTAATAACAAAAAGTGTTCAAAATAAGCCCAAAAAGCACAGGTTGACTCAAAATTTGATTTTAAACAACTTTTTCCAAAGGCCCAAAAGCCGAAAGTGTGAAATAAGCTAGCTTATAACAAGCAGCTTATTCTTAATGGGCTTTTTGGCCCATTAAGCTATAAACCAATGCCATAAGCTAAAATTTGACACACAAGCTTCTTTTGACCTAAATAAGACTTCTGCAAAAAGAAATTTGAAATAAGCCCAAGGAATAAGCCTGAAAATACAATAAGCAATCTACAGAAAATGACAAAATAGTCGTTTTCGAGTTCTAGGCCACCCCAAGTGCTGATTCAAGTTCCAAAAGCTTTGAAATGACTTAATTAAGTAAAATCAACAAATATTTTTCAAATAAGCTGACTCAATAAGCTGGAAAAAGCAAATAAGCACTTATGTAAAAGTCAAATAAGTTGGTTTTCTAGTAAAAAGTCAAAGTCAAAGTCTGATAAGCTCCAGTCTACTCAAATGGGTCAAATAATGAAGATCTATCACAAAAAATAAGTTGTTGCAAGTCTGGATAAGCTAGAATAGCTTTTTGATAAGCTGAGTTCAAGATTACACTAGCAGGGGCTAGTTTTGGATGTTGAGTAGTGGGAACTTTTCCCACTGCTTGACTTGTTTGACTTTTTGTCTTTAGTGTCTTTTTTGGAGATTCAGATTACACAAAGGCACCCAAATGATCTTTGGATCAAAAGGAGTCAAGAACAATCAAAATAACACAATCACAAACACCCAATTGATACAGTTTAATCAATCAATCACCAGATATGATACAGACATGAACACTTAAGCAGTTGAGCACAAATAAGCAGTTTTAGCAATAATCAGCCAGCCAAATTCAACCAAATGCATACACAAGCTATATTAAACTCCAATAAGCAAGTATAAACAGGTTTCTTGCAATGATGCAAAGAATTAAGCAAGATTCAAGCCAATGAATGTTACTAATGAACACTAACACATGCAGTTTTCTACTTTGCTGATGTATTTGACACTTAAGCTAGATTCAACACCTCAAATCTTTCAAACAGGTTATAATTACTTTTTTTAAACCACTTTTAGCCCTAAGCATGCATACACACTAAGTGTTCCCAAAATCCTAGCTCAAAACAGGCAGTAACAAAGTTTATATAGCAGATTGTTTGATTCAAGGCTTCAAACCCAAAAACTTGCAGTAAAACACTCTCAACAAGGCATATATCAGATACCAAGCATAAACAATAACTTCCTTTAACACAATAGCACAAAATCAACACAAACAGGTAGACCCAAACACCCCTTTATCTTTTCAAATCCAAATTTTTCAAAGTAAAAGTGAGATTTAAGACCACCCAAGCATCAATTAACACAATAACAAGTAAGATTAACAGATTCAAGCAGATTTAAGCCACAAAATTCACAAGAACACAAGCCACATACAAATATCACCAAAAATCAGATTTTAAGCAGATTTTAGGATTGAGTATGCAAACCTCATGGATGTACATCCACACCCATGAATTTTGAGCTTATGTGCTAGCAAGAAAAAGCACAAGCTTCCACAATAAAGCCTGCTAAGAATCAACAAAGTTAGAAGCACAAGTATAAAAATCAGAAACTTGAAAAATATTGATTAATGCAACCTTGTTACCCCATACTTGATTATCCCCAAGTTATAAGCCTCACCACACCTTAATCAACTCAATTAGGATGCTATGATCAGCCCTATAACCCAAGAATTCCAAGATAGAAACAAGAACTTAGCAAAATATCAAGAAAATGAGAAAATGTGCAAACTTTTGCACACTCCTCTTTTGAAAACAGGTTTTAAACTTCAAATTCAGTAAGCAATAAACATAAACAAGTAGAATAAGATGGCACTTGGTCTTTCTTCAAAACACTTAACTCAAATTCATTAAACTGAAAAGGGATTTACAAGTGTTTGAACAAAGGAAAAACCAAAAGCAACGTACAAATGAGGCCCTATGGCTTTATATATAGCCTTACAATGTATCTAGAAAGCTTATAAATAAGTAAAACCCTAGTCTTGAACTTCCAAAATTGCCCTTGTGAAGTTTGAATGTCTTGGAGAATCATGTGATGGATTCTTGTTGTGTAGTGATAGCTGGCATCAAAAAGGTGATCCAAATGCTTGTAACAAGCTTAGAATGTAAGCTGAATTCTCCAACGTTGGATTGTTGCCATCTTTTTTGCAGTATGCATGAGTGTGGAGCAGGGGAGTCACAAGGAGATAAATGGGGTGATGAGGTGTCCATGTTTAAGGTTGGGATGTGATTAGCAGAACCTTAATCATAATTCTGGAGGTGATGGATGCTTAATTTTTTCTTAATCAATAATCCCCAATTTGTGTGAAGAACACCAAGAACATGTTTTTAATCCGTTTGTTTTTTAAAATAAGTGTTTAGCGCCCTTAATTAAATATTTAATTAAGGTTTGTTAATTCAGTTGTGGGTGGATAGCTGAGGTGGACAAAGGGTGGAAGGGGATTGGTGGGTTCTGGTGAGTGGGGCACGTGTCACCCCCTCACTGGCCTAGGTAAGAATCCTGTCTTGGCAGCTTTGGTCTTTACCTCTTTTCTTCTTGTCTTTTCACTTGAAAACTCCATCAACGCCCAAACTTAGTAATAACAACTTTTGCAACTTTACACTTTTGCCCCAAAAACTTTTGTGAAGTAAATTCAGGGGTATTTCTTGCCATTTTTGAATTCTTCAAGGGCTGATTTGGCATTTTGATGATGGATAATGGTCTTGACTTGTATAATTGATGTTTTGGAGGACTGAATTTGCCAAGTCATGTTTGATGAGGGACCATTTTTGCCAAATGTTGAAAGTTGAGGGTCCCTTTTGTAATTTTGGAATTTTCAAGGGACCAAACTTGTAATTTCTTGTACTTTGAAGGACTTCATGATATATTTGACTTTGTGGAGGCTATTGGTTGACAATTTAGCTTTGTTGAGGGGCCAAACTTGCCAATTCTTCAAAGTGGAGGGCCCTTTTTGTAATTTTGACAAACTTTAGGGACCAATCTTGTAATTATGAAGATACAAGGGTATAAAGTTTCAATTATTCCATATTGGAGGACCATTCTTCATAATTCTTCAAATCTTCAAGGGTTGATCTTGGGGAAGTCTTCATTAGGGCTTGGTTCATTGTGTGGCTTCGTTTCTCGTGTTCGTTTTTGCATGATTCTTGTGATCTTTTGTCATTTTCTTAATATCCATACCTAAAATACACAAGAAACAAACACAAGCATATATATGGGTATTTTGATGATATTTAATGTATTTTAAGCCCTATTTGGAAGATGAGACTATGTATTAAAGCAGTCTCATCAACAACAATCAATACTAAATGGATTCTCAAGAACAAGAAAGATGCACGGGGAATTGTAGTAAGGAATAAAGCTAGTCTTGTCACACAGGGCCACACTCAAATTGAGGGCATTGACTACACTGAAGTTTTTGCTCCGGTTGCTAGGATTGAGGCTATTCGTCTGTTTTTGGCTTTTGCTTCTTATGTGGGCTTTACGGTTTTTCAGATGGATGTCAGGAGTGCATTTCTCTATGGCAAGATTGATGAGGAAGTTTATGTCACTCAACCTAAGGGCTTTGTAGATCCACTTCATCCCAAGAAAGTGTACAAGGTGGTTAAGGCTCTTTATGGACTACATCAGGCTCCTAGAGCTTGGTATGAGCGTCTTTCAACTTTCTTGTTAAAGAATGGCTATAGAAGAGGTACAATCGATAAAACACTATTTCTTAAGAGGAACACCAAGGACATTATCCTTGTTCAGGTTTATGTGGACGATATTTTCTTTGGGTATACTAAGAAGGAATGGTGTGATGAGTTTGAACAACTGATGAAAGGCGAATTTTAGATGAGTGCTATGGGAGAGCTTTCCTTCTTCCTTGGTCTTCAAGTCAAGCAACAGTCGGATGGGATCTTCATAAGTCAAGATAAATATATTCATGAGATCCTTCAGAAGTTTGACATGGATCCTCTTAGACCAGCAGCAACTCCTTATGAAGTTTGTAAAGTCAAACTCGAGAATGAGCCGGATCCCCCGGTAAATGTTCACATATACAGGTCTATGATTGGCTCACTCATGTATTTGACTGCATCACGTCCGGATATCATGTTTGCAGTAAGTGCTTGTTCTAGACATCAGGTGGCTCCAACGGTTTCTAACTTGAATGCAGTCAAGAAGATTTTCAAGTACATCAAGGCTCAACCCAATCTTGGCTTGTGGTATCCTAAAGAATCACCTTGTGTTCTTGAAGCATATAGTGATAGTGACTATGCAGGTGCTAATAATGACAGAAAATCTACTACTGGTGGTTGTCAATTTTTGGGTCGGAGACTTATTTCATGGCAATGCAAGAAACAGACGATCGTAGCTACTTCTTCAACAGAAGCTGAATACGTTGCTGCTGCTAGCTGTTGTGGACAAGTTTTGTGGATCCAAAATCAGATGTTGGATTATGGGTTCAATTTTATGAACACCAAAATTTTCATTGACAATCAAAGCACTATCTGCATTATGAAGAATCCTATTTTTCATCAACGTACAAAGCATATTGAAATTCGGCACCATTTTATATGGGATGCCAATGAGAAGAGGTTGATACAGGTTCTTAAAGTTCATACGGATGATAATGTTGCTGATTTGTCGACAAAAGCCTTTGATGGTCCTCGGTTCAACCACTTGGTGGTTCACACTGGGATGGTCAATACTTGAGATCTAGGATTGAGGGGAGGCTAAGCCTAAGGGGAGGCTTAGAGTACATATTTATTTGCATAGACTAACATATTGGTAGATTTTAACAACATATTGCATTGGTTCTGGTGGTGTGTGTTACTCCTGGTTGAGGTTTTTGCTCACTTCTGATGGTTATATACATTCATGACTGGCTTCTAGTCCTTATTGGTTAACTTCTGGTCATCATTAGCTGGCTTCTGCTGGATGCAAATCCTTATTTGTCAAGTGGTGGTTCACTTCTGGTACTGGGTTGGGACACTGTTCACTTTGTTGACTTTTGGTGACGACATTCTGCTTCTAGTATTGACCATTGCGCGCTTTGACTTTTAGTCAACGCATTCAAATTCTGGTATATATCATCTTATTTAACTTTGGTAAATTGGAATTTGCAAATAATGTTAAAAGGGGCAAGTGGTAACTTTGAAATAACTGCCTAATTTGAAAGGGCAACCCCCATTATAAGGGGTCAATGAATAGTTACTCCCACCATTATTTATGGTCAATTAACCTTCATTGACTCATTCATCTCACTCATAACACACGCACATCCGATCCTACTCTCTCAAACCCTAACAATTCATCTTCCATTCCTACTAATCAACATCCATGGCTGCCCTGGTATACCAGCCTGCTCATAATAAGGTCGCTTTTCCAGGAGATGGTCCACATCGTGATGATTTCACTGACATTATGGACTTTATTGAGGCTTCAAACCTCAGGTATGCTTTTACTGTATGTCCCATTGTTTATGATAGTGTCATTCGTCAGTTTTGGGATTCTACTCGTCTTGTGGCTGTGGTTGGTCGTCCACATGAACTCTATGCTACCATAGATGGACGTTCATACGTGGTTTCTGAAGCTTCTATTCGTAGTTCCCTTCATCTTCCAGATGAAGGTGGTGTTGTTTCCATCCCCAATGCGGAGGTGTTGGAGGGGATGGCTGCTATTGGGTATAATCATGGGGGGAAGTTTAACTTCCAAAAGAACCGGTTTTCCCCCCAATGGAAGCTTCTAGTGCACTTTCTGATTCATTGTTTAAGCCCCAAGACTGGGATTTGGGATGCTTTTCCTACTCCTTTGGCTACTGGTCTAATATGCTTAGCACAGGGTAGGGTATTTAATTTCTCTCGTTATTTGTTTTATGGGATGGTTAACAATCTGTCTAGTGCTGGTTCTAGGAAGAAGTTTCTGATGTATCCTAGGTTTTTACAACAGATACTTGTTTGTATACCTCGTGATAGGGCGGAACATGAGCCTTCTAAGCTTACTGCTAAAGTGTACTATAACATGGCCCATGGATTTAGCGGGGTGTGGAGGCCCCTTACAGATGCCATGTTGGGCCTTGCTCAGGGTCCTCCTGATGTTGTTCCTCCGGCTGCACAAGCCGAGGAGGAACCTCAATTAGGTGATGACCCAATGGAGGAGGAGGATCATGCTGGTGGTGCACATCATGTGGTTGAGGAAGAGCCGGTTGAGGAGGTGGTGGTTGAAAGTCCATCCACTTCTAAGGCTGCTCCTTCTTCTTTGCCACATTCGTCTCCATTTGTGGAGACTCCCCCTCCTAGTCCTGCTCCACACTCTTCTGATAAGCCTTCTGGTGCTGGTGCTCCTAATGATGACCCATTTATTGCTTCTGGTTCCAATGAAGCCTTCCCAGACCCAAGTCCTCTTGGTGGGAAAGCAGAGGAGCCTATTACACTTACTTCTTTACTTGATCTTATGCACAGGTATCATGAACAGATTCTTTCCTTGGAAGCAGATTTGAATCAACACCGTAAGCTTACTCGGGAATTTGTTCTTCCCATGGCTGACCGGATCAAAGCATTGGAAACACAACAAAGGCGAAGGAAGAAGCATATGGTTCACTCTGATTCTGATGAGGAGGTTAAGGATCGTGTTGAGGATGGTTTGACTTTGTTGGCAAAGGCTGCCTTTGCTGATAAGTTGTATGATGATCTGCCGATTCCTCCTACTTCCTCCAGCATTCCTTCTCCTGCTGCTATTCCCACACCAATGGAAGGTGTTGCTGGTCCTACTACTGGTTCCACTGCTGGTCCATCTCATGATCCAAAGGGGAAGGCCCCCATGACTGATGCTCCCTCACCACCTCACAAGCGTACACGCAGACAGCTTGAGGAGGATAGGTTGGGTGAGGAGGCTGCTCAAAGGATGAAAGCCGAAATTGATCAAGCTGCTCGGGCTGAGGAGGAAGCGCTACAACAGCATAGACGTGAACAGGTGCAGCATGATGCTATGCATTGGAATGATAGCGATTGGATGCGGGTGTTGACTATTCTTACCACGGATTATTCCCAGTTTACTGATCTCTTGGGTTCGGATGTGAATGAGCATAACTGTATTCCTCGGGCCATGGTATTAATGCGCAAGCAACAGTTGGCTCTTGCTGCACAACTTCGTGAGAAGCGAAAGAACAGGCCTTTGTCGAAAGCTGAGGAGCGAAAGCAGATGCAGCGGTATGTGAAGTATTAGTCGGCTGCCTATTTCACTACTGGTTGGAAGTGGGACAGGGTTAAGGCTTTGTCTTTTGATGAGCTTAAGGCACTCTAAGAACAAATGGTCAAGCATCAGAGCACCCTAATTCCGGAGCGATTCATCTATCATCCTTCTCCACGTGTGGTGCCTATTTCTAACCCTACTGTTGCTACTGGTTCTACATCTGATACTACTCCTGGTTCTGCTGCTATTCCATCGGTTGTTGATGCTTCTACAGTTGGTACCACCCCTACTCCTTTGGTTGCTCCTCCGGTTTCTTCTCTAGGTCCCGCTACCACCACCACCTATGCTACCACCACCACATATGCTACCACCACCACCTATGCTACCACAACCACCACTACTGCTACACCTGCTATGGCATCACCATCACCACCCGTGCCTGGTCCTCAACCTATTCCTTCTTCTGGTGCAGCTCCTGTTGATCCTTTGGGTGGGCAAACTATTGATTTTACTTCTACTGCTCCCACTCCTGCTGCTCAGGTAAAGGTAAAGGTTGAACCCTCGCCTAATGATCCCACTCCTCGCTGTTCCATTCACAAGAAATTGGCTCGACATGCTCGACGTGGCAAGACTATTCCCTATGAGAAGCGTGCTCCCGAAAATCTTATTGATGCAGCTTCTGATAGTGACTCCGATTTGCCTTTGGTTAATGGATATATTACCGGTTAGACGGTTACGCGTTCCACGACTCTACCCGGTACGGTATCTCATAGGATTACTCTTAGTGATGGGTCTGTTAGGTTTGCTTCGGGTCTGCAAGGTATTTTGTCTTGGGCGGATCATAAGGATCTTATGGCTTTATATGGGTTTGTGGATGTCGGCATGCCTGTTCATCCTAATGATGTTCCCTCCTGGCCTGGTCTGCGAGTTTGGGCTGATTTGAAGATGATGCTTGATGCCCCTCCTCATGCTCCTATTTCTGGTGTCTGGAAGGATCAGCCACAATGGGTTATTCAGCGATGGAAGTTATATGCGGGCTGTGGTGTGCATATGTTAGAGTTAGAGTCTTGTCTTATGGTGTTCATGCTCACAGATTTGGATTATCCGTTGATGATTGATTCGATGGAGGCTATGCTTGCTTGTCACTTGCAGATTTCTAATGACCCTTCCGGGAATGAGTCTTCTATGGCAACTGCACTGGTGGAAGGGATCCAAGCTCATCTGAAAGCTGATAAGGTGGCTGCTTCTGGTCTGTGATATGGTTGGTTTGTAAGTTTTTATGTTTTGTGTTTTTGATCATTTGTTAATACTGCCATTCTTTTCACCAGTATGTAAAGTGATTGGTGACTTTCATTCGTTAGAGTTAAAAAAAAAATATATATATATTATTTATATAATATCTGCTTATACTTTAAACAAATCATGGATTTTACACTTGTGAATACAATACCATCTGCTGATTCTAACTTTGGGTTCTGGTTGCTGATTCATACTTGTGCTGGTTACTGGTTTCATCTGGTGTTGGACTTGGTCCTCACAACAAATGGTCCTCAACTCACCATGTCTAACCGACAAGAAAGAGTTAATTCACCTTGAGGGTACGGCTCCTGGTGTGATTCTCAAATCCGTTGATGGTTGTCAGGTTACCCAAAACTGGATGGTTTTCACTTGCCATGGTCCTAGATGAAAAGTGGCTAATCCAAGGGGGTACGGCTCTTGGTAAAAATTTTATCAAATCCGTTGATAGTTGTAATAACTTTCTTACAGCTATAGGGTTTTCAACTCACCGATGCTTCATTGCTGAGAGTTGGCGAGTCCAGAGGGGTACGGCTTCTGGTAAAGACATATCAAATCCGTTGACAGCTGTGATGGTTTGCCTAAAATCATCAGGGTACCCCCACTCACCAATGATTCACGTTCTAAGAGTTGGGCTGGGTTCTGGTCTCCCAGGGTGATGCTTATTCCACCAGAAAGACTGGCTAGCCCAAGAGCGAGCAGCTACTTGGTAAAGGCTCATCAAATCTGCTCATGCTGTAAAGATTCAACACGATGCTGATTTGTTTCACGCTTTGGAGAAGCTTCTAGTGTTTCATGTTGCGGCGGTTCTTATGTTTCTTATCTTGCTGATGCTGCTATTTCTTTTGCTGTTTCAATCCTTAAGCTTTATTGCACGTTTTACCAGGAAACTTGAACTCAACAGGTCAAATTCAAATTTAGGGGAGGATTGTTAGGACCATTGGAATAGTTAATTGTAATAGGTAGACTAGGAGGTATGTAGTTCCTCCTGGTCCTAGTAGTAGTAGGAGAAAGTCGTGCTCTTGGTCCTAGTTAAAGTCAAACTTTATTATTTATTTATTATTCTGTTAGGATATGCATGAGATATGTTAGGAAAGGATATGCATATCAGTTTTACACGTTTTGTTTAATGATGTATTAGGGTTTCCTTGTAGTATAAAAGGAACGTGAGGCAGAAGGGTTAAACACACCTTCATCAAACGTACTTCTAGTCATTATTAATATTAGAAATCCTTAGAAAGGATCAAGTCTTTATAGTTATTCTGTTCTTCTTTATAGTATTTGTATTCCACACTTATATTGTGTATAGAGTCTCTCTGTGAATAGACTTGTGATTACAGAAGTCGTTCACCGTTCCTGACAGGCTACAAGATCCACATCTAGTGGACCCAACAGTTTCATACTGCTAAATTTATTACACACAACTCTAGGAGAATCAACATTCATAGGACTCAATAAAATAGAACTAGAAACAGTTGAAGTAGAAGCAACTCTCTCTTCACTCATCCTAGTACTAGTAGCAGCAGGGTCATTTGTCTTGGAACTTGAAGGTCTTGACTCTTCACTTGAACGACATGATGCATAGTCACTGGTCTTGTCACTGAAAGTACAAGAGACAAAGTCATTAGTATTAGTAGTGATTTTTGGTGACTCATGCATCTGTGATCCATCCAAGTCAGTATGCCTATATATGGGCATAAAAGTTCCTTTAAGAGGTGGAGGAACAACATGCATTGTTGCAGCTGGTTGAAACCTATTGTAACTAGGTTTTCCCTCCTCCTCCTTGTCAGGATCAAAGACACTTAAAAAGGATAAATCAAACACATCTTCTGACTCAATATATTTATCAAAGCCCAAAACTCTCTTAGTTCTACCAGACATGCTACTATCAGTTAACTTTGAAAGATTATTGGGTGCTTTTTGCCATTTTTCAAATCGTAAAAGTGTAGCATCCAATTTTTCCTGCATGTCTTGCTTATCCTTAATACTGTCATTGTTTAGTTTTTCAGTGTATTTAAGCATGTTAGTGGTGTTTTCTAAATCAATGCTTTGAATTCTAATTTTATCCTCATATTCACTTTGAGTATCTTGAAGCCACCTCTTTTGGTGTTCCAATGTTTTTAAAGAACTCTTATATGCTTGAACCACTAAATAATATTTGTCATTTTGTTCATTTAGTTCATTTTATTGAGTCAATAGTTCTGAATATTTATCATGACAACCAAGAGGGAAATTTTGTACCTGAGGTGAGATGCCCATAAGAGCAAATTCTTCTGCTTCCTCGGCATCAGATAAATTCCCAGCAATCATTGCAAATACATCAGTAAAAGATTTAGTTGATTCCAAGGTATCAGTCTGATGATCATTCAAGTTAACCATAGAGTCAACAGACACCAAAGCTTTCTTTTCATCCTTGAGCTCTTGAACCTTGAATGCTGAATACCTGTTCTTCTCCTGGTCAGTTTTGTTAGGGCATTACCTAGCAAAATGACCTTGTTGCTGGCAGTTATAGCATCTAACCTTGCTTCTATCAAAGCTGGCTGGCTCTCTTGGGTTGTACTTAAATTTTTGACCGGCTTTCTTTTCAAACTTATGAACCCGGAGAGTGAGCATAGCCATCTGCCACTTTAGATCCATTTCATCCAAGTCAAGTTTATCAACCTGTTTAAAATCATCAAAAGCAAGCTGCTGTTGTGGATCAACATCAGCAACAAAAGAGTGAAGAGCAGCTTCTACCATGCTACCAGTCTTGGCTTTTGGTTCAGGAGTAGAAGTATGTTGAGAAGACACAATATAGCTTGGGCTACTAGCATAAGACATTGGACTAGATCCTATGGAACTCACAAAAGCAGAGTTAACAGGAGTAGGAAAGGAATCACTTGAGTATCCTCTCTAATGAGGCTCAAAGGTTTTGAGTTTATAAAACAGGTCATCAAAATTAAGATAGCCAAGGCCACCTTTTGCTTTGAGAGAGATGACTACCTGATTCCATGAGTGAGGTAAAGCTCTAAGAAACCTGGCATTCATATCTAATAAGTGTGAAAACACTTATACTTTTACCACCTATTTCCAATAATAACAAGACCAAAACATGTATTCTATGTTGTAAAATTCGGAATTATGTGTGGTTTGTGTTTTTATTGTGTTTTAGGACCAAAAGATGAAAAAGGAAGAAAACATGGGCTATCACGGACTTTTATCCAAGAAAACGAGAAAAGACGAAGTCAAAAGATCAAGAGTGCAAAAAGAACGGAAGTCCAAGGCCTATTCTGAAGATTTATCGAGGAAAAAGTCTAAAGACGAAATTTTAATGAAGTCGAAGAACTCAAGTCTAATTATAGAAGAAAATTAGAAGACGAGTTCAATTTACATCGACAAATCCTGAGACGACGTCGAGAAAGACAAAGAATTAAAATCGAGTCGAGAAGAAAGAAAGAAAGAAAGAAGGAAGCACATGCACCTCCCCATCTCCTATAAATACCATCATAATGACACATTAAGAGGGTGTTAGTTAGTTAATTTGTCGCATCTTTTTCATTTTTTCCTTTCTTTAGTTTTAGAGAGAGAAAGTTTTAACTTTCTCTCACTAAGTTTTTATCTTTTCTTCATCTTTTCTTTCAAGTTTAAGCTTTATTTCATCCTTGTATTTGGAATTCATTAATCAAAAGTTCAAGTTTAAGCTTTTAATCTTTAATCTTCTCCTACCTTTCTTTAGTTTGGTTTAACTTTGATCCGAAATGTTCTTGATTCGTGTTTGATTAAGATGTTTTTGTGATTAAAAAGTTTATTTTTTATTCCCTACTAAGTTTTTATACGGTTTAAGCTTTAAGCTTGTTGTGCTTATTGGCTTATTTCGTATATATCTTATTGTCTTTTAAGTTTTCTTAAAAGTTTAGTGTTTTTAAAGTTTGATTTTTAAAGTTTGTTTAATTCGTGTTTTAAAAGTTCTCAAATTTGTGCTTAATTAGTCTTGGCTAAGAGTTAGTAAATGCTTATTGGATTAAGTGCTTATTCGTTTCAGCTTAATTACCTTTTGAGTCCCATCGCAATCTTATGAGGGTTTTACTTGTCACGATCTCCTGGATACGATCGCATTGATTGTGATCCTGACTTCTTTGATTGACTACGATCCATACCACGATCACTTGCTGCGATCTGTAGGTGCGATCCGTGTCACTATCTCTTGGGTACGATCGCATTGACTGCAATCCTTGTTGTTACGATCAAAGACCACGATTCACTTGTTGCGATCAGTGAGTGCGATCCAAGTCACCATCCAGCAGTGTGATCCCTCACTTCTTGAGTGCGATCTACCACTACGATCAGGGACCACGATCCATCTTGCGATCTGAGTTACGATCGTATTGCGATCTAAATTTGGTTTTTTTTTTATTTATCTTAGTTTTCGAATTTAACTTTTCCAGCATTTTCACTTAGAATTATTTTAAACAAGTTTTGTCTTAGTTTATTTTTACAAAGTTTTCAAGTTTTAAATTCATTACTTTTAATTTCCACAAAGTTTTAGTTTAATTTTTAAAGCTTTTATTTTTACTCAACGACATTTTTATATTTGCTTATAGTTTAAAATAGATAATCAACCCATTCTATTTGTCCACCAAGGACGACTGAGTCGCACTAACTACTTGTAATCAATTCGAAAAGATCGGACGATAACTCTTTCATAACTATGTGAAAATCTAGTTATTAAATGGCGCCGCTGCCGGCTCTTTTCGTTAAGATTAACGGTTTTTAGTGAGAGACGCGTTGGATTTTGGGATCCGTTCATTCGTGAACGTTATTATCCGTGCTTAAATTGTTTTTAAAAAATCCATAAAAATTTAAAAAATTTTCAAAAATACAAAAACATTAAAAAATCATAAAAAGCATTTCTTTTCCAAAGTTTTGCACCAAAAAGATTTTATTTTTGCAAGTACATATATATTCTTTGTTTCTTTGGTTTCTTTCTATTTTGCAGGTGTATGCGTACTAGATCTTCATCTTATTCTGAGCCCGAGACTCTTGAAGATTTAGATATGGATGGTGTGCATAAAAATAATAACAACCCACCCTTACCCAATTTGAATAACAATAACAACAACAACAATGTTCCCCCATGTAGAAATGTAAATCTTGCTTATGTTTTTTGAGAAAGAAAGAGATAGAGAGATGGTGGATTTCACACTTTTAGAGAGAGAAAGTTAAGAGAACTATGTGTAAATTATGAAACCACACACCCTCTCCATCAAAGGAGAGGGTTTATATACCCAAGCCTTGTAATGGGCTTGGGCTTACACGTTTGGGCCGGCCTACACATGTTGTAGGCTAGGCTTGTACTTGTTTGATAAATAAAGATGTCTAGACTACGAGCTACTACTTAGTATATTGTCGGAGTGACCGAATCTTCCTAAATACGTGAAAACGTATTTCCAACAATCTCCCCCTAAGGGAGGTCACTCCAAACAAGGGCGTTACCCAAGTTACAATAATAAAATAAACCTAGCATACTATGCTTGTCTTGAGCTCGTAGTCTTCGTCTTTCTTTTTTCCTTTTCTTTTCTGGTGAACATGTTGATGTGATCATTGATATCAATCTTGAGCATTAATCTCTTGCCTGGATCTTGTGCATCCATCACTTGTGATCTTCGCCTCTTCGTGACACCATGTCCCACATACTTATACCTTCGTAATTCTTGAAAGCTTTAGAGTTCGATACAGCGGAAGACTTAACTTTTAGGCTTTCTTGAATTAGATGAGATATTAAGTGCATAAAGTATAAGCATGCGGGGACGACTTCTTCTTGGATTCCGCAACGCCACCGTCTCCAAATGCCGCAACATAAGTAGACACGAACGAAATGGCTTTGAACATTTCATTCTAAATCGGTAGCATTTTACCTCCGGTCGATGAAGACCGTTGGATGATATTAGATATCGTACCCGTGACGGATAGTTTCAATTAAGTAACTTCCTGAAAGGATTTCGCGGGTAAACCCGTTCTCCTTATTCGACCGTCTAAAGCTGACTGCAAACATAAAGAGTGAATCATTTGGATAATAATATCCGCATGATTTGAAGCCGTCAATTCATGTTCCTGGAACAAGTGAGATTCAATTAAGAACCGCACCATCGTTGCTTTCCAGTTGTCACGAGCTTGATTCGTATAGATCATGCAAGTTACCTACCAAGTGCTATTTGAGGTTAACACTAGAAGGATTTCCACTCATCACTGTGAACACTAATGTATCACTCTGAGTGTTCTGGCAAGATCACTGAGATTTTGCGTAGAGGCCTGGAACGTGTTTAGGTTCAGTTAAGAATTAAACCACTGTTGCTTTCCAGTTATCACAAGCTTGATTCATAAAGAATCGCACAAGTCACCTACCATGAGATTTTTGATATTCGCTCAAGAAGGATTTCCATCTTCATTGTAAATACTTTCGTATTACTCGGATGTTCAGGTAAGATCATGAAGATTTTGCGTAGGACTCTTAAAGTCTTTCTTACTTTTCACAGTGTGTGAAGAAGCAAGGAAATATGAAAGTGTGTCCTAATGAGATATTTGATGATCTCAAAAGGCTCTAGACTCGATCGTGCATTTTGGATTTTAGTGATCAGAGGCTGGAGAGGAGTGCCACCTTTTCAATACCAATTTATTCGGAGTGAATAAATCAATAGATAATGTGTTGTCTCCGTACAAATACCTTTTGAGAGATATCTGAGTTAGCTGGGATGGGTTGTGCATTGCATCACTGGGTCCGTGATGTCTATCTTCAATATCGAGCATCATTAAAATGATCTCAATAGCATATGTGTTGACCCGGTTTCTGCCTAAAGTTGTAAGGAGGGCTTCTTTCTTTACACCCTTTATCTTTACAATTCTTTTTCATTCTTCAACCCCTTCAATGCTTACCAATACGTCATAACTAGCACCTTGTTGTGATTGTTCCAGTGCTAACTTAAGTACTTGGTCGGCATTCAGCTACGTTCACAATCTTTCTCCAACTTTCCTAAGGACTACTATTTCTAGCTATGGAATGTCCTTGGGAAGATTCCTCCGGTTCTGGAAGAATCATAGGACTTAACCTATCCTACCATCCTTATGTCACCACAATCTTCATCGTCGTGAAATAAATGGGTTTTGGGTAAGTATATGTCACCATGAAAATCCATTTGATATGCAAATCCATTTTGCTCCCCCTTAACGTATGCCACGATATTCGAAAACATTTCGCACATGTCGGGATGAGCCAACACATTAAGTCAAACCATTTCTGATAATATCCCATATTAAATCACATTTTCTCCCCCATATTAAAAATATTAACCCAATCTATGTTTTTAATATCAATTGATTTAATGAGTTTTAACAAAGGTTTTGGGAAAAAAATGCAAGTCCGTTTTATCTTCATGATATCAAACGTATGAGATATGATACCGATTTGTAACATGATCACACATTCACCATATTAGAAAAGAATTGACAAGGTTGGACCTGATAGATGAGAACATCATATGATAAAATCAAATGGTTCTTGTAGGCATATGTTGGTCGCCTCGTCACGTCTGAAGTCATCTCTTGACACCACGTGTACGATTGGTATTGTTGTCTTGACACCAACTTGTGAACTTGGCACGTTCGGCATCGAAGATTCTGAATGCTTGACAATTTCTCCCCCTCAATTGTTGACCCGTGTTCTATCGAAAGAGCTGTAGTCGTCGGTTGAGTAGTCGCATCGTCGAGTATGTAGATACCAATTGTAGATAGCATGGTTGTAGAGATGATAGCTTCATAAAAACAAGACTTCTCTTGTTTTAACAAATAAATGCACTGAAACGTACATAGATTTGTGTTAGACCAAGTTATAAAGTAAACTTGATCCCCTAAAAGGTTTTAAAGTAAACCTTGCCCGAGAAAATTAATTCCCATTGTGAGCCAAAGCTTTCATAAGAAATACTTGACTTTAATATAAAAACCGGGTTGCAGTCAGAAATAACTACAAGCCATTTAGGCATGTTTTATGAAATATTTACAACTTCTGTACGAACTCTATTTATGGCGCCGTGTCGATATTAATCAACATTTCTAAGGCTGTAAATATTATCATACCAAAAGACATGCCTTTGAAAAAATAAAGTAAAAATATTTTTTGATTTTTATGAATTTTTCAAATTTTATGGTTTTTATATGGTTTTATATTTTTCTATTTTGCTTTTGTGGATGAAAATATAAACAATATATATAGATGATCACCAAGGATACGGAGAATAGTTTTACCACCACTATTCTTTCGCTTCATCTGCCAGTGCCTTTAGAGTCTCAGGCGAGAAAGTTCTCATTCCTAGCTTGTCGGCCAAAAATTCAATTCGAGCGCGATCTAAAGCCTTCGTGAAAATATCCGCCAATTGATACTCAGATCGGACAAAGTAAAGCTCTATTACTCCATTTTCCACTTGCTCCTTGATGAAATGGTAGCGAATGTCAATATGCTTTGACCGGGAGAATTGAACATTGTTGCAGCATAAGGCAATTGCACTCTTGTTGTCGCAGTACATCGGAATTTTGTTGAAACCTAGACCATAGTCGGTTAATTGCGATCTCATCCAAAGAATTTGAGCACAGCAACTGGACATAGCTATGTATTCTGCTTCCGTACTTGAAATTGCAGCGCTTTTCTGCCTTATCGATGCCCAACTGATTAGTCGATCTCCTAGTAGTTGCAAAGTTCCACTCGTGCTACGCCTTGTATCTTGACAACCCGCGTGATCCGCATCTGCATATGCCATTAGTGCAATAGAAGAGTCCTTCGAATACCAAAGTCCCCGATTAATGGTTCCTTTAAGATATCGAAAAATCCTTTCAACAGTAGCTAAATGTAACTCAGTAGGCCTAGTTTGATACCTAGAACACATACATATAGCAAACTGAAGATCAGGTCGACTGGCTGTGATATACAGAAGAGTACCTATCATTCCACGATAAAGTGTCGGATCAACAGCAACTCCATGTGGATCTGCATCAAGCTTAGAGTTTTCCACCATTGGAGTGTCCACGGGGTCGCAAGATTCCATCTTATATTTCTTAAGCGATTCAAGGGCATACTTGGATTGATTGATAAAGATGACTCTGGGACTCTGAGATATCTGAAGACCTAAGAAGAATGATACCTTGCCCATCATTGACATCTTAAACTTGGAAGACACGAGTGTCCCAAACTCATCCGATAAGGTTTGGATCGAGGCTGCAAATATAATATCATCAACATATATTTGTACCATAATCATATCTTTACCTCTTTTTTGAATGAACAGCGTGGGATCCACCTTGCCTTTAGCGAAGCCTTGCGTAATGAGGAATTGTGACAATAGATCATACCATGCACGAGGAGCTTGCTTCAACCCATAGAGAGCCTTCTTAAGCTTGTACACATGATTAGGATATTTAGGATTCACAAAACCATCCAGCTGTTGAACATAGACTTCTTCCTTGATTTCACCATTAAGAAATGCCGTCTTCACATCCATCTAATAGACGATCCTATTCATATGGGCTGCATAAGTGAGGAATAGTCTAATAGCTTCCAAACGGGCAACTGGTGCAAAGGATTCCATAAAGTCGACGCCTAATAATTGCTTGTATCCACGAGCTACTAGTCTATCTTTGTTCTTCAATATTCTGACTAACTCGTCGAGTTTCACCTTGTAAACCCATTTCAAAGTGAGTAACTGCACTTGATCCGGGCATGGGACAAGTTCCCATACTTCAAGACGTATAAATTCATTAAGTTCTTCTTGCATAGCTTCTATCCAACAGGATTGAGTAAAAGCTTCTTGCCATGTCTTAGGTTCAACTTCAGTGAGAAAAGCATCAAAATGACAAAACATTGCATTTTCTTGTAGCTGACTTCGTGTGGATACCGGACGATTAGGGTCACCAATAATAGAATCTATTAAATGATCCTTTGTCCACTTGCTGTCATGTTCACGAATCCGTGTATTGGAGTAAACTGTAGATGGAGCTTCCTCTGAGGTGGACGACCCGACTTGATTAGGGTCGAGAATTGGTACACTAAAGAATGGAAGTTCACTCATTTGAGCGAATTCCAAATCGTGATCATCATCATCCTCTTCATCATCAATAGGCATGACATGGATAGTTGAAGCATGTGTTGGTTGAGAATTACTTGTTGATGGTATATCTAGACCAATTGTAGGTGCAGACGTATTTGATTGTGCAACGGTTGCTGGAGCGACAACTTCGGTTACCGGAGCTATTACCTCAGGTACTGGAGCAACAATACTTGGAGGAGTAAATAATTCATCAAAGAACGGTTGAAACAACGTATCCCATTCAGTCCTAGAAGGTGGTGTAAATGATGATGAAGTAGATTGTTTGGGACAAGACCAGAACTAATATTACTGGGTCCCATTTCATGAAGTGCGGGTTCAGAGCTGCTTTGCTCCGAAGCCATTGTTGTCAGCTCATCAAAATCAACATTCATAGTTTCAAGGATCTTGCGAGAATTACGGTTGTAGATTCGGTATGCCTTCTTTGCGGGTGCGTAACCAATTAAAATACCAATATCAGCCTTTGGTTGAATTTTTCCCAAATTGTCACCATCATTATTTGGATAGCAAAGAGAACCAAATACATGAAGATATGATAAATCTGGTACTTTTCCATGGAGAAGCTCATATGGTGTTTTACCATGGGGTTTACGAATTAGTGACCGGTTTTGGGTGTACACTACTGTAGATACTGCTTCTACCCATAAAAACAATAGAGCCTTTGCGTAAATTAACATCGTTCGAGCAGCTTCCATAAGTGTGCGATTTCGCCTTTCAACGACACCGTTTTGTTGTGGAGTGCGTGCAACGGATGTTTCATGAGATATGCCAACTTCTTCATAATAATCACGCAAGATTTGATTCACAAATTCGGTTCCATTATCTGTACGAATGCGTCGGACAGTAGTGTTGAGACGCACTTGAATCATCTTGAGAAATCCGATGATGAATTTAGGTGCCTCATTTTTAGCTTTAAGAAATTTCACCCATGTAAACCGAGAGTAATCATCGACAATGACGAGGATGTACTTTTTACCACTAAGACTTTCAACACGCATTGGCCCACAAAGATCCATATGCAACAGATAAAGTTTCTCTTGGTTGGTGTCTTCCGTCTTGGGTTTGTAAGATTTCTTAGTGCTTTTCCCCATTGTACACGCGGAACACAAATGATCTTTGTGAAATGAAAGTTTAGGAAGACCACGAACAAGTTCGTTTTTCGCCAAATGATTAATAGCGTCAAAGTTAAGATGAGATAACCGTCGATGCCATAACCATGACTTAGTCTTTGATGCTTTGGAGAGAAGACATACGGGAGAAGCGGCCATCATGTCTTGTAGAGACAAAGTATACAAATTATTCCCTCGAGTACCTTTCAATAAATCAACCCCTTCCAAATTACGAATGAAGCAGGTATGCTCTCGAAAAGCAACTTTTAGGTTTGCATCACAAAATTGTCCCACAGAAAATAAGTTGTGACCGAGACCTTCCACGTAATACACTCTCGAAATTATAACATTCCCAATATGATATTCACCATAACCCATTATCTTTGCAATATGATCATTTCCAAATCTAACCGTACCAAGAAACTTGCTGACGAAATTTCTAAGCTGAGAGCGATCTCCGGTCATATGCTTGGAGCAACCAGAGTCCAAATACCAGAGAACAATTTGGACCACCTGTTTTCAATAACAACAGTAGACAATGGATTGGAAACTATTGGTTCCTGAGTGTTAGCAGATACAGATATAAGATTATCAGAATTGCTAACATGTTTATGACCCTTAGATTTCCAGCGTTTTCTAATCTGAGTTTTAGCACTAACAGGTTTTACAGTTCCAACTTTCTTAGGTTTTGGATTATCCGCGGGCACTACAGTGGGAGTAGACCTAGTTAAAGGGCACTTTGTTCCTACAGTAGTGTTGGTGTTCCTAGTTAAAGGACACGCTTGTGTTTTGGTAGCCTTGGTACTCCTAGTTAAAGGGCACGCTTTCTTCGCTTTAGTGGGAGTGATCCTAGTCAAAGGGCACGTATTTCCTACTATAGTGAAAGTTCTACCAGTGGGGCGCCACATCCAACCAACTTGGGTTAACACTTTCCCAGTCGGTTTCTATTCTAATCCATTTTTCCGGGCATACATCTCATTCACATGGTCAATAAGGCAAGAATCATGACGACTAGAAAACATACATTCATTGCAATTCCAACATTTCAAATTAGAATTCACACTAGGCTTAGAACGCTGCACAACCGCAGAGCCTTTAGGTTTAGCTACATGATTCTTTTTATTCAAAACAGAAATAACATTCCTAGGATGGGCTTCTACTTGCTTCTTCACTTGACTACTAGATGGGGGCAAGATCCTATCATTCTTCTTGTTTCTTTTAAGCTTAGATCTTTGAGCCTTAGTAGTGGTGCTTACTCCTGTAGAAGGCAACACGGCAATATTAGAAGCTGGTTTTGATTCCGCCTTATCTTTAGTGACCAAAGTTTGAGATGGTTTAGTCCTAGGGCCCTTGTTAAGTCTTTCTGTCCAGGTGCAGGTAGTCCGCATCTTCACAGACATGTCTATTTCACCGAGCCTCTCTCCGAGACAGTGCCCAGATCGTTACGCCTTTCGTGCGGGTCGGAACTTACCCGACAAGGAATTTCGCTACCTTAGGACCGTTATAGTTACGGCCGCCGTTCACCGGGGCTTCGGTCGCCGGCTCCCCTATCATCAGGTCACCAACTTCCTTGACCTTCCGGCACTGGGCAGGCGTCAGCGGTGTGACGGCTATAAGGTTCCTTTTGATTGCACTAGAGGACGATGCTGAGACAGTGGCTGCGTTATCCACAACATTCTTACCTTTTAGAGTACGAAGTGTTTCCTTTAACTCAGCCAAGACCAGATTTTTATCACAAATTTGTTCCCTCAAATCAGATATTTCCACCGACTTTCGATTAAATTGTTCAATCAATGATTGATTCTGTGTAGTGGTATTAGCACATGCGGGTTTTACTGAATCGAAGAGTCGTGTATTTTTCTGTTTTAAGTTATCAACTTTGGACAAAATCTTGGAAACTCGATTATCTAGATCAAGTTTAAGATTCTCAGCGGCCTCAAGTAGGTTCACACATTTAAGCTCCTTAGATTTCTCTATGTCTATTGGCAAAGATTGAGCAACCTTGTCACTTGGATGACGCTGTTTTGATTGTAAATTCAATCGAAAATTCTTTTCAAAGTTTGCATCATCGATATTAACACCTTCGAATGACGTTTCAAAGATTTCTTGAATAAATTGTTGCTTGCATTCACGCGAAATACAATGTGTTTGAATCTCATCAAAACGTTTTGAAAGCGAAGAATATGAATCTTGAAGCTTTAAAAATTCAGCGTCAGATTCGTGACAAGTACTATCTACCACAGTATGCACAGATTCAACATTATGCACAATAGAATAATTATCAACACTTGTATTCACACAGACATAAACTATATCATGAGACATCACTTGATTCAGAAGCAGATCATTATGGCGTGAAACCCGTTCTATTTCAATTAAACTGTTTTCATAAGCATCATTCATTTCATCGAAAACACGTCTAACTTCTTCTATTTCCAAAAGCAAATCTTGATCAAGATTACTAAGACAAGCCTTAACATTGTCTACAAACGGAACAATTTCATTTCGGAACGCAGCTCTAGTGTGCTCAAAGTTCCATTCACCTTCCGTTATGGCCGAAGCCGTCGTACGTTCCAAAATGACCTTGTCAAAATCGGCTAAGTGTTGGTGTACCGCATTTAAGTTAACGGACGCCTTACTTACTGGTGGAATTAACTTTGTTAAATCCGTTCTGACAAGTGTAGGAGACGTACTAGAAAGGTTTTCATTTGACAAACTTGGGGGCACAAGAACTGTCAATTCAGCTAATTCCTTTTGTAAACGAATGCGGGTCTTTTTAGAAAATTGATCTTTGTTATGTTGATCATAATCAATTGTATGGAATTTTGAAAGCATTTTAGAATGAGTTTCATCCGCAAGTGACTGTGTCTCCTCAGTACTACGAACAAAAGGTGCTTCTTTCGATTTGCCAATTATGGTCATATCATAAAGACCGAGAATATATTCCTGAGCTTGTTTTGCATAACCGGGATTAGGTGGTAAATCTTGAAGACGCTTAAGTTCGAGTTCTTTAAAGGATTTAGTTAAAAGATGAAGCTTTTCTGTGGAAGCGTATTGTTTTAAAAGCTGTTGTTCTTTAAATTTAAGAAGTTTGGTAGCATTAATTTCCGATTCAACCTTTTTAGACTCGAGAGTTTCGAAATCCATTTTAAGTTTCTGAAAATTGTTGACAACCGACTCTTTTGCTTTTAATTCATTGGAAAGATTAGCTTTTAATGATTCTATTTCTTTCAAGTGTTCAATCTTTTCAAAACGAAATTGGTCAAATTCAGAACATGTTATTTTCTCTTCTTGAGGGACCATTTCAAAAGTTTTGACCTTTTCTTTATGCAACGCAAGCTCAGCAGTTAGGGTGGAATTGGTATCTACGGATTGTCTGAGGGCCATATGCATTTGATCAATTATATGTTTAGGCACCATGACCAAATCATGTTGAGCATAAGATGCCATACCCGTCGTAGCATTTGGTTGATGTTCACTCAAATGTGTAGGATTGGGTACCACATCATTTGAGTTACTAGTTCCCGAATGTTGTTCGAGGTTGTCATTTTCATGCCCAACTTGATGTTGGTTATCATCATTATTATTAGATGTGGTTGGTACCTAACTGACGACATCAGAACCGTAGTGAGAGAGATTAGCAACGAGAGCAGCTTGGGCTGAGTGAATGTCATCACAATCCGAATCGTATGGATCAAGATCGTCCGCTTGATAAGCTGCATTAGAAGTGGAAACGACTGCAATGCCTTCAGTATCTGCTGCCCTTGGATCTTGAAGAAATGCTAACTCCTCTGAATCCAAAATCTTCCCCTTAGACTGAGCATCAACCAAATACATCTTCTCACGAAACCATGCATCATCCCTCCTCCTTTTCGGCTGAGTGCAATCCCTAGCCATATGACCTTGTCCTCGGCAATTTTAGCAAGTCACAACCTTTTTAGGACCAATTTGACTTCCATTTCCACTAGCTTGAGAATTCACAGCTTGATTGTTCCCAGTCCTTGTAGGAGGTCCATATGAATTTTGCCATCCCTGAATTGGTTGCACCGTCACTTGACCATCTTGAACAATGGCTTGTTGTCGAGGATTTGAAGAGGTGCGTAGCTGATTGTTTGTTGGTGGAAATCCTCTAGTTGCAACAAGTTTTGACAAGTAAGCAGTGAGATGGTTTAGAACATCAGTTGGCGTATCATTTGGAGTAAAGACCGGTGCTTGGATTGGTGGAAGTTCATTATAGTAGAAAGCTTGTGCTGTTGTGCTTCAATAGGAAAGTATCATTGTTGAGGGGTATAGCCCATTGAAGAAGTGTTGGCTTGTGATGGTGATGTCTGATATGGTGGTTACGGTGAAAAAGATTGTTGATGAACACTTTGTTGAAATGCTTGCTGTGGCATCATTAGTGGTGGATAAGATGGTTGCTGATAGTTGTGTGGTGGTGGCTGCTGCAAGTATGATGGTTGCTGATAAGTATAAGCCATGTTTTGTTTAGAAGCATACATTGCAAGTGGATCATGAACTTGAGGTGTAGACAACCGAGCCTCGATCACATGGCATTCGTGTTGTTGAAGAAAAGCTTGAAGTTGATCCACATTGGTGTTATGCAAGTCCTTAGCCAATTTAACATCCGTCACGTATTTTTTCCATTCTGGAGGAAGATTGTTCAAATACTTGGTGTTCAATTGAAGGTAGGAATTGCTATGCCATAGATATTTAGCTCATTCAACAATAGGGTAAATCTCAGATATTAATCATTGAGAGTCTCCCCTGGCACATAGGCAAACTTATCAAAAGTATCATAAAGCTTACACTCTCGTTCTTGTTTAGTTAACGAGGTGCCTTGCATGAGAACACGAATTCTATCCCATAACTCTTTGGCAACTTTATGTTTGCTGACGAGTTTGTAGACATCTGGAGGAAGGGCTTGAAGAATGATGTTTGTAGCATACTTATCACATTTATCTTGAATCTTCATATCTCCAGTCAATTCACCCGTTGTGCGAGGACGAGTAGTTGTACCTTCCGTCACAGTACCATAATCTAATGGTCCATTGAGCACCGATGCCCAAATAAGATGTCCGTTCTCATTGTTCAACATGTAAAGTACCATTCGGGAAGTCCAATCCTCGTACATAGACTTCTCCAACATTGGTGGACGATTATCCGTACCCGAGAGGATGGACTTATCCGTAAGAGATGTGTACTCCATTTCGATAAGTTAATATTTACAAACTTGATCGGTCAATGAAAGAAAG
This sequence comes from Glebionis coronaria, assembly GCA_025667525.1. Lineage (NCBI taxonomy): Eukaryota > Viridiplantae > Streptophyta > Magnoliopsida > Asterales > Asteraceae > Glebionis > Glebionis coronaria. The sequence continues at coordinate 262,660,152 of CM046882.1, read as the reverse complement.
TAAATGTGTTTGTTGTAGTGTGTTAAAACCGAGAAATAATGTTAAAATCCCCTAAATTATGTTCTCGATAAACCAAAAATTCCAAGATGAAATTACACACGATTTTTGAAATAATGTTAAAACCGAGAAATAATGCTAAAATCCCCTAAATAATGTTAAAATCCCCTAAAAATTTTCAAAAACACGTTTTTTGAAAAACTGTTGGATCGTACTCAGATCGCACTCGTGGATCGCACCCAATGATCGTATTCAGATCGCACTCCTTGATCGTACCCAACGATCGTACTCTGATCGCAACGAGTGATCGCACTCACTATGATCGTACCCAACGATCGTGCTCTGATCGCAACGAGTGATCGCACTCACTATGATCGCACTCAAATCGGACTCCCAGATCGTATTGCGATCGTACTCCCCTATCCTAGTCAATGATCGTATTTTGATCGTAGCCTTGATCGTACTAAGGATCGTAGTGAGCTATCGAAGTCAAGATCGTAACTTGGATCGAACTAATGATCGCAGTTAGATCGTAACAACAGATCGTGACAATGGATCGCAAGTAGAAACCCCCAGGGTTTATGCAAACACAAAGTCAGATCGTACTGGAAACCAACTTACCTTTTTTCTCGGACAGTACACGAACACAAACAATTCAAGATTCTAAGCCAAAAAATGAATCAAACAACCAAAAATTTTGTGTTTTTAACCCAAATAACAATACCAAATCACTATAACAAGTAATAAGATGAAGTAAATCAAGATTAACCCATAAAAACACAAAAAAAAATTTGGTTCGTGTGAAAATAGATAAAAAATGGCGAGAGAATCAAGAACACAAACACAAGAACTAAACAATCATCCCATGGCTCTGATATCATTTGTAGAAATGTAAATCTGGCTTATATTTTTAGAGAAAGAAAGAGATAGAGAGATGGTGGATTTCACACTTTTAGAGAGAGAAAGTTAAGAGAACTATGTGTAAATTATGAAACCACACACCCTCTCCATCAAAGGAGAGGGTTTATATACCCAAGCCTTGTAATGGGCTTAGGCATACACGTTTGGGCCAGCCTACACATGTTGTAGGCTAGGCTTGGACTTGTTTGATAAATAAAGATGTCTAGACTACGAGCTACTACTTAGTATATTGTCCGAGTGACCGAATCTTCCTAAATACGTGAAAACGTATTTCCAACACCCCACCCGACTTACGAACAATGGAGGAGCTTTATCAGCCAACAATGAACGGACGCGGAGGACCGATTGCGCCGATGCAAATCACGGCTCCTGAATTTTCGTTGAAGAATCACATGATCCAGCAAGTTCAAAACGCTTGTCCTTTTCGCGGAATACCCGACGATGACGCCAACAAACACCTCGACAAATTCATCACCGTCACCCAAAGCATGAAACTTCCCGGTGTTACTATGGATTTCCTTCGCCTACATCTCTTCCCACAAACTTTATCCCACCATGCCGAAAAATGGTTTGATCGTCTTCCCAAAAACTCAATTCATACATGGAATGACATGACTCAACGATTTTTGTCGCGCTACTTTCCACCATCCATGGTCACTAGTCTTCGCAACCAAATCAGTGGATTTACTCAAGATTCTGATTAGTCGATTTTCGATGCTTGGGAACATTATAATGTCTTGATCGACCGTTATCCGAACCATAACATGCTCCCCGTTACTTTGATTGATACCTTCTACAATGGTTTAACTTTTCGTGATCGTGATACGATTAATGCTGTCGCTGGTGGTACATTCATGAAGAGAAGACCTGAGGAGTGTAGAGAGATGATTGAGAACATGACCACTCACCAGAAAAATTAGGATTCATCCGAATCCTCAAGATCAAACCCGAGAGTCAATGTTTCTTCTACTTCAGCAACCCCAGATATGACTGAATTCACTCACATGATGGCCGAAATGAACAAAAATATTCTACTTATAGCTACGGATCAACAACAACAAGCTAAAGCTGTACCAACTTCTTGTGAGATTCGCGGGGATTCACATTCATACACCGATTGTCCTTATACTCATGACAATCCGGAAAATGTGTATGCCGCCAACGGTAACTTTTCTATGGGAGGCTATAAAGCACGTCCTCAAGGTGACCGTAATTTGCTTAGTTATCGTTCGAATAACTTTCTTTCACCACCCGGTTTTCAATCCCATAATAGACCACCAACACCTCCATTGAACAACACACAATACCCACCAAGGAACCAAGGCCAAAGAAGTAACTACCAAGGGAATTCTTCTAATAATCAAATGAATTATAACTCAAATCAAGGGACTTTTAATGGGCAAAACCAAGGGTTTCAAAATAACAACTTTAACCAAGGTTTTAATAATAACAATGCTTATCAACAACAATATCCAAACCAAGGTTTTCAAAATCAAGGGCAAAACACGAATTCCCCTTCAATCTTGGTTCTTCAAAAGTTGACTGATAAGTTGAGTGAATATGAGAAAATCATTTCTGCTATGCAAGAATCGAGTGATAAGAAATTTATGCTAATGTTTCAAGCCATTAATCCCCAAGGCCCACCCCAAGGTACTCTCCTTTCTAACACCGTGACCAATCCTAGGGCCAACGTTAATGCCATCACTACTAGGAGCGGTAAGATCATCGTTGAACGTTCTTCTTCACCAACTAACCAAGGACCCGAGATTCCTTCTACTTGTGATATACCACCCGTTATGCTTTCGTCTGCACCTTATGTCCCACTGATACCTCAAGTTTATACCACACCTTCGATTCCAAAACCGGTTCCTCCACCTTCCACATCTACCCCTCCACCACCCAAGGATGTGAGTGAGAATTCCATTCCAAAGCCTTCCTCTCAACCCAATATACCTTATCCCTCAAGGTTGAGGAAAGAGAAGGTGAAAAACAAGGATGATATTTAGGTTTCTAACTTTCTTAAAATGTTTAAACAACTAAATTTCAACATCTCCTTAGTTGAGGCTCACGCCCACATGCCTAAATATGCTAAGATGTTTAAGGATCTTTTAAATGATAAGGAAAAATTGCTCGACATCGCCAATACCCAATTAAATGAGAATTGTTCTGCCGTTCTTTTGAGAAAACTTCTAGTTAAGTTAGGAGATCCTGGTCGCTTTATAATCCCTTGCAACTTCCCCTGGGTAGAGAATTGTATGGCCCTATCCGATCTAGGTGCTAGTATCAACTTAATGCCTTTAAGCGTTTGGAAACAATTATCTCTACCTGAGCTAGTCCCCACACGAATGACATTGGAATTAGCTAACCGTACGGTTGCTTATCCGCTGGGGATAACCGAAGATGTCTTCGTCGGTGTCAACAAATTCACCTTTCCGGCGGATTTTGTTGTCGTTGACTACGAGAAGGACCCCCGTGTTCCATTAATCGTTGGACGTCCATTCTTGAGGACCGGTCGCACTCTCATTGATGTAGCAGCGGGCGAATTAATCATGAGAGTCAGTGACGAGAAAATCGTCTTCAACATGGGTAATCTTTCGAAGCAGCCTTCTGAAAACGAGAGCGTTAATTTCATCGACGTTCTTGATAAGGATTGTGAAGAACATTTCAATCACGCCTGTAAAAGTGGCTCTTCTTCTCTACCCATTGTTGAGACCGTTGCCTCTATTGCTCCATCACTAACTCCATTTGGAGAAAGTGATCTCCTTTTGAAAGAATTTGAAGCAACTTTGGGAGATATGGACTTACAATATGACGATTCTTCCTCCAATTGGGATGAAGACATTCGTACCATTGAGAAACTTCTCAATGAGGACCATATTTCTCCACAGTCTCCTAAGGAAATCTCTATCGATGAACCGAATTTGACAACGCCTTCCATCGAAAATCCTCCGGATTTAGAGCTTAAGGATCTACCGTCTCATCTCGAGTACGTTTTCCTTGAAGACAATAAGAAGTTACCCGTCATCATCGCTAAGGACTTGCAAGAAGATGAAAAATCTCGACTTATCGCCGTGCTGAAGAATCATACGAAAGCGATTGCTTGGAAAATCTCCGATATTCGTGGAATTGATCCTTACTTTTGCACACATAAAATTCTCATGGAGGACGAATTTAAACCCACTATTCAAAGCCAAAGAAGGGTGAATCCCAAGATCCATGACGTTATCAAAAAAGAGGTTGTCAAACTTCTTGATGCGGGAATGATCTACCGTATCTAGGATTCACCATCGGTTAGTCCCGTCCATTGTGTGCCTAAGAAAGGAGGAATCACCGTTGTGCCCAATGAAAACAACGAGTTGATTCCTACTCGTCTCGTTACAGGGTGGAGAGTTTGTATAGACTATCACAAACTCAATGATGCTACGAGAAAGGATCATTTTCCCCTTCCTTTTATGGATCAAATGCTCGAGCGTCTAGCGGGTAATGATTATTATTTCTTCTTAGACGGTTTCTCCGGTTATTTTCAAATTCTCGTCGATCCTAAAGACCAAGAGTAAACCACATTCACTTGTCTTTATGGAACATTTGCTTACAAAAGAATGCCTTTCGGCTTATGCAATGCTCCTGGGACTTTCCAAAGGTGTATGATGGCTATCTTCCATGTCATGGCTGAAGAAACTATGGAAGTCTTCATGGATGATTTCTCGGTCTATGGTGACTCCTTCTCTTCTTGCCTTGCCAATTTGGAACGCATGCTTAAGCAGTGTAAAGACATACGCCTTGTTCTAAATTGGGAAAAATGCCATTTCATGGTACAAGAAGGCATTGTGCTTGGACATAAAATCTCAAAAGCCGGTCTTGAAGTGGACCGTGATAAAGTGGATGTCATAGCCAAGTTACCTCCACCTTCAACCGTGAAGCGTGTGAGAACTTTCCTTGGTCATGCGGGCTTCCATCGTCGATTCATTCAAGATTTTTATAAAATCGGTCGCCCGATGACCCACCTCTTGGAAAAAGATACTCCTTTTATCTTTTCTAAAGAGTGTCTCGAATCTTTCAATCTTCTTAAGGACAAGCTAACTAAGGCACCGGTCTTGGTTACCCCTAATTGGGAGCTACCTTTTGAATTGATGTGCGATGCTAGAGACTTTGCTATTGGAGCGGTTTTGGGCCAAAGAGTGAAAAAACATTTCCAACCAATCCATTATGCTAGCAAGATAACGACGGGGGCTCAATTGCATTATACAACTACCGAAAAAGAGCTTTTAGTTGTAGTGTATGCTTTTGAGAAGTTCCGCCCCTACCTTATCCTCTCGACCACCATCGTGTACACCGATCATTCCGCGTTGAAGTACTTGTTGACTAAGAAAGATTCTAAGCCAAGACTTCTTCGTTGGGTTTTGCTCATTCAAGAATTTAAAATTGAAATTCGTGACAAAAAGGGAGCCGAAAACCTAGCCGCGGATCATCTAAGTAGAATTAAGGATCCTTATCAAGGGGATCATCCGAATCAAGAGATCAATGACTCTTTTCCCCTTGAGGCCTTAATGTATATCAATTCCAATCTCGATGACACCCCGTGGTTTGCGGACATTGCAAACTACTTGGCAGGTGGAATTGTCAAGGAAGGGTTAACGTCCCAACAAAAGAAAAAGTTCTTTAAAGACATTGAACACTATATTTTGGACGACCCTTACCTTTTCAAACAATGTGCGGATCTTGTCATTCGTCGATGTGTTGATGGGCCGGAAACGTTACTAATCCTTGAAGCTTGCCATAAAGGACTCACCGGTGGTTACTTTGGTCCCAATTACACCGCAAAGAAAGTTTTCGACTCTGGATTTTATTGGCCCACCATTTATCATGACGCTCATGAAATGGTTAAACATTGTGATGCTTGCCAAAGACAAGGCAAGATCACACATAAAGACGAAATGCCTCAAAAATTCATACAAGAATGTGAAATCTTTGATGTATGGGGCATCGACTTCATGGGGCCATTTCCATCATCTAAAGGGAACAAGTACATCCTCATAGCCGTTGACTACGTATCTAAATGGGTTGAAGCCAAGGCTCTCCCTACGAATGATGCGAGGGTGGTTGTGAACTTACTGAAACAACTTTTTGCTCGATTCGGTGTTCCTCGTGCTATTATCAGTGACTGTGGGACTCATTTTTGCAAATTTGCTAGAGTCATGGCTAAGTACGGTGTCAATCACCGTCTTTCCACCGCTTATCATCCTAAAACAAATGGTAAAGCCGAGATATCTAACCGTGGATTGAAGCAAATTCTCGAGCGTACTATGGGAGAGCATCGTGCCTCGTGGGCCGATAAGTTAGATGATGCTTTGTGGGCTTTCTGTACCGCATATAAGACTCCGATTGGTTTCACTCCATATCGTCTTGTTTACGGGAAGGCATGCCACCTCCCTATTGAGCTGGAACATAAGGCGTACTGGGCCTTGAAGTGGGATAACTTCGACATCAACAAAGATGGCGATCTTCGGAAGATTCAACTCAACGAGCTGAATGAACTGAGGAATGAAGCTTATGAGAACTCGTTAATCTACAAGGAGAAAACCAAGATCATCCATGATGCTAGGATTAAGAACTGAGAGTTCCACGTTGGTGATCAAGTTCTACTCTTTAACTCTCGGTTGAAGATCTTCTCGGGCAAGCTGAAGAGCCGTTGGTCTGGTCAATTCACCGTCGCCAAAGTTTTCCCTTACAGCACCATTGAGCTTTCCCAGCCAAATGGGCCTAATGTGCAGGGATTAAAGCTTCAAAGATCCATTATCGATGACTTTTGACGAACCATGATCCCGTGTACCCGACTTCCCGGTTCTATCCTAAACTGTCGTGATTCAATATTTAATATCTTATATATTCACATTGAAATCACTATAGTTGTCCTTCCCTTAGCAAGATTTAAACAAAGTGCATAATGTCCTAAGTGTAGGGGAGTTTACTCCCACATGCTTAAACATTGAGGACAATGTTTATATCAAGTGTAGGGGAACTTCTATCAAAGTAAGTGGTCTTTTCCATGAATTTGCCCTCATTTTAATCGGAAAATTTGATTTTTCGACATTTTTCAAAATTAAAAAATCTATTTTGGCCTAGTAGTATAGTAGTATTTCCCTTTGTTATCGTTATTTACTTTCTTTGCTAGAATAAAATTTTCAATAAAGTGGTTTTAAATTTTTCAACATTATGAATCTTTTGACTCAACCCGAGTTTACTTATCCAAGTTTACTCTAGCTAGTATCCTTAACGTGTTTAAGTCAAGTTTTGCTAGGCTTTTATTTGGGGAACTTTAAAACGCGAAAGTCTTAACTCTTACGAGTTAAGAACAAGAACTTCGCAAGTTCCTATAATTGATCCTAGAAAGTCGTTTATCAAGGGAACTTTAAAATGCGAATTCTAAACTTGAAAGAGTCTAAGAAGTTGCAAGATCTTATAGATGACTTGAAAACCCAAAACTTTGATTTAATTGGATAAGCATCCACGAGTCTCATTCCTTGAGATTTTAAATTGTGGAGAACGAGAGATGATAGAGTCAATTATAAGTTTGGTATTCTTTCATGAATTTATGTGAGTTGATTATAAGCTTTTTCTCCCATCGCTTGCTAATAAATTTATTTGCAATAAATAAGGTTGTACGATTTGAAAAGTTACTTAGCTTCTAGCACAAGATCGTTTAAAAGTTGCTCGGTATTAATTAGAGTTCATAGCCAAGGCATAACTTATTGAAGCGGGATGCGAAGATTGGCGAGTCCGAAAAGGCCCTAACAAGGCATGAGGGCTACATTTTGTTGCTAAAGATCCAAAAGTGACGTGAAGAATCATTTATCAAAAATCAATATGAAGGATCGAGATACACGACGAAAAGCAAAAACTCCCCTAAAGATCTTGGAGAAGTCTATCCGAAAAGGCCCTAACAAGGTATGAGGATAAATAGATCCAAGTCCTAATGAGGCGGATCGTTGTATATCAAAGTCCAAAATAAAGATTGGAGAAAAATGAAGAAGTCGTTGTCCAAATATGAAGAAACTCTCGAAAACTTCAAGTGTAGAAATTCCTATTATGAAGAGATGTAATAAGTTTGAAAACACTTATCCTTTTACCACTTATTTCTAATAACAACAAGATCAAAACATGTATTTTATGTTGTAAAAGTCGGAATTATGCGTCGTTTGTGTTTTTATTGTGTTTTAGGACCAAAAGATGAAAAAGGAAGAAAACATGGGCTATCACGGACTTTTATCGAAGAAAACGAGAAAAGACGAAGTCAAAAGATCAAGAGTGCAAAAAGAACAGAAGTCCAAGGCCTATTCTAAAGATTTATCGAGCAAAAAGTGTAAAGACGAAATTTTAATGAAGTCGAAGAACTCAAGTCTAATTATAGAAGAAAATTAGAAGACGAGTTCAATTTAGATCGACAAATCCCGAGACGACGTCGAGAAAGACAAAGAATTAAAATCGAGTCGAGAAGAAAGAAAGAAAGAAAGAAGGAAGCACATGCACCTCCCCATCTCCTATAAATACCCTCCTAATGACACATTAGGAGGGTGTTAGTTAATTTTTAGCATATTTTTCATTTTTTCCTTTCTTTAGTTTTAGAGAGAGAAAGTTTTAACTTTCTCTAACTAAGTTTTTATCTTTTCTTTAAAGTTTAAGCTTTATTTCATCCTTGTATTTGGAATTCATTAATCAAAAGTTCAAGTTTAAGCTTTTAATCTTTAATCTTCTCCTACCTTTCTTGATTTTGGTTTATCATTGATCCAAAATGTTCTTTATTCGTGTTTGATTTTGATGTTTTTGTGATTAAAAAGTTTATTTTTTTATTCCCTACTAAGTTTTTATACGGTTTAAGCTTTAAGCTTGTTGTGCTTATTGGCTTATTTCGTATATAGCTTATTGTCTTTTAAGTTTTCTTAAAAGTTTAGTGTTTTTAAAGTTTGATTTTTATAGTTTGTTTAATTCGTGTTTTAAAAGTTGTCAAATTTGTGCTTAATTAGTCTTGGCTAAGAGTTGGTAAATGCTTATTGGATTAAGTGCTTATTCGTTTCAGCTTAATTACCTTTTGTGTCCCATCGCGATCTTATGAGGGTTTTACTTGTCACGATATCCTATATACGATCGCATTGATTGCGATCCTGACTTCTTTGATTGACTACGATCCATACCACGATCACTTGTTACGATCTGTGGGTGCGATCCGTGTCATTATCTCTTGGGTACGATCGCATTGACTACGATCCTTGTTGTTACGATCAAAGACCATGATCCACTTGTTGCGATCGGGGTTGCGATCAGTGAGTGCGATCTAAGTCACGATCCAGCAGTGCGATCCCTCACTTCTTGAGTGCGATCTACCACTGCGATCAGGGACCACGATCCATCTTACGATCTGAGTTACGATCGTATTGCGATCTAACTTTGGTTTTACTAGTAATTTTAGTTTAATTTTTAAAGCTTTTATTTTTACTCAACGACATTTTTATATTTGCTTATAGTTTAAAATAGATAATCAACCCATTATATTTGTCCACCAAGAACGACTGAGTCGCACTAATTACTTGTAATCAATTAGGAAAGATCAGACGATAACTCTTTCATAGCTATGTGAAAATCTAGTTATTAAATGGCGCCGCTGCCGGCTCTTTTCGTTAAGATTAACGGTTTTTAGTGAGAGACGCGTTGGATTTTGGGATCCGTTCATTCGTGAACGTTATTATCCTTGCTTAAATTGTTTTTAAAAAATCCATAAAAATTTAAAAAATTTTCAAAAATACAAAAACATTAAAAAATCATAAAAAGCATTTCTTTTCCAAAGTTTTGCACCAAAAAGATTTTATTTTTACAAGTACATATATATTCTTTGTTTCTTTGGTTTCTTTCTATTTTGCAGGTGTATGCGTACTAGATCTTCATCTTATTATGAGCCCGAGACTCTTGAAGATTTAGATATGGATAGTGTGCATAAAAATAATAACAACCCACCCTTACCCAATTTGAATAACAATAACAACAACAACAACAACAATGTTCCCCCACCCGACTTACGAACAATGGAGGAGCTTTGTCAGCCAACAATGAACGGACGCGGAGGACCGATTGCGCCGATGCAAATCATGGCTCCTGAATTTTCGTTGAAGCATCACATGATCCAGCAAGTTCAAAACGCTTGTCCTTTTCGCGGATTACCCGATGATGATGACAACAAACACCTCGACAAATTCATCACCGTCACCCAAAGCATGAAACTTCTCGGTGTTACTATGGATTTCCTTCGCCTACATCTCTTCCCACACACTTTATCCCACCATGCCGAAAAATGGTTTGATCGTCTTCCCAAAAACTCAATTCATACATGGAATTACATGACTCAACGATTTCTGTCCCGCTACTTTCCACCATCCATGGTCACTCGTCTTCGCAACCAAATCAGTGGATTTACTCAAGAACCTGATGAGTCGCTTTTTGATGCTTAGGAACGTTATAATGTCTTGATCGACCGTTGTCCGAACCATAACATGCTCCCTTTACTTTGATTGGTACCTTCTACAATGGTTTAACTTTTCGTGATCGTGATACGATTAACGCTGCCGCCGGTGGTACATTCATGAAGAGAAGACCTGAGGAGTGTAGAGAGCTGATTGAGATCATGACCACTCACCACAAAAATTGGGATTCATCCGCATCCTCAAGATCAAACCCGAGAGTCAATGTTTATTCTACTTCAGCAACCCCATATATGACCGAATTCACTCACATGATGGCCGAAATGAACAAAAATATTCTACTTATAGCTACGAATCAACAACAACGAGCTAAAGCTATAGCAACTTCTTGTGAGATTTTCGGGGATTCTCATTCATACACCGATTGTCCTTATACTCATGACAATCCGGAAAATGTGTATGCCGCCAACGATAACTTTTCTATGGGAGGCTATCAAGCACGCCCTCAAGGTGACCGCAATTTACTTAGTTATCGTTCGAATAACTTTCTTTCACCACCCTGTTTTCAATCCCATAATAGACCACCAACACCTCCATTGAAAAACACACAATACCCACCAAGGAACCAATGACAAAGAAGTAACTACCAAGGTAATTCTTCTAATAATCAAAGGAATTATAACTCAAATCAAGGGACTTTTAATGGGCAAAATCAAGGGTTTCAAAATAACAACTTTAACCAAGGTTTTAATAACAAAAATGCTTATTAACAACAATATCCAAACCAAGGTTTTCAAAATCAAGGGCAAAACACGAATTCCCCTTCAATGGACTTGGTTCTTCAAAATTTGACTGATAAGTTGAGTGAACTTGAGAAAATCATGTCTGCTATGTAAGAATCGAGTGATAAGAATTTTATGCTAATGTTTCAAGCCATTAATACCCAAGGCCCACCCCAAGGTACTCTCCCTTCCAACACCGTGACCAATCCTAGGGCCAACGTTAATGCCATCACTACTAGGAGCGGTAAGATCATCGTTGAACCTTCTTCTGCACCAACTAACCAAGGACCCGAGATTCCTTCTACTTGTGATATACCACCCGTTATGCTTTTGTCTGCACCTTATGTCCCACCGATACCTCAAGTTTATACCACACCTTCGGTTCCAAAACCAGTTCCTCCAGCTTCCACATCTACCCCTCCACCACCCAAGGATGTGAGTGAGAATTCCATTAGAAAGCCTTCCTCTCAACCCAATATACCTTATCCCTCAAGGTTGAGGAAAGAGAAGTTGAAAAACAAGGATAATATTCAGGTTTCTAACTTTCTTAAAATGTTTAACAACTGAATTTCAACATCTCCTTTGCTGAGGCTCTCGATCACATGCCTGAATATGCTAAGATGTTTAAGGATCTTTTAAGTGATAAGGAAAAATTGCTCGACATCGCCAATACCCAATTAAATGAGAATTGTTCTGTCGTTCTTTTGAGAAAACTTCCAGTTAAGTTAGGAGATCCCGGTCGCTTTCTAATCCATTGCAACTTCCCTTGGGTAGAGATTCGTATGGCCCTAGCCGATCTAGGTGCTAGTATCAACTTAATGCCTTTAAGCATTTGGAAACAGTTATCTCTACCTGAGCTAGTCCCCACACGAATGACAATGGAATTAGCTAACCGTACGGTTGCTTATCCGGTGGGGATAAAAGAAGATGTCTTCGTCGGTGTCGACAAATTCACCTTTCCGGCGGATTTTGTTGTCGTTGACTACGAGATGGACCCCCGTGTTCCATTAATCGTTGGACGTACATTCTTGAGGACCGGTCGCACTCTCATTGATGTAGCCGCGGGCGGTTTAATCATGAGTGTCAGTGACGAGAAAATAGTCTTCAACATGGGTAAACATTCTAAGCATCCTTCTGAAAACGAGAGCGTTAATTTCATCGACGTTCTTGATGAGGCTTGTGAAGAACATTTCAAAGACGCCTGTAAAAGTGGTTCTTCTTCTCTACCCATTTTTGAGACCGTTGCCTCTATTGCTCCATCACTAACTCCATTTGGAGAAAGTGATCTCCTTTTGAAAGAATTTGAAGCAACTTTGGGAGATATGGACTTACAATATGACGATTCTCCCTCAAATTGGGATGAAGACATTCGTACCATTGAGAAACTTCTCAATGAGGACCATATTTCTCCACAGTCTCCTAAGGAAATCTCTATCGATGAACCAAATTTGACAACGCCTTCCATCGAAAATCCTCCGGATTTAGAGCTTAAGGATCTACCATCTCATCTCGAGTACGTTTTCCTCGAAGAAAATAAGAAGTTACCCGTCATCATCGCTAAGGACTTGCAAGAAGATGAAAAATATCAACTTATCGCCGTGCTGAAGAATCATAAGAAAGCGACTGCTTGGAAAATCTCCGATATTCGTGGAATTAATCCTCACTTTTGCACACATAAAATTCTCATGGAGGACGAATTTAAACCCACTATTCAAAACCAAAGAAGGGTGAATCCCAAGATCCATGACGTTATCAAAAAAGAGGTTGTCAAACTTCTTGATGCGGGAATGATCTACCCTATCTCGGATTCACCATGGGTTAGTCTCGTCCATTGTGTGCCTAAGAAAGGCGGAATCACCGTTGTGCCCAATGAAAACAACGAGTTGATTCCTACTCGTCTCGTTACAGGGTGGAGAGTTTGTATAGACTATCGCAAACTCAATGATGCTACGAGAAAGGATCATTTTCCCCTTCCTTTCATGGATCAAATGCTCGAGCGTCTAGCGGGTAATGATTATTATTGCTTCTTAGACGGTTTCTCCAGATATTTTCAAATTCCCATCGATCCTAAAGACCAAGAGAAAACAACATTCACTTGTCCTTATGGAACATTTGCTTACAAAAGAATGCCTTTCGGCTTATTCAATGCTCCTGGGACTTTCCAAAGGTGTATAATGGCTATCTTCCATGACATGGTTGAAGAAACTATGGAAGTCTTCATGGATGATTTCTCGGTCTATGGTGACTCCTTCTCTTCTTGCCTTGCCAATTTAGAACGCATGCTTAAGTGGTGTGAAGACACACGCCTTGTTCTAAATTGGGAAAAATGCCATTTCATGGTACAAGAAGGCATTGTGCTTGGACATAAAATCTCAAAAGCCGGTCTTGAAGTGGACCATGCTAAAGTGGATGTCATAGCTAAATTACCTCCACCTTCAACCGTGAAGGGTGTGAGAAGTTTCCTTGGTCATGCGGGCTTCTATCGTCGATTCATTTAAGATTTTTCAAAAATCGCTCGCCCGATGACCCACCTCTTGGAAAAAGATACTCCTTTTATCTTTTCTAAAGAGTGTCTCGTATCTTTCGATCTTCTTAAGGACAAGATAACTAAGGCACCGGTCTTGGTTACCCCTAATTGGGAGCTACCTTTTGAATTGATGTGCGATGCTAGCGACTTTGCTATTGGAGTGGTTTTGTGCCAAAGAGTGAACAAACACTTCCAACCAATCCATTTTGCTAGCAAGACAATGACGAGGGCTCAATTGCATTATACCACTACCGAAAAAGAGCTTTTAGTTGTAGTGTATGCTATTGAGAAGTTCCGCCCCTATCTTGTCCTCTCCACCACCATCGTGTACACCGATCATTCTGCATTGAAGTACTTGTTGACTAAGCAAGATTCTAAGCCAAGACTTCTTCGTTGGGGTTTGCTCCTTCAAGAATTTAAAATTGAAATTCGTGACAAAAAGGGAGCCGAAAACCTAGCCGCGGATCATCTAAGTAGACTTGAGGATCCTTAACAAGGGGATCATACGAATCAAGAGATCAATGACTCTTTTCCCCTTGAGGCCTTAATGTCTATCAATTCCAATCTCGATGACACCCCGTGGTTTGTGGACATTGCAAACTACTTGGCAGGTGGAATTCTCAAGGAAGGGTTAACGTCCCAACAAAACAAAAAGTTCTTTAAAGACATTGAACACTATTTTTGGGACGACCCTTACCTTTTCAAACAATGTGCGGATCTTGTCATTCATTGATGTGTTGATGGGCCGGCAGCATTACTAATCCTTGAAGCTTGCCATAAAGGACCCACCGGTGGTCACTTTGGTCCCAATTACACCGCGAAGAAAGTTTTCGACTCTGGATTTTATTGGCCCACCATTTATCATGACGCTCATGAAATGGTTAAACATTGTGATGCTTGCCAAAGACAAGGAAAGATCACACATAAAGACGAAATGCCTCAAAATTTCATACAAGAATGTAAAATCTTTGATGTATGGGTCATAGTCTTTATGGGGCCATTTCCATCATCTAAAGGGAACAAGTACATCCTCGTAGCCGTTGACTACGTATCTAAATGGGTTGAAGCCAAGGCTCTTGATATGAGCTTAAATAATCATATCATTTGTATCTTAAAACGAGCTTAAAAGGCATGAAATGTATGAAAAAGACCTTGTATATGCATGTTTTGTTTGTTTCGTGTGTGTAGGTACCAATTTCGTGAAAACCGGCAAAAATGGCACGAGTTTGAAGGAAAAAATCGAAGAAGCCAAAATCGAGCTCGTTTTTAGCGGATTTAATCTTATATGGAGTTTAACGGGCTTGTGGGTCCCACATTTGGGTATTGGGCCCAAAAGCCCAATATTGGAATGTGATTATTAGCTAAATGTCCAAGAGCCCAACAATGGCCCAATAGGGAAGATTATATGGACGGATGGAGTATTAACAATTACACAATTTGGGCTAAAAGCCCAAATGAAACACAAGTTTGGAACTTAATTTGCTTATCAGTCAAGGTTTATGGGTCCAAGGCCCATAATAAAGGACGAGACGGTGGAAATCATATTTACTCATTTAACTTGGTCAACTTTCTTTACCACACACCAAACGAAACGTTTGTCCCACTTTTCCACCACACAAATTATTTTTATGTTCGATATTTACTATGTACCTTCTCCTTCTTCCCCAAATTAACCTGTAAAATTACTATTCCCTTTAAGCCCTAATTCACTAAATCTCAAATCAATTGGGTGTTTTATCTCACTCGTGTGATTTACACGAGTTGGGAATTAACCCCTAAGTTTATAGGAAGGAAGAGGGTGGAAGGCAACTTCGATGTGGCATCATGTAACTGGCTATGACAGCGCATCTCTCCCATTCCACAAATAGAAATATGCCATATCAGCGTTGAACTAGCACAACTAGCACATGGGATTGCCACGTTGGCAATCCGTGTGCTAGTGTGCGAATATCAGCCATCAGATCAAGATGAGAAGAGATAGAATAAATAAGATACCATTTCAATGGTCAAGATGAAAGATCCTTCTCAACAACCTCACGAAGAAGGTTGGGGGTTAGCCTATAAAATCCTCCCATATCTCTGTATTTTCTATCCAATATTTTACCTTAGAGTTATTATGTTAAAATAGAGTTAGGATATAAATTGTTTTTTCTTTTCAGCTTTGTAAGATTTCTTTATCATTAATAAAAGTTGAGTTCTATTTAATTTGGTTCTTACTATTCTGCTTAAATCGAATATATAAGTTACGTCTTAAATCTGTTTTAATTGATATAATGATTCATAATTAGTTGATTTAAGCTAACAAATAACTTATGTTAATTAATGGAGTAAAATAATTGGAAATAAACTTTCCCACTAGGAGTTTATTAAAATGGTTCGAGAAAGGATATTGTTGGTCCGAGTTTGTTCCATGATGATCAGATGAAGGTGGAGGCGTTTAGGATTTAAGCCAGCTCAGCGCTGCGTTTCTTCTCAAAGGATTTCGTCAATTAGGTTCTATTTCTTTTATTTTTAAGTTGTTTACATTTTTTAGATTTATCTGTTTAGATGTTTAAATGGATTAAACTGCTTGTATTTTGATGTGTAATGAAACTGCTTAAACTTGTTATTAATCTGTGATAGATGATTTGATGATAGTTGTGTTAATCTGTTTCAGCTTAAGTATGTTTAATTGAATAAATGATGCTTGGATTTAATCTCTATGTATTTGCTTATATTGATATTAGTTTGCTGCATTGTAATCAATAAGGATGATGATGTTGTTCTGACATATGAGAATCTATGAGGCTGTGTGATTGTGCTCAATTTGTCTAAACTGAATCTTGTTAGTAGTTTACGGATTTTGGTTTGATTTTGTTCGTAGGTATAAAGCTGAGTTAGGTTATAGACTGCATTAGATTGCTGTTAAGTGATATAGTTTTCTAAGGTGTATTCTTGTTTATTCTTGTTCATATAGCTGTGTATTCGTGTTATGCGTTTATTTAAAAAGCTGTCTGCTGATTTAGTTTTGTTTTGTGATAATCTTTGAGAATATAGTTGCTTAAATTAGTATTGGATTGTGATCTGTTTTTAGTTACATTTACCTGGTTATGATGATTTGGCTGATTTGCATTCGTTACTTGTGGTTTGTAAGCTTATTTAGCTTCATAATATATTTTGTTGGTTTCAAAAAAGCTATCAAATTCACTGATCTGATAACTCACAAGCTGATATCCTTATCAGTGTTTCATAGATTCAGTGTAAAAATCACTCCTGTGATTTTGTTACTTCTAAATGTCCAAAAAATTAATTCATCCAAAAATATGTCTCTGACGAGACTCGAACCTATGACCTCCTAGTCATGGGCCATGTGACTTAACCAGCTAAGCTAACTGCTCTTTTGATTTTATTTTCAGTAAATCTAATTAATATAGTAATAATGGTGACTGGCAGTTTTTAGTTAAACTTATTTACTTAGTTTTAGTTAGTTTTGCAAATCTTACTTTATTAAGTTTAAATATTAAATAAATAAAAACAAAAATTAAAATAAAAAAAATGTTTTATTAATTTTTGAAATTTAATTAGTTATTAAAACTAATTTTTTGAAATTAATTAGATTTTAATTAGTTTTTTTTAAATAGATTTTGTTAGTTAGAAAGTAATAGTTTATTTTATGGATTAATTAGTTTAGATTTTTAAATAAGTATTTAAATTTGTGATTTTAATTGAATAGATTAATAATTAAATAGTTTAATTTTTATATAGATTTTTTAAATAATTGTCAATAAGATTAAATAATTTTGGGTTTACGATTCATGCACTTTAGAATTTTAATTTGTAGGTTTAATTTAGTTTAAAAACCGAAACCAATTCGAATCAATTGTCCAAATCGAAACCAAACGTCTCAAATTCACTCGATCTTCATGTACAACGAACTTGGTTCATCCACGTATTTAATTGAATTCGTCTTTGGTAATTTTATTCTATTACTTTTTCCAAAAGCTAATTTTCTAATTTACCCTATAACGTATCTAATTATCACATATACCATCACGATCACATCAAAAATTTTGGCGCCACTGCCGGGGATTTTGTGTACGATTCGTTTAGTAGAGATTTGTTGATCATTGATTTGAAGACCCTTTCTGTCCTCGGAAAGTTTTGTTATTTTCTATTATTATAGTATGTATCGTTTTTCGTGTTTTTTGTGATTACTATATTGTATTACGTAGAACCATAAATTTACCTACTTCCAAATAAGTCCTTAGTTGTGATTTCATCACCTAGCTATTGTATTCCAATCCAAAACAAAAATAAAAAGGCAAAATAGATAAATACTAATAAGAAGTTTGAACTCGATTTATACAAACTATAAGGTGGGTATAAGGCGACGAGCTATAAAAGGCCGTCTAAGGAAAAAGGTTTTAAGTTCTTTGAGCCACCTCGTTTCCCCGCTTGCTTGTGTATATTGAGAGGGACGACCGATTATTGGTTTGCCGACTCAAGTAGTATTATATCTTATTTTTGTTGTTTACTTATTGAACCTCGAGACGTTTAGGTTTTCACCTATCGTTTGAAAGTCGACCGAGGGTAATTTACTTCCATACTAGTTATCCTTATTCCTTGTTTTTTATCGATCATTTTTTATTGAGCAATACCAAATAAAAATACCAAAAATAATCTTCTTCTTGTCTAATATCTTTTCTTCAATCCTCTAAAATTCTCGTCACTTTGGTTTATGCAATTACGTTCTTCTCGCATTGTGATTGATTTTAATAGGATTGAAAATATTCCTCGTAGAAATAGAAATCGTCAACAATGAATAGTGGAACCCGAGCTTCCACCTATTGTTGTAGAGATGGTCGATAACTGAAAAATGGAGGAATTGCTCCGTGCACCCACCGAAGGGTATGGGGAAGCAATCGTTGTGCCGGCTATTTTGGCGGATCATTATGAGATTAAGACGGGTCTTTTATCGCTCATTCGTGCCGACCAATTTCGTGGCAATGAGACCGATAACCCGCATTCTCACATTCGGAATTTTCTTTGAGTTACCTCGACTCTCAAGTTTAGAGATGTGCCGAATGACGCGATTAAGCTCATACTTTTTCCGTACTCGCTCGAGGGTAATGCTAAGATTTGGTATGAGAAAGAACCACCGGGTTCAATCTTAACATGGGATGATTTAGTGTCTAAGTTCATGAATTATTTCTTTCCACCATCCAAAACAACACACTTTAAGAACGAGATCACTAGATTTGAACAAAAAGTGCATGAATCGATTGGGGTTGCTTGGGAAAGGTTTAAAGATTTGTTAAGACAATGTCCTCACCATGGTTTCTCGGAATTGCATCAAATAAATACTTTTTATAATGGGCTTAATATGATTGAACAAGATTCTTTAAATGCCGCCGCGGGTCGTAATCTTTTAAGAAAAACTCCGAGAGACACGTGGTGTATAATTGAAAATAAGTCTAGAGTGTAATATTCACGAAACACGCCGGTTTTTTCCAATGTGAATTCATCTAATACCGAGATCGCTAGATTGGACTCTAAGATTTACACGCTTTTGAATGAGCTTAGGAAGAACCCTCATGGATCGATTAATATGGTTGAGAATGTTTGTGTATCATGTGGTGGAGCACATCCTAATTATGCTTGTTCAACCACGGGGTTTGATCAAGCTAGTTCTTTTGTCGCGACGGGAACTTATGGCTCCAACGGTCAAGTTCCTCGTCAAAATCATTTTGCTCCACCGGATTTTCCAACGGTTCAAAATAGGTACAACAATGGAAATAATGGGAATAATTTTAACCGTGGTAACCAAGGGAATTATAATCAAGGAAATGGGTTTAATGCTAATAAAAACAATCAAGGTTTTCAAAGTAATAATCAAAATGATTTGTCAAGCTATAATGAATGAGGCAAATTTGAAAGCTTTTCAAAACAATATTCAAGGACAAATGGCAACTTTGAAAAATGAGTTTCAAAATATGATTAAAGGGCAAAACAATAAGATTGAGCTTAATCAACAAAGACTTGAACAAAACCAAAATCATTTTGAGCAAAGATTAGAGCAAAGTCAAAATCGTATGCAACAAAGTTTGGAACAATGTCAAAATAAATTGCTTTCGATGTTTGAGGGATTTATGTCTAAACCCTGATCTTCTTTGGGTTGCTTACCTAGTAATACCATTCCAAACCATAAGGGAGAGCTTAAGGCCATCACCGTTTATGATGATTGTGATAATTTAGAAGAAGTTGAAGTGATTGAGTTTAATCCTCCACCTAAGGAAACTTTTCTAGATGTCACCAAGGCTACTTTAAATGTGATTAGTACCTCGGTTTTCTTTGATTTCTTTCCCGAGAAATATAAAGATCCGGGTCAATTCTTGATACCTTGTGTTTTCAATGAGCTTGGGGTATGCAAAGCTCTAGCCGATCTAGGAGCTAGCATTAACTTAATGCCCCTAGCCATTTGGAAAACTATTGACTATGCACCACTTAGTACCACTCGAATGATCATTGAGCTTTCTAATGGTACCACCACCCGTCCGGTTGGTATAGCGGAAAATGTCATTGTTAAAGTGGGAAAGTTTTTGTACTTAGCCAATTTTGCTATAGTTAATTATGAAACCAATCCTCGTGTGCCTATCATTTTAGGACGACCATTTTTGTGCACGGCTCATGTTCAAGTTGATATGAGGAAAGAAGAGATTAAATTGTTTTATGGGGATAAAAGTATTGTTTTCAAACCGGAAAAGATTCCAAGATTTATTTCTAAGAAAGTGGAAAGTGTTAAACTTGTTGAGACTATTGAAAGTAAAAAGAAATCTCTCTTTGATAAAGGTGTTTTTCCAATTTTAGAAACCTCATTTTGTGATGAAGAAAAGTTAAAGGAAGATGCTTGTTTTGTTGAATCATGTTGTAATCTTTCCTCATCTCCACTCACTCCACACGAGGATGATAGTTCTAAGATTGAAAAAGAAATTGATGAATACCTTAGTGCTCCATTTGATGCTAGCTAGTTTGATAATGAGAATTTTGATCCCGAGAGTGATATTGCTTTAATTGAAAAATCTTTGAAAATGGACTCATTTTTACTCTCTTCGAAGGACCAAATTGATGAACCTAAGGCACAATCTTCATTTGAAGAGCCTTTGATTTTCTAACTTTACTCCGAGTGAGGTTAGTGACTATTCATTCGATAAGTTCGCCGATGAACTTTTTGCTATCATTGATCCACTTCCACGGGGAAGTGAAGACGTTTCTGATCTCGACATTGAGAGTTTTTCTCATGCTATACCTACCATTATCGAGGAATTATCCGATGAATTTCCTTCTAATGAGAATGATGATCTTGTATCCGAGTGTGCCACACTTGATACTTTGTCGGATATTTCTTGTGATGACAAGATTGATGACAATTTTGTGACCTACTCAAATCCTCTCTTTGAAGCTTCAATGAACAATAATCCATTGTTTCAAGATGATTTTGAGAGCATCATACTTCCTTCATCTCACAACCGTTGTGATGATGAGCTTCTCTTGAAGGAGGTTGATGAGTTTCTTTATATAGACGTTCCTTCGGAATTTGACGAAGAGTCTAATTTCGGTGATGAAGATTCTTGGTTTGATCACCCAATTTATGATGATGATAATGTTGACCCGGAGGGAGAAATTACTTTTGCTCCAATTATCCTTCCCACTCGCTTTGATCTTAATGTGCGGGTTTTTCATGCGACTCATTTTGAGTACCATGACCCCTTTGTTCACATTCATAAGAGTGATAAGGTCAACAAAGTCATCCAAGTTGATGTTACTAGTGTTGAGACCTTTATACCACCATTACCATGTGCTTTATATGATCTTGTATTAGCATGGGGGGACGACACCGTGTTGTCTATTCCTTTCTCTCCCGAGGACGAGGTATTCGATCCCAGAATCGTTGATTTAGGGAAATCTCGGCCTTTCACCGATGTAATAATTGAAAGATTTTTCGATCATCTTGGTGCGAGTTTATCTCGGGGAACATACTATATCCATACCATTATTTGTGACTACCATCTCTTTTTAGAGATTTATGTTGGAGTTTTATGTAGATTAATCTATACTTATGTTTTTAAAGAGAGAAAGAGATAGAGAGATGGTGGATTACACACACACTTAGAGAGAGAAACCAATGTTTTACTATGTGTAAATTATGAAACCACACACCCTCTCCATCAAAGGAGAGGGTTTATATACCCAAGCCCATGAGATGGGCTTGGGTTTACATTAGGCCGCCGGCCCATACAATCCATGGGCTCGGTTTTGGGCTTTGTTTGATAAATGTAAATAACTAAACTACGAGCTATAACGTAGACTATTGTTGGAGTGACCGATCCTTTCTAATACGTAAAACGTATTACCAACAATCTCCCCCTAAGGGAGGTCACTCCAAACAAGGGCGTTACTCAAGTTACAATAATAAAATAAACCTAACATACTATGCTTGTCTTGAGCTCGTAGTCTTCGTCTTTCTTTTTCTTTTTTTTTTTCTGGTGAACATGCTGATGTGATCTTTGATATCAATCTTTGAGCATCAATATCTTGCCTTGATCTCGTGCATCCATCACTTGTGATCTTCGCCTCTTCGTGACCTCACGTCCTACATACTTATACCTTCGTAATTCTTGAAAGCTTCAGAGTTTGAAACAGCGGAAGACTTAACTTTTAGGCTTTCTTGAATTAGATGAGATATTAAGTGCATAAAGTATAAGCATGCGGGGATGACTTCTTCTTGGATCCCGCAACGCCACCGTCTTCAAATGCCGCAACATAAGTAGACACGAACGAAATGGCTTTGAACATTTCATTCTAATTCGGTAGCATTTTACCTCCGGTCGGTGAAGACCGTTGGACGATATTCAATTAAGAACCGCACCATCGTTGCTTTCCAGTTGTCACGAGCTTGATTCGTACAGAATCTTGCAAGTTACCTACCAAGTGCTGTTTGAGGTTAACACTAGAAGGATTTCCACTCATCACTGTGAACACTAAGGTATCTCTGAGTGTTCTGGCAAGATCACTAAGATATTGCGTAGAGGCCTGGAACGTGCTTAAATTCAGTAACGAATTAAACAGCTGTTGCTTTCTAGTTATCACAAGTTTGATTCATAAAGAATCGCACAAGTCACATACCATGAGCTTTTTGATATTCGCTCAAGAAGGATTTCTATCTTCATTGTAAATACTTTCGTATTACTCGGATGTTCAGGCAAGATCATGAAGATTTTGCGTAGGACTCTTAAAATCTTTCTTACTTTTCACAGTGTGTGAAGAAGCAAGGAAATATGAAAGTGTGTCCTAATGAGATATTTGATGATCTCAAATGGCTCTAGACTCGATCGTGCATTTTGGATTTTAGTGATCGGAGGCTGAAGAGGAGTGCCACCTTTTTAATACCAATTTATTCGGAGTGAATAAATCAATAGATAACGTGTTGTCTCCGTGTGATTAAAACAAATACCTTTTGAGAGATATCTGAGTTAGTTGGAATGGGTTGTGCATTGCATCACTGGGTCCATGATGTCTGTCTTCAATATCAAGAATCATTAAAATGATCTCAATAGCATATGTGTTGACCCGGTTTCTACCTAAGTTGTAAGGAGGGCTTCTTTCTTTACACCCTTTATCTTTACAATTCTTTTTCATTCTTCAACCCCTTCAATGCTTACCAATACGTCATAACTAGCACCTTGTTGTGATTGTTCCAGTGCTAACTTAAGTACTTGGTCGGCATTCAGCTACGTTCACAATCTTTCTCCATCTTTCCTAAGGACTACTATTTCTAGCTATGGAATGTCCTTGGGAAGATTCCTCCGGTTCTAGAAGAATCATAGGACTTAACCTATCCTACCATCCTTATGTCACCACAATCTTCATCGTCGTGAAATAAATGGGTTTCGGGTAAGTATTTGTCACCATGAAAGTCCATTTTGATATAGCAAATCCATTTTGCTCCCCCTTAACATATGCCACGATATTCGAAAACATTTTGCACATGTCGGGATGAGCCAGCACATTAAGTCAAACCATTTGTGATAATATCCCATATTAAATCACATTTTCTCCCCCATATTAAAAATATTAACCCAATCGATGTTTTTAATATCAATTGATTTAATGAAGTTTTAACAAAGGTTTTGGGAAGAAAAATGCAAGTCCATTTCATCTTCATGATATCAAATGTATGAGATATGATATCGATTTGTAGCATGATCATAGATTCACCATATTAAAAAAGAATTGACAAGGTTGGACCTGATAGATGAGAATCATCATATGATAAGATCAAATGGTTCTTGTCAGCATATGTTGGTCGCCTCGTCACGTCTGAAGTCATCTCTTGACACCACATGTACGATTGGTATTGTATTCTTGACACCAACTTGTGAACTTGGCACTTTCGGCATCGAAGATTCTGAATGCTTGGCAGTTGCTCCCCTCAATTGTTGACCCGTGTGCTATTGAAAGAGCTGTAGTCGTCGGTTGAGTAGTCGCATCGTCGAGTATGTAGATACCAATTGTAGATTGCTATGGTTGTAGAGATGATAGCTTCATAAAAACAAGACTTCTCTTGTTTTAACAAATAAATGCACTGAAACGTACATATATTTGTGTTAGACCAAGTTATAAAGTAAACTTGATCCCTTACAAGGTTTTAAAGTAAACCTTGCCCGAGAAAATTAATTCCCGTTGTTGAGCCAAAGCTTTCATATGAAATACTTGACTTTAATATGAAAACCGGGTTGCAGTCTGAAATAACTACAAGCCATTTAGGCATGTTTTATGAAATATTTACAACTTTTGTACGAACTCTATTTATGGCGCCGTGTCGATATTAATCAACATTTCTAAGGCCGTAAATATTATCGTACCAAAAGACATGCCTTTGAAAAATAAAGTAAAAAAATATTTTTGGATTTTTCTGAATTTTTCAATTTTTATGGTTTTTATATGGTTTTATATTTTTGTATTTTGCTTTTGAGGATAAAAATATAAACAATATATACAAATGATCACCAAGGATACGGAGAATAGTTTTACCACCACTATTCTTTCGCTTCATCTGCTAGTTCCTTAAGAGTCTCAGGCGAGAAGGTTCTCATTCCTAGCTTGTCGGCCAAAAATTCAATTCGAGCGCGATCTAAAGCCTTCGTGAAAATATCCGCCAATTGATACTCAGATCGGACAAAGTAAAGCTTGATTACTCCATTTTCCGCTTGCTCCTTGATGAAGTGGTAGCGAATGTCAATATGCTTCGACCGGGAGAATTGAACGTTGTTGCAGCATAAGGCAATTGCACTCTTGTTGTCACAGTACATCAGAATCTTGTTGAAACCTAGACCATAGTCGGTTAATTGCGATCTCATCCAAAGAATTTGAGCACAACAACCGGACATAGCTATGTATTCTGCTTCCGTACTTGAAATTGCAGCGCTTTTCTGCCTTTTCGATGCCCAACTGATTAGTCGATCTCCTAATAGTTGCAAAGTTCCACTCGTGCTACGCCTTGTATCTTGACAACCCGCGTGATCCGCATCTGCATATGCCATTAGTGCAATAGAAGAGTCCTTCGAATACCAAAGTCCCCGATTAATGGTTCCTTTAAGATATCGAAAGATCCTTTTAACAGTAGCTAAGTGTAACTCAGTAGGCCTAGTTTGATACCTGGCACACATACATATAGCAAACTGAAGATCAGGTCGACTGGCTGTGATATACAGAAGAGTACCGATCATTCCATGATAAAGTGTCGGATCAACGGAAACTCCATGTGGATCTGCATCAAGCTTAGATTTCTCCACCATTGGAGTGTCCACGGGGTCGCAAGATTCCATCTTATATTTCTTAAGCGATTCAAGGACATATTTGGATTGATTAATAAAGATGCCTCTGGGACTCTGAGATATCTGAAGACCTAAGAAGAATGATACCTTGCCCATCATTGACATCTTAAACTTGGAAGACATGAGTGTCCCAAACTCATCCGATAAGGTTTGGGTCGAGGCTGCAAATATAATATCATCAACATATATTTGTACCATAATCATATCTTTACCTCGTTTCTGA
This sequence comes from Glebionis coronaria, assembly GCA_025667525.1. Taxonomy (NCBI): domain Eukaryota; kingdom Viridiplantae; phylum Streptophyta; class Magnoliopsida; order Asterales; family Asteraceae; genus Glebionis; species Glebionis coronaria. The sequence goes on along the minus strand of CM046882.1, from coordinate 262,634,362 downwards.
ATAAACAGCATGGGATCCACCTTGCCTTTTGCGAAGCCTTGAGTAATGAGGAATTGTGACAATAGATCATACCATGCGCGTGGAGCTTGCTTCAACCCATAGAGAGCCTTTTTAAGCTTGTACACATGATTAGGATAATTAGGATTCACAAAACCATCTGGCTGTTGAACATAGAATTCTTCCTTGATTTCACCATTAAGAAATGTCGTCTTCACATCCATCTGATAGACGATCATATTCATATGGGCTGCATAAGCGAGGAATAGTCTAATAGCTTCCAAACGGGCAACAGGTGCAAAGGATTCCATAAAGTCGACGCCCAATAATTGCTTGTATCCACGAGATACTAGTCGAGCTTTGTTTTTCAATATTCCGCCTAACACATCGAGTTTCACCTTGTAAACCCATTTCAAAGTGAGTAACTGCACTTGATCCGGGCATGGGACAAGTTCCCATACTTCAAGATGTATAAACTCATTAAGTTCTTCTTGCATAGCTTCTATCCAACAGGATTGAGTAAAAGCTTCTTTCCATGTCTTAGGTTCAACTTCAGTGAGAAAAGCATCAAAGTGACAAAACATTGCACTTTCTTGTAACTGACTTCGTGTGGATACCGGACGATTAGGGTCACCAATAATAGAATCCATAGGATGATCCTTGTTCCACTTGCTGTCATGTTCACGAATCAAAACTGTAGAAGGAGCTTCCTCTGTGGTGGACGACCCGGCTTGATTAGGGTCGGGAATAGGTACACCAAAGAATGGAAGTTCACGTATTTGAGCGAATTCCAAATCGTGATCATCATCATCCTCTTCATCATAAATAGGCATGACGTGGGTAGTTGTTACATGTGTTGGTTGAGAATTACTTGTGGATGGGATATCTTGACCAATTGTAGGTGCAGATGTATCTGATTGTGCTTCGGTTGCTGGAGCGACAACTTCGGTTACCGGAGCTATGACCTCAGGTTCTTGAGCAACAATAGTTGGAGGAGTAAAGAATTCATCAAAGAACGGTTGAAACAACGTATCCCATTCAGTCCTAGTAGGTGGTATAAATGATGAAGTATGGTTGTTTGGGACAAGACCAGAACTAATATTACTGGGTCCCATTTCATGAAGTGCGGGTTCAGAGCTGCTTTACTCAGAAGCCATTGCTGTCAGCTCGTCAAAATCAACATTCATAGTTTCGAGGATCTTGCGAGAGTTACGGTTGTAGATTCGGTATGCCTTCTTTGCGGGTGCGTAACCAAGAAAATACCAATATCAGCCTTTGGTTGAAGTTTTCCCAAATTGTCACCATCATTATTTGGATAGCAAAGAGAACCAAATACATGAAGATAGGATAAATCTGGTATTTTCCATGGAGAAGCTCATAAGGTGTTTTACCATGGCGTTTACCAATTAGTGACCGGTTTTGGGTGTACACTGCTGTTGATACTGCTTCTGCCCATAAAAACAATGGAGCCTTTGCGTAAATTAACATGGTTCGAGCAGCTTCCATAAGTGTGCGATTTTGCCATTCAAAGACACCGTTTTGTTGTGGAGTGCGTGCAACGGATGTTTCATGAGATATGCCAACTTCTTCATAATAATTACGCAAGATTTGATTCACAAATTCGGTTCCATTATCTGTACAAATGCGTCGGACAGTAGTGTTGAGACGCACTTGAATCATCTTGAGAAATCTGATGATGAATTTAGGTGCTTCATTTTTTGCTTTAAGAAATTTCACCCATGTAAACCGAGAGTAATCATCGACAATGACGAGGATGTACTTTTTGCCACTAAGACTTTCAACACGCATTGGCCCACAAAGATCCATATGCAACAGATAAAGTTTCTCTTGGTTGGTGTCTTCAGTCTTGGGTTTGTAAGACTTCTTAGTGCTTTTCCCCATTGTACACGCGGAACACAAATGATCCTTGTGAAATGATAGTTTAGGAAGACCACGAACAAGTTTGTTTTTCGCCAAGTGATTAATAGCGTCAAAGTTAAGATGAGATAACCGTCGATGCCATAACCATGACTTAGTCTTCGATGCTTTGGAGAGAAGACATATGGGAGAGGCGGCCATCATGTCTTGTAGAGACAAAGTATACAAATTATTCCCTCGGGTACCTTTCAATAAATCAACCCCTTCCAAATTACGAATGAAGCAGGTATGCTCTCGAAAAGCAACTTCTAGGTTTGCATCACAAAATTGTCCCACAGAAAATAAGTTATGACCGAGACCTTCCACATAATACACTCTCGAAATTATAACATTCCCAATATGATATTCACCATAACCCATTATCTTTGCAATATGATCATTTCCAAATCGAACCGTACCAAGAAACTTGCTGACGAAATTTCTGAGCTGAGAGCGATCTCCGGTCATATGCTTGGAGCAACCAGAGTCCAAATACTAGAGAACAATTTGGACCACATGTTTTCAATAACAACAGTAGACAATGCATTGGAAACTATTGGTTCCGGAGTGTTAGCAGATACATATATAGAATTATCAGAATTGCTAACATTTTTGAGACCCTTAGATTTCCTGCGTTTTCTAATGTGAGTTTTAGCACTAACAGGTTTTACTGTTCCAACTTTCTTAGGTTTTGGATTATTTGCGGGCACTTTAGTGGGAGTAGACCTAGTTAAAGGACACTTTGTTCCTACAGTAGTGTTGGTGTTCCTAGTTAAAGGACACGCTTGTGTTTTGGTAGCCTTGGTACTCCTAGTTAAAGGGCACACTTTCTTCACTTCAGTGGGAGTAATCCTAGTTAAAGGGCACATATTTCCTACTATAGTGAAAGTTCTACCAGTGGGACGCCACATCCAGCCAACTTGGGTTAACACTTTCCCAGTCGGTTTCCATTCTAATCTATTTTTCCGGGCATACATCTCATTCACATGGTCAATAAGGCAAGAATCATGACGACTAGAAAACATACATTCATTGCAATTCAAACATTTCAAATTAGAATTCACAGCAGGCTTAGAACGCTGCACAACCACAGAGCCTTTAGGTTTAGCTACATGATTCTTTTTATTCAAAACAGAAATAACATTCCTAGGATGGTCTTCTACTTTCTTCTTCACTTGACTACTAGATGGGGGCAAGATCCTATCATTCTTCTTGTTTCTTTTAAGCTTAGATCTTTGAGCCTTAGTAGTGGTGCTTACTCCTGTAGAAGGCAACACATGAATATTAGAAGCTGGTTTTGATTCCGCCTTATCTTTAGTGACCAAATTTTGAGATGGTTTAGTCCTAGGGCCCTTGTTAAGTGGTGTGACGGCTATTAGGTTCCTTTTGATTGCACTAGAGGACGATGCTGAGACAGTGGCTGCGTTATCCACAACATTCTTACCTTTTAGAGTACGAAGTGTTTCCTTTAACTCAGCCAATACCAGATTCTTATCACAAATTTGTTCCCTCAAATCAGATATTTCCATTGACTTTCGATTCAATTGTTCAATCAATGATTGATTCTGTGTAGTGGTATCAACAGATGCGGGCTGTACTGAATCGAAGAGTCGTGTATTTTTCTGTTTTAAGTTATCAACTTTGGACAAAATCTTGGAAACTCGATTATCTAGATCAAGTTTAAAATTCTCAGCGGCCTCAAGTACGTTCACACAGTTAAGCTCCTTAGATTTCTCTATTTCTATCGGCAAAGATTTAGCAACTTTGTCACTTGGCTGAGGCTGTTTTGATTGTAAATTCAGTCGAAAATTCTTTTCAAAGTTTGCATCATCGATATTAACACCTTCGAATGACGTTTCAAAGATTTCTTGAATAAATTGTTGCTTGCATTCAAGCGAAATACAATGTGTTTGAATCTCATTAAAACATTTTGAAAGCGAAGAATATGAATCTTGAAGCTTTAAAAATTCAGCGTTAGATTCATGACAAGTATTATCTACCACATTATCCACAGATTCAACATTATACACAATAGAATCATTATCACCACTGTTATTCACACAGACAGAAACTATATCATGAGACATTACTTGCTTCAGAAGAAAATCATTTTGGCGTGAAACCCGTTCTATTTCAAGTAAACTGTTTTCATAAGCATCTTCCATTTCATTGAAAACACGTCTAACTTCTTCTATTTCCATAAACAAATCTTGATCAATATTACGAAGAAAAGCTTTAACATGGTCTACAAACGGAACAATTTCATCTCGAAACGCAGCTCTAGTGTGCTCAAAGTTCCATTCACCTTCCGTTATGGCCGTGGCCGTCGTACGTTCCAAAATGACCTTGTCAAAATCGGCTAAGTGTTGGTGAACCGTATTTAAGATAACGGACGCCTTACTTACCGGTGGAATTAACTTCGTTAAATCCTTTTTGACAAGTGTAGGAGACGTACTAGGAAGGTTTTCATTTGACAAACTTTGGGGCACAAGAACTGTTAATTATGCTAATTCCTTTTGTAAGCGAACCCGTGTCTTTTTCGAAAATTGATCCTTGTTGTGTTGATCATAATCAATTGTATGGAATTTTGAAAGCATTTTAGAATGAGCTTCATCCGCAAGTGATTGTGTCTTCTCAGTACTACGAACATAAGGTGCTTCTTTCGATTTGCCAATTATGGTCATATCATAAAGACCGGGAATATATTCCTGAGCTTGTTTTGCATACCCGGGATTAGGTGGTAAATCTTGAAGACGTTTAACTTCGATTTATTTAAATGATTTAGTTAAAAGATGAACCTTTTCTGTGGAAGCGTATTGTTTTAAAAGCTGTTGTTCCTTGAATTTAAGAAGTTTGGTAGCATTAATTTTTGATTCAACCTTTTTAGACTCGAGAGTTTCGAAATCCATTTTAAGTTTCTGAAAATCATTGACAACTGACTCCTTTTCTTTTAATTCGTTGGAAAGATTAGCTTTTAATGATTCTATTTCTTTCAAGTGTTCAATCTTTTCAAAACAAAATTGGTCAAATTCAGAACATGTTATTTTCTCTTCTTGAGGGACCATTTCAAAAGTTTTGATCTTTTTTTATGCAACGCAAGCTCAGTAGTTAAGGTGGAATTCGTATCTACGGATTGTCTGAGGGCCATATGCATTTGATCAATAATATGTTTAGGCACCATGACCAAATCATGTTGAGCATAAGAGTCCATACCCGTCGTAGCATTTGGTTGAGGTTCACTCAAATGTGTAGGATTGGGTACCACATCATTTGAGTTACTAGTTCCCGAATGCTGTTCGAGGTTGTCATTTTCATGTCCAACTTGATGTTGGTTATCATCAATATTATTAGATGTGTTTGGTACCTCACTGATGACATCAGAACTGTAGTGAGAGAGATTAGCAACGAGAGCAGCTTGGGCAGAGTGAATGTCATCACAATCCGAATCGTATGCATCAAGATCGTCCGCTTGATAAGCTGCATTAGAAGGGGAAACAACTGCAATGCCTTCAGTATCTGCTGCCCCTGGGTCTGCCAGAAATGCCAACTCCTCTGAATCCAAAATCTTCCCCTTAGACTGAGCATCAACCAAATACATCTTCTCACGAAACCATGCATCATCCCATCTCCTTTTCGGCTGTGTGCATTCCCTAGCCATATGACCTTGTCCTCGGCAATTGTAGCAAGTCACAACCTTTTTAGGACCAATGGGGCTCCCATTTCCACTAGCTTGAGAATTCACAGCTTGATTGTTCCCAGTCCTTATTGGAGGTCCATATGAATTTTGCCTTCCCTAAATAGGTTGCACCGTCACTTGACCATCTTGAACAGTGGCTTGTTGTCGAGGATTTGATGAGGTGCGGAGCTGATTGTTTGTTGGTGGAAATCCTCTAGTTGCAACAAGTTTTGACAAGTAGGCGGTGAGATGGTTTAGAACATCAGCTGGCGTATCATTTTGAGTAAAGACCGGTGCTTGGATTGGTGGAAGTTCATTAGAGTAGAAAGCTTGTGTTGGTTGTGCTTCTATTGGAAAATATCCTTGCTGAGGAGTATAGCCCAATGGAGAAGTGTTGGCTTGTGATGGTGATGTTTGATATGGTGGTTGCTGTTGAAAAGATTGTTGATGAACACTTTGTTGATATTTTTGCTGTGGCATCATTGGTGGTTGATAAGATGGTTGCTGTGGTTGTTGATAGATGTGTGGTGGTGGCTGCTGCAAGTATGATGGTTGTTGATAAGTATAAGCCATGTTTTGTTGAGAAGCATACATTGCAAGTGGATCATGAACTTGAGGTGTAGACAACCGAGCCTCGATCACATGGCATTCGTGTTGTTGAAGAAAAGCTTGAAGTTGATCCACATTGGTGTTATGCAAGTCCTTAGCCAATTTAACATCCGTCACGTATTTTTTCCATTATGGAGGAAGAGTGTTCAAATACTTGGTGTTCAATTGAAAGGTAGGAATTGCCATGCCATAGATATTTAGCTCATTCAACAATAGGGTAAATCTCAGATAGTGGTCATTGAGAGTCTCCCCTGGCACATAGGCAAACTTATCTAAAGTATCATAAAGCTTACACTCTCGTTCTTGTTTAGTTAACGAGGTGCCTTACATTAGAACACGAATTCTATCCCATAACTCTTTGTCAAGTTTATGTTTGCTGACGAGTTTGTAGACATATGGAGGAAGAGCTTGGAGAATGATGTTTGTAGCATACTTATCACATTTATCTTGAATCTTCATATCTCCAGTCAACTCACCCGTTGTGCGAGGACGAGTGGTCGTACCTTCCGTCACAGTACCATAATCTAATGGTCCATTGAGCACCGATGCCCAAATTAGATGTCCATTCTCCTTGTTCAACATATAAAGTTCCATTCGGGAAGCCCATTCCTCATACATAGTCTTCACCAACATTGGTGGACGGTTATCCGTACCCGAGAGGATGGACTTATCCGTAAGAGATGTGTACTCCATTTCAATAATTTAAGATTTACAAAGTTGATCGATCAATGAAATAAGGTTAAGTATTTTTGTGTTGTTGTGAGTTAAAACCGAGAAACAATGTTAAAATCCCCTAAAATATGTTCTCGATAAACCAAAAATTCCAAGTCAAAATTACACACGATCGAAATTTTTTAAGGAATAATTTTTGGTTTGTCGGAATGTCTAGATCGAAATGCCAGATCGGAATGTCATATCGGAATACCAGATCGGAATATAGCCCTGTCGAAATGTTGTTGGTATCGAAATGCCTAGATCGCAAAGCCTATCGGAATGATTCAGATCGGAATGCTCAGATCGCAAAGTAGCTGACAAAATTTAAGCAGAGTAACGACTTAAAAACTTCCTTATAGCCGTCGGAATCCCAGATCGCAAAGTACGATCGGAATGTCCATATCAGAATAAGTAATAAAACCCACGTATCGCAATGTAGAACCAAAACCCTTTCTGTTGGTGATGGTTATTGCGATGGAAGTCCACGTTTCACTTGTACTTTCCGATGGAGATTCTGCTTAAATTTCGGAATGAAGAACACACAACTTTTTTTTGCACTTTTGATCCAAGAAAAATGATGTTTTAACACAATCCAAGATACCAAGAACAGTTTAACACGAATCCCTATGTTACACTACTTTAAACTTCGATCAAACACCAAAAAAAATTTGAAGATTCGGCTAAAAACAAACCAACAATCTACGAAATGTTTAGAACACAATACTCAACACAAAAACAAACCTATATTTCATCCTAAGCTCTTGATACCATTTGTAGATTTGTAAATCTATACTTATGTTTTTAGAGAGAGAAAGAGATAGAGAGATGGTGGATTACACACACACTTAGAAAGAGAAACCAATGTTTTACTATGTGTAAATTATGAAACCACACACCCTCTCCATCAAAGGAGAGGGTTTATATACCCAAGCCCATGAGATGGGCTTGGGTTTACATTAGGCCGCCGGCCCATACAATCCATGGGCTCGGTTTTGGGCTTGGTTTGATAAATGTAAATAACTAAACTACGAGCTATAACGTAGACTATTGTTGGAGTGACCGATCCTTTCTAATACGTAAAACGTATTTCCAACATTTTATCCTTTCGTTTGTCATCCGACAACGAGGATGAGATCTTTGACCCCCGCATCGTGCTTTATTATGGAATTTATTCCATTATGCCGGTTTTTACCATTTTCCCTAAGGACCAATGAATGCGGGGATCGAGTCGAGCTCATGAATCGGTTAACAAAAAAGAGGTGCCTTGTGGGGGAGTCCCATATATTCTATCTTCTTTCTATTTTCTAACACTAATAAGGTTTGATCTTTCAAGCTCGTGCTCGTGTTTTGGTGTGTTGTGAATCATAGGTATGACCCTAATCTTTGAAGACTCTCGTGTTCGGTTTTGCCGGTCCACTTGATCTTCCATTCTTTGATTGCCAAAAAGGGGCACACTCTCTATCCTTTGATTTTTATCGACTAACGTTTTATCTTGAGGCATAATTAATAAACGGCTTATAGATTTACGTGCTCTCTCCATGTTAGGATTTTGCATTAGACTCTTCGTGTTTTAGCAAGGGGGTGTTACTCTTGAGCTAAGAAACATTGAGGACAATGTTTGGTTTTAGCATGGGGGAGTCAATCGATATAATCGCATACAATTGCTTTTGTCGTGTCCAAACAAAATCTTTTTCACATTTTTCATAAATTTTTTTAATTTTTAGTGTTATTTTTAAGTTTTAATAAAGAAAGTAAGTGCTTTTGACACCAATGTAGGCTTTCCGTTGGTGAAAATAAAAATAGTTTTTGACTCGACTCGGTTTTTACCTTAGCTTTTCCTTAACGTATTTGAATCAAGTTTTGCTAGGCTTTTATATAGGGAGCTTTAAAACGCGAAAGTCTTAATTCATACGGGTTAAGAACAAGAACTTTTAGCAAGTTCCTATAATTGATCCTAGAAATTCGTTTATCAAGGGAACTTTAAAACGCAAATTCTAAAACTTGAAAAAGTATAAGAAGATGCAAGATCCTATAGATGACTTGAAAACCCAAAACTTTGATTTAATAGGCTAAGTATCCATTGATTTCACATTTTTGAAATTTTACAATATGGAGAACAAGAGATGATAGAGTTCAATCATAAGTTTCTAAAATTAATTCTTATTTGTGCAAGTATTTTTGTGTTTGATTTAATCTCCTCGTATTTACTTTCCACGCTTTAATAATAATTGCTTAATAAATGAAGTTTTTAGCGGTTTAGGCTTGATACCTTAACTCGTAACTCCTTTTTTTTCTTACCTTGTAATTAAAGTGAGAACACATTAAGGGTGTCAGCGTCATGGACTTTTGATCATGGGATTGTGGAAATTTGGCTTAGTATACATATCATATGAATAAAGAAGAATAAATAAAAACATGTTCTCTAGGAGCCTTCGGGTGGGAGTCATGTAGCACTAACCTTGTCATTAGAGCCTTAGGGTGTATGGCAAGGGGACGTGTTGAATAAAAATTGCTTCATCATCATGAGCCATAAGGTGGGATGGTGATGTCAATTCCCTTATTCTTGTCCAAGGAGCCTTAGGGTGTGGATTTTAAATAAGGAGCATATTTGCATCTTAAAGAGCCACAAGGTGTTATGATGTGATTGTTGCTAACTCCATTTAAAGTCATAATTGACTTTGGAGGTTTTTATTGTTGCTTTTAAGTAGTCCTATTAGCCAAATTTGGGTCCAGGGGTTTATCCCTCAAATCGTGTTATGTTATCCTTGATGTGGGCTTTCTTTAGTGACAACGGTTTTTGAAGTCGAGGTTAGGTTTTGAGTGTTGAGTTTACACCGTTCTTGCCTTCATTTTTGGATTAATAAATATCAAATAAAGTCAAATGAGCCTTTGGGTGAATGACAAATAAAATCTAGAGATTCAATTAGGAATAATAGGAGATTGAGTTTAACACAAATTACTTGTATGAGTTGGTTTAATTTTGGGGCTTATGATTGACAATGATCTTGTTTTTGCATTTGGCATGGAAAAGTGAAAAAACGAGGACGATGAATCTATTTGAGTTTTATGATCCTTAAAGTTATTTTTCAATAATGAAAGCAATACATTATGTATTTGCAAAATAAAGGTCAAAAAGTTGAATAATGGTGTAGTTAGTGTTTTAGTTTATCATTGCGTGAGGACACGGCAATTGCTTAGCAAGGGGGAGTTTGATATGAGCTTAAATACTCATATCATTTGTGTAACACCCCATTTTGATAATGGAATGTCACTCGTAACTATGGTGTGTCATCAAAGCATACAAGGAAAAATGTCTAAACATTACATGACCATAAAAAGAAAAATAACGGAATCAAACATCGGTAGTCCATAAGTAAAGCTCATCACACACAAACATAAGTACTATAAAGGAAAGGACTAAACAATGTCCATAGCAAGAGTATCAAAGTAAAGATAATGCATAAAGTAAAGAAAGGCTAGCAAGCTTCCAGTCCATATGCCCGTACGCTTAAAGTCTACGAGCGTCCCTGAGTACCTGCCGTTTTGGGAACATAGAAAATGGAAAACGGCTGAGCAATACGCTCAGTGCACGAATGTACAATAAAGCATGAATAGGATAAGCATATAACATATAACAGCGGAAGAAACTAAGTCCCGAATAACCTGGTTAAGTCTTGGTAAAACTGGTTTTATAGTTTCAAAAGCCTTATGTTTATCTTATAAAACTGTTTAACATATTCTACCATTAGCCAATATAGGTCATGAAAATCCACCGTGCATGAATACTTGGAGGGGTGACCTCATCATGCAAATTAGAGGGGCTGCCTCTAATTTAATATACTGGTTTGGGTTGGAGGGATCAGCTCCTTGTGAAGGATGCAAGGCACACACCACATTCACAATGAGTAATCTATTGAAAACATGTAACTAGGATGCACCCATGCGCCCCACATGATAAATATAATAATATGGCCAAAAGCTGAAGGGACGCCACGAGCAATCACTCCGCTGTGGTGAAGTCATAACATCAGTGCCTCTAATGTTATGGTTATGGTACCTCCATAACTAGGTGAAACTGGTCATGCATGTATATGGCTATAGGTATTCTAAATTAAACATAAGCAAGTCAAACATATAAACTTATACTACGGGAAAACATTTGGCTGCATATGGGGAATCCTAATGAGGAAAGAATGTCCATACTGAAAGGACGGGAATCCGTATCTTATGTCTAGTGAACGAAGAAGACGAACTGAGGAGAATCCTACTTCGGTATCACTAATGCTACATAAATACATACGTGAATAAGTATCTGATTACTAATAACGTAACTGGTTTTATGTCATGTCTTAGCTTATCTTATACGTTCATGTTATGTTTTATTGTATTTTATGTATTATTATACTTACTGTGTAATAATAAGTAACTTTCTAAAAATAGCAGGTTTCCTAAAATAGAAAGTTTCCAAAAATAGAAAGTTACCAAAAATAGAAAGTTTCCAAAAATAGAAAGTTTCCAAAAATAGAATTACTGCTTAAATTAGATATGTTTCTAAAAATAGAAAATTTCCATAAATGGATTAGCTGCCTTAATTAAATACGTTCCTAAAAATAGAAAGTTTCCATAGATAGATTAGCTGCCTGAATTAATAAGTTTCTAAAAATAGAAAGTTTCCATAAATAGATTAGCTGCCTGAATTAAAAAAGTTTCTAAAAATAGAAAGTTTCCATAATTAGATATAAGCTGGTTAAATAAGCTAAGTATATAAGATTAAGTGTTTTCTTATTAATTTTCTAAGTCATAATAATATAAGGTATAGTTTATTAATTATTACATGTAATTTAAATAAACTATAGGTTAAAAGTATTTAATTAAATATATCATGTTTTTAATTAAATCAAGTTAAATACTTAGGTTAAAACATGTATTATTATTTATTAAGAATATAACCTAAGTCATGTTAATTAGTTAATTATAACCATGGTTTTTAAATAATTAATTAATTATAATTCAAGAAAATATAAATACTTAGGTTAATAATTCCATGATCTAATAATTAAATTATAACCTAAGTTATGTTTTAATAAATTAATCATGTCATATAATTATTAATTTAATTTTAACATATGATTATTAAAACATAACCTTAACATAAACCATGAACCGGACTCGAAATCAACACCATACCCCGAACCACTTCGGGGTACCCCCTTGTTTGCTGCTACCGTGGGACCCACACCACCAAACTGGGACCTTATGGTGTCGGTGGTGGTCTATAAGCCAAACCGAGACCCACTTGGGGTTCGGTTTAGGCGTCGGCCAAACAAACACCCCTAAAAATCTCAGTTTTTATTTACCCCATAACCAATTACATGTTTGATTTATGTTTTTAATTAGGTTTTTAAAAACATCATGTTCTTATTTAATTTATTAAATCAAACAAAATAAAAAGGATTAAAAAGGTATACCGAATGCGTGGATCTAACGAGGATGAACACACACGAACACTTACAAAAAAACCAAGATCAAAATCAAACAAACACCCCCCATTGGTGTTGTTGTATGCAGCGGCCAAAAGGAAGAGCAAGGAGAAGGAGAAAACGTTTTTTTAGGTTTTTGATTTGTTTTACTGTAAAGTGAAAAGTGAATACAAGTTTTACCTTAACCCCCTTCTTAGTAAAATTTGATGGGCTTGGCCCATCTTTCTTGATGTAGCCGCGGTTAGGGGGGCCCACATGGGGTACCAGTACCTTTTTCCGTGTCTCGTTATTTAAGTGTTCGTTCGTGTTTATTTGTGTTCTTGTTTTATGTGTTCTCGTTAAATATTAACCGTGACTTAATATATTTATTCGTGCTCGTAATAAATATATGTACGTAATTAATATGAGTCCGTGATTTAATTCCGTTCATGATTTCGTGATCGCATGTTCGTGATTAATTATTGTTAAATAATTATTGAGTGTTCGTACGTAATAAATACTTATCGTGTTCTGACACGCACATAATACGTAGAAACCTAACACGTGAACGTAATCATACTATAATAGGAAAGTTTTAATCTAGTACGTATGATCTTAAGGGAACTATTCATGGTAAAAGCATGCGGGTTTTACAACTATTCCCCCCTAAAAAGAATAATTCGTCACCGAATTATAGATAAAGTAAACTGGAAAAGAAGAACATACCCGAATTCAAAATATGAAATGAGTGTAATAAACCCGGATAGACTCCTCTGTTTCCCAAGTGGCTTCCCGCTCGGTATGATCCCTCCAAAGGATTTTGACGAATGGAATCGTCTTCCTTCTCATGACTCGTTCTTGTCTGTCAAGAACTCGTTCAGGTTCTTCTATGAAAGTGAGATCTTCACGTATCTGTTCTAGTGGATACTGAACAATGTTAAGGGGATGATACTGGTACCCTCTGAGTAAGGACACATGAAACACATTGTGTACATGCGAAAGCTGCGGATGTATGCTAACCGGTAAGATACTTCACCGACTCGTTCAATGATATCAAACGGTCCGATGTAACGAGGACTGAGCTTCCCTTTAATCCTGAAGCGTCTAACACCACGTGCCGGCGAAACCTTAAGGAAGACGTGATCTCCTACGTTAAAATGTATGTCCCTACGATGTTTATCGGTGTAACTCTTCTGACGTGACCGTGCCTCCTGAAGTTTCTGCTTAGATACTGCGATCTTTTCATTGGTCATCTCTATGATTTATGGTCCTTCAAGTGTTCGCTCGCCAACCTAATCCCAGCAGATTGGGGCGCGACACTTTCTGCCATACAACATCTCGAAAGGAGCACACTTGATACTGGCGTGCCAACTGTTGTTGTATGCAAACTCCACCAAACAAATGTAATCGTCCCAATTACCCGTCCATTCCAACGCACATGACCTCAACATGTCTTCCATTGTCTGAATCGTTCCTCCCACTGTCCGTCTGTTTGAGGGTGAAAGGTCGTGCTAAGCTTAAGTTGTGTACCCCAAGCTTTCTGCAGACTCTTCCAAAATCGAGAAGTGAAACGAGGATCTCTTTAACACCCCCAAATTTATACGCAGCGGAATATATCTTTGGGTGCTAAACAATGATACAACAACACATAATTTATAAAGAACGACTCGAAAAGAGACGTTTCAAATTTATCGTTCCTAAAATATTTATCATAGTAGCGTAGTCCCAAGTAATCGTTACCAAAACACAAGTTAAAACAACATATTAGTTTTTTTTTAAAATGGAACGATAAATAAATCAAAAAGTTTGAACAACATAGCAGTGCACAACTTCATTCCCGTGACCTCCAAGCTTCCACTTCCTGATTACCTGAAATACATGTGAGTAAAACAATCAGCAAAAATGCCGAGTGAATCTATAGGTTTATGTAATCAATTTGAACACAAGCAAAGATTATAAGTTTGTGGCATGCTTATAAGCATCAAATAATAATTTGCATCAACAATGATAATTGTATATAGCATAAATTGCAATAAGCTTATGGAACCGAGCCCTTAAACACTCCTTTTAGAGGTCTGATAAGACATGAGATTTATTAATTGTCGATTACCTCTAGATTTTTGGTACATTGCCTTATACCTGGCTTCTCAATACAATATGTCCAAACAGTGTGGAGGTCGAGCCTAAGCTTCTGTGACAAGTCCACACAAACTGAACCGGGGAGGCTTCCCCTATAGATCTATTAATTGTACTAGCGGCTAGCCCATCATATGCTAGTTAACGGCCCATAATTGAGGCTTTAACAAAGGCAATCACTTAATGCAATTTAAAGGCAACCACGGTCCATTCATAGAGGGACAAGCATACCATAAAATCTTGTGTTCTAAGTTTATAAAAACATGTATTCCCCCTCGCGGGTTTTTAAAACAATTTAATGTGCACAAACGAGGCTATAGACTCACCTTAGCCAATAGTGGTAATGAGACGATCGCCGACGATAGATGATGCCTTTCAAACACGAGAACCACAACCTATCAAATAAGGTGCGTTCATTAATAATAGACTCGAGAAATAAACCATACATAAGAATATAAAACTCGACTCATAAAATCACGACAAACTCGAGAGAAAATTATATAAGTAACTTCATTATACTCTACTACACAGTTACTTAACCATTTTATACTTTTAACAAAGTCCGCCGGTACATACTACATGTACTAGCTTATTTACCCCTTTTTAAACTTGTCAACCGTTTATGAAACGACTCGATAAACTAACTTACTATATATAGAAAGTCCTCCTACAAGTTTATCAAATGAAATTACTTTTAAAGTCCCTTACCCGACTCATTTTCAAACTACAAAATCCGGACAGATTTAAGTTAATTTTTCATACAACCGTTTTAATTTATTTAAACAACTCCGTTTACAAAACCGGCAATCGGGTTTTAAAGTAAACTCAACCTATAAAATAAACACCTCATTATCAGTAGGTTACTTCTTTCAAAACTTCCATTTAGAGTCCCCGAGATTCGATCCAAATATCGACAACAACTATTTGTAGTGCCGATACTCGTCTCCCAGTACACGATCATTCAAAACATCATAACTTCGTGCTCGTTTGGAGCTAGAAGCTCTACCTTATATCAAATCGAAGCTAATAAAATTATCTACAACCCTAGGCTATAAGTTAACCCATTTTCAAAACATAAAAATTCGGATTTTACTGTTTACTTACTGTTGTAAAATGACTATTAAAAACTTGTATAAAATCAACTTTTTGATCAAAACCAACTATAGAAATGTTCATTCATATATCCTAACATCAACATATATGAACCATAACATCTAAATCATCATAAAAACAAAAACCTTTAGATCAAAATGAAGTTTTTAACAATGTTTTTAGCAAGAACACCATGGATCATGCCAAGAACACCCATGCATGATCATGGTTTCTACCTACCAACATCAAGAAATTAAAAAGTTCTTGCATGTAAGAATTTTTCATACCAAAATGATACTTGATCAAAAATAAGAATGGGTCTAGTTTTGGTTTAGCTCAAATCATCCTAAATCTTGAGTTAAATTGAAAATGGTATGGATTTGGGATGGGGTGTGGTGTTTCGGCAATTAGAGAGAGAAAGAGAGGAGTGGGTGAAATTTTGGACGTGAAAAATGAGTTGTGTGTGTTTGGTTTGGGTTTTTATATAGTGGGGTAGGGTGTAGTTTGCAAACATTGGATAGTTATGGACCAAAATGCAACATTTAAGTTAAAAAGCGGGAAATGACTAAAAATAAATTTTACAAATATTTACGGGACTCGAGTTTCGTAAAAATACTTTTTAAAAGTTTAAACGCATACGAAAAATAATAATATAACGACTCGATTCGTAATTAAAACGATATCGTCGAAAGTATTAAATATCGAAACGATCGATAATAAAATATAAAATTGTGGGCATCCGTCGGTATCGCGATCACTAGTAGTCCTCGTTGCTTGTCAAATTATTAAAATATAATATTTAATATCGGTTTCAACTTAAATTGTTAAACATAATAATATTTAACGTTATAAAATACTTCAAAATAATTGAAAATAGAATTAAATTATGACCTTGTTTTTACGGGTTTTACATCCTCACCACCTTAAGGGAGCGACGTCCCGGCGCTCAACTCGCCTCATATACGAGTTGTTCACTACCCGGAAGGATGAGGGCATTTCTTATAAAGAAGTCTTCACATTCCCACGTGAATGTCGATCCACGATCTCCACTGGTTCTTTTACAAAACTCAACTTGTCGTCAAGTTGTATCTCACCAAAAAGGAATAATTAAATCCTTATCCACCAGTCACCCGTCAAGCTCAACACATGAAAATTTTATGAATCACACGAAGCTCATTCGACAATAAGAATGGATGACAGAATTTTCGGGTATGTCCAGTTAAAAGGAATGTTGAAATTTAAAGGATAGTCATCGGCCGGATAGCCATGAACACACATAAAAAAGAACTATCAAGAAAAACATTTTCGTCATCGGAGGGTGCTCACACGCGGGTCCCTACTCAAAAGATAATACAAAGACACCATCTCACTTTCGCCAACGACCATTAAATTCTCAATGAACATCGTCGTTGAAAGTCAAAAAGATATTACATAATATGTGATCTACATGATCGGACGTCATCGGATGATGCCGTCTCAAGTTCTCACAACTTACGATCATTTGACTAGATCACACACCATATAAGTACATAAAATAAAAGGTCGAACATAAACATCGAGTATAGATCTCCACCGTTAATCATCGAGAAAAGCTTGAACGAACCCTTGATAATAACTACTTGATCTCAAGAGTCTTTCCACTTGTGGTGTCGGCTTCAACATACTCCTCGAGGTCGTAACGAATTTATTAACTCCATTCATTAAGAGATTCGGTCCATAATCATTCCACAAGTACACGCCTAAATCCTGGTGACACTTATCATTTCTTCTTATACACTGCTTCCCGAGATTCATTTTAAACTCAAAATAAAATAGTGATCTTCAATACGAGGAATAGAACGATATAAAAATGAATTTAATAAACGCATAAACGGACAGGATGTGGTAAAATGAGTTATGGTTGACGATCGACGAGGGATCTCGACTCACGTAACCGTAAAACATAATAATTCGCAATACTAGAAAAATGAGAGCGAAGAATGAATTAAATATTAACATTAAAATAACGTTTGTCACAATTATCCGTCCCGAATTTGGTATTACCTTAAAACTCAGTTGAGGTACTTTCTTGATAAAGATGATATATTAAAGATATAAATTAAATAGCTTCATAATTTATTTTGGTTGTCTTAAGAAACTTTGAAAGAATGACATAATTTTATTAATTAAACTCATATTGATGGTTACGATTTAGAAATATAATTTCCAAATTAAATCATTATTAGAAATATAAATTAAACCGGTAATTTCATTACATTAAAAGTAAAATATGATAAGTTAATTAGTTCAAAAGATAGAGCATAATTTTATTTTAAACATTAGTTTTAGTTATACAAAATATGATGTATAAATATGACCTTTTTCTTATGATAGCTATTTCGATAATTGAAAATCATTGGAAAATGTATAAAAGTTCCATGAAAATTTTATAATACGTTGTAGAAGATCATAAAGGTTTTTATTATTTCAAAATAAACATGGGATATATTCAGGTTTCAAAGTGTGACAAGATAACAAACGAATACGAATGGAAATGATGGTCAACAATTAGTACGAAATCAATGGTACAAAAGGGGACGAAACAAATGTCGTATGAATTCTTAAAGAGAATGGTAAAATAAAGGCGTTGATGGTAAGATGATAAGAAATAATAAATTAAACAAGTTGTCAATTTTGTTAGTGCGGTCGATGGTTCACCAATATCAGCTCGTTAACTTAGCGGTGGTCGATACATGATCGGAAATAAGATCCATACAAAAATTTTAATCAAAGAAAATTCCTAATAATCACTTGTAATTAAAACAAATCAAATGAACGATGTTAGTGTTTAAAGAGAGAAGTCAAAGCACTGTTCACAGGAGTGGATTTCGAGACAAAAAAGAGTGACGGACGTCATCCCGGATATACGGAAATCACTCTAGTGATAATTCATTATTCACGTGCAGAGACATTCCAAAGATCTATCCAGTCGCATAAAGAAGATTGGACGAGAAGGAAGGATAAAACATCGAGACTTTCAAGTCTTTTATCAATAGTCAGTAATCAAACGAACGGTCAAAAGAAATCAGTTATAAGACAAAATGAAGTAACAAGTGGAAAAACAATCATCGAGTAAAAACGTACCCGTAAACGTGTAATTCATCCAAGAGAAGGTAAGAAAACATATGCGGATGCATAGAAATTGCGCTACTTTCTTAAAATATGAAGGTTTTCAAAACTTCTTTTCACTTTATTTCATTTTATTTATCTTTATCATAAATACATGTAAAAAGTTCATTATTATCAAGATTTTTAAGTTGACTACTGTTCAGCCTAGCATGGCTCCTTCTAAATTAGACATAGGTGATCAGGCCATGTATAATTTAGGGCTAGCAATGCGGTGCTCCATTTTGTCAAAAAGTACTACGTTTCTTATGTTTATATATAAACCATGCCATTTGTAAAATAGAATTTAAAAATAGTTTATAAATTTATAGGATACAAGTAATTTGTGAGATACTCAATAAGCAACTTTTAATGTTATGAAAAGTATTTTATAAGACCAAAGTAAAAACAATTGGTGAAAATAATCGTAAAACAATATCAGATTTATTTATAAGGTGACATTATGACAACGCATAAAGTAGCCAAAGGTTTGTAAAAAAAATAGCAAATAGTAGCTCATAAAACAACCAATGAAATGGTTACAAGTTATTAAGGCTTCAAAAGGTTATAAGGTTTAGACGAAAACGCCATGAGACACGCGATAAGAATGTCGAAGAAGAATGTGAAGGTAAAACTTCAAAACTCAACCCAAATCAGTGGAAGGTTAGAAGAAAATAAAAATAAAATAACATCGAATGACAAATGGATCATATATATAAAAAGAATAAAACAGTCCACATGTGTATTCTATATAAGATACTTGACACAACATGCTTTTAAGAAAATATATTATTCGTTTTCAAATTACACCATTAATCCGGTAATTGCTAATCCTGTAATGTTTCTATTTTTAAACATTTTCACATGCAACTAGTATTAGTTAGTTGTAAAATAATATTTGTTAAAATTTTACGATCTCAAATGAACTTAAAACTACTTAGAAACGTTTAAAACCCATGTTCCGAATTTTCTATCAGATTTGACTTTTTAAATATGAGCTGATTAATTGACCCGATAAACGACATCTCCAAGACTCGGAGTCTAAAGCATTTAATGCAAAACGACGTTTCAGACGACTTTCAAGTTTTACCCGAGACCTGAAACCCAATATAAAATAACTAAAATACCCCTGCAAGTTCTGTGCAGGTTTGACTATTTTATTTTAAAAACACAGGTTTTACTTTTAAGTTTTGACCTGTTTATACACCCCCTGCAGTTTCTCCATTAAATATATTTTTGACACTTCCTGACCACTCAAAATATATATACGCACATGTCTTGTGGATATTACAACAACAATGAAAAATTAATCTCAATATGAGCATTAAATAAAAATATAGTATAATGAATGACAAAAGATGTTTCAAGGTATCCAACACAAAATTTAGGAAGCAAAACGGTGAATGACGTTCATAATTTAAGTTTCAAGGTGCAAAGTAGGCAAATCTCCTTGGTGCCACGCTTGTCAAAAACACAAAACATAACAAGAAAAGAATGGAACATTCATAGGTTGCGTTCTGAGAGCAAGAAGGTTAATGAAATAGGATAATACAAGTTTATAGATGTAAAATCGTATTCCAATCTAGCGCCATAATCTAGACGATGATTTATAAAATGACGTTGACGTTACCGAGATATAAGCGAACAATACACTTCGGAGTCAATACATATGAATGTCGATGAATTAAATCTTCGCATGCCGTGTAAAACGGTGATAAAAATCAACAAAATATTAAGGAAACCATGATATTATTCAACACAATTATAGGAAGTATTTCAAAATGTGTGACTCGCACGATAGCGGTTAGTCTATTCCAAGGGCACATTGAGCTACACAATGGTCTAGAGATTACGGTTCAAGACGTCCAAGCACAAACAACCGGAAAGCGATTTGGATATCTATAGATATCACAAAGGGTTAAATAATGAAAGTAGCGCGCACAGATGAAGGTATGTAGGGTCATAATATAAAAATTTTGCAATAAAAGCAATTTAAATACTTCAAAATAAATACAGAAAGATCTTGAAAATTCATTGTATTTATTCAAGTTGATAATTAATAAATGATTAACTTTTATCGAAAAGTTTAACGACATAAATATTTATCGATAAAGGGATCCTAGATATAAATATATATCCATAAGTGGATCATAGTATTTATTTATAAATACTTGCCAATAAGGTATACGTAATAACGCATACTAAAGTGGTAATCCCAGAAG
Organism: Glebionis coronaria; assembly: GCA_025667525.1. NCBI lineage: Eukaryota > Viridiplantae > Streptophyta > Magnoliopsida > Asterales > Asteraceae > Glebionis > Glebionis coronaria. The sequence goes on along the minus strand of CM046882.1, from coordinate 262,613,396 downwards.
TAGCTTGAACCTGAAGTCACACGATGTCCGGTGCACATGACTCTTTGAAAATTAAAAACCGACAGTTATAGTTTAGGTTTTTAGAAAAAGACCAAGTTCTCTATAACTCATGGCTCTGGTACCAATCTTTAACAACCCCAAATTTATACGCAGCGGAATACATCTTTGGGTGCTAAACAATGATACAACAACACATAATTTATAAAGAACGACTCGAAAAGAGACGTTTCAAATTTATCGTTCCTAAAACATTTATCAGAGTAGCGTAGTCCCAAGTAATTGTTACCAAAAGATAAGTTAAAACAACATATTAGTTTTTTTTTAAATGGAACGATAAATAAATCAAAGAGTTTGAACAACATAGCAATGCACAACTTCATTCCCGTGACCTCCAAGCTTCCACTTCCTGATTACCTGAAATACATGTGAGTAAAACAATCAGCAAAAATGCCGAGTGAATCTATAGGTTTATGTAATAAATTTGAACACAAGCAAAGATTATAAGTTTGTGGCATGCTTATAAGCATCAAATAATAATTTGCATCAACAATGATAATTGTATATAGCATAAATTGCAATAAGCTCATGGAACCGAGCCCTTAAACACTCCTTTTTGAGGTCTGATAAGACAGGAGATTTATTAATTGTCAGTTACCTCTAGATTTTTGGTACATTGCCGTATACCTGACTTATCAATACAATATGTCCAAACAGTGTGGAGGTCGGGCCTAAGCTTCTGTGACAAGTCCACACAAACTGAACCGGGGCGGCTTCCCCAATAGATCTATTAATTGTACTAGCAGCTAGCCCATCATAAGCTAGTTAACGGTCCATAATTGAGGCTTTAACAAAGGAAATCACTTAATGCAATTTAAAGGCAACCACGGTCCATTCATAGAGGGACAAGCATACCATTAAATCCTGTGTTCTAAGTTTATAAAAACATGTACTCCCCCTCGCGGGTTTTTAAAACAATTTAATGTGCACAAGAGAGGCTATAGACTCACCTTAGCCAATAGTGTTAATGAGACGATCGCCGACAATAGATGATGCCTTTCAAACACGAGAACCGCAACCAATCAAATAAGGTGCGTTCATTAATAATAGACTCGAGAAATAAACCATACATAAGAATATAAAACTCGACTCATAAAATCACGACAAACTCGAGAGAAAATTATATAAATAACTTCATTATACTCTACTACACATTTACTTAACCATTTTATACTTTTAACAAAGTCCGCCGGTACATACTACATGTACTAGCTTATTTACCCCTTTTTAAACTTGTCAACTGATGAGACTGCTTTTATACATAGTCTCATCGTCCAATTAGGGCTTAAAATGCATTAAATATCATCAAAATACCCAAATATATGCTTGTGTTTGTTGCTTGTGTATTTTAGGTACGGATATTAAGAAAATGACAAAAGATCACAAGAATCAATCAAAAACGAACACGGGAAACGAAGCCGCACTACGAATCAAGCCCTAATGAAGAATTTTCCAAAGAAAACCCTTGAAGATTTGAAGAAATATGAAGATTGGTCCTCAAATATGGAAGAATTGACACTTTATACCCTTGTATCTTCATAATTACAAGTTTGGTCCCTAAAGTTTGTCAAAATTACAAAAAGGACCCTCAACTTTCAACAATTGGCAAGAATGGCCCCTCTACTTTGAAGTTTGGACACTTTATACCCCTCAAATATCATTGAACATAAGTGGGGTCCCTAAAGTTTGAAGAAATGTCAAATATGGCCCTTGGAAATTAATCAAAATTGCAATGTTAGCCCTAAAGTCGTCAAAGTTAACACAAGGACTAGAAATGAAATAGATTTGGACTGGTTTTACAATGAATGGCTGTTATGTTTGGACTGGCAACAAAATTACTACTCCTTAGCCCATTACCCACATTAGCCCAATCCCTTTATTACCCGGGTTAAATTAATCTAGTCAAAGTCAGCACCCCCTTTAATCTTTTCCCACTAAACATGGATTTAAAAAATACTTAACCCCCATTTGGAATAAACCATCACCTGCTTATTTCCCCTAACCCATAAACCCTAATTGGGGTTTTCTTAATCCCTCCATAATTGAACAGTACCTCGTCCAGAATGTTAATTAACCCCTTCACAAACCCAACCCACATACAAGATTCCCTCTCCAGCTCACTATGGACCCCCCACCCACATGACCCTGCTACGTTTTGCAAGAAGACAACAAAGGGGCAGAGAATCAACGTTCAGAAAGTGGTATCTTACTCCTCCAAGCAAAGATGGACGTCCTAGATCGTTTCTACATCACTGGCATCCCCACAGAAAAACAAAGAAATCACATGACTTTGAAATTCAAAGTCAAGAATCGAATATGCTGAAGGATATCCAAGGGCACGTTTGGTAGTTCACCATTAGGGTTGCTAAATTCTAGAGCCATCTGTGTAAGCCTATAAAAGGCGTTAGGGTTTTAGTTCATTTTTTTCTCTTGTCTTAGTTTTTTTTTTAAATTATCTTGTAATATCTTTGGATGATATATGAAAGTTTTGGTTTGAAAAATATATTGAGTACCATTTATTTTCTTTAAATTACCGTTTTAAGTTACTGATTGGAAGGTTATCAAAAGTGTGTATGTTCAAAGTTCATTATGCAAGTTTCTTTTTAGTTCATGATAAGTTGGTTTGGAAATTTTTCACTTTAGCTGGTTGATAAGAATCTTTGGTTTGAATTCATGTTCAAAGATTAATCAAGTTACAGTTTGTTTTAAAAAAAAAAAAAATAAAGTCGTAAAATCAGTCATTGTGTTATTGTGTTTGCTCCTTCTATCTTAGCAGGTTTCATCATAACTTGCTTATTGTCCAAGTATTCAGCACAGACCCCAGTCTGTTTGGAGGTGACTTGGCAGTCACTGTGGGACGTGGATGTGGGTCCCACAAGGTAGTTTTCTAAATCCTTATTTAGTTTACAAAATTTCAGTTTTGTGTGATTTTTTTATGAAATTTGTGACAGATTGTTCATGTGTGGTTAAATTTGTTTGATTATGCTGGATTATGCTTATTGTGCATGATAGGATGAGTTTGCATTGATTTGGCCTGATTTTGTTTGGATTTGGTTTGTAAAAAGTAGAATATCAGATTTAAAGGGGTGTTTGGATAAGGGTTTAAACTGGGTCAAATTGAGTTAGTCTTGTTTAAAACCTGTCTAGATACTCTTACTAGGTAGTGGTAGGTTGTATGCTAGTGGTAGTTTTCATTTTGGTGAAGTTTAAGACAAGTTGCATGCTCACATCTTGGTAGAAGTAGCTAAAATTAGCATAGCTCCATTTCTGCCAGCCTTCTGTTGGAATTTGTTCATGTAAGCTTGTTTATTGTTGGATCATAGGCTAATATAGTCTTGTTCACCAGTTAATTGTCATTTGGTAGATGTATGTGCTTGTTTTGAGCCTTTGAATTCCACTTGTATGCCAAGTAGATCAGCATAAGTCATCAGACCTGCAATATATCATATCAGCAACCTTCATAGACCATCTTTGTGAGATTTTTGTGTGGCTTGTGTGTTTCTTGTGATTATCCTGACTCCCTATACTCAACTGAGTATAGGGGTGCCAAGTGAAGAAACCTGTTCTTCTTTGTGTTTTCAAAAAGTTAAACTGAGCCCGTTTTTGATTCTGTAGAGTTTATATTAGTTTGAATTGGATTTGTGTTTGTGATTTTGAGTTTAAAAAGAGTAACAGTTTGAGTTTTTAAAAGTTAAAAAGAAAAAAAGAGAAAAAAAATCAAAAAGGACGTGACCAGGACTCGAACCTGCGCCACTCCTCCCACACACAAACGTGTTAACCATCTCTGCCCTAGGGTCTTTGACTGATAGAGTTCATTTCATATTATACTTAAGGGTTGTTTGTTTTGTAGCTTATTTGATCAGTAGCTTATTAATAAGCTTATTCTAGCTTATTTCCTTAAGGTTCTTACCAGTTAGCATTTTTCTTAGGTTTGTATTAGGTTTTTTGACTTTTCTGTCCAAAAAGTTTATTTTTCCCTTTATTAATTAATTTTCTAGGATTATTTTAAGTTTTAATTTTAAAAAGTCATTAAAAAATAGAAAAAGGTAATTTAAAAATCTGAAAAAATAGTTTTTAGGTTTTTAATCATATTTTTGAGGTTTTCAGCTATTTAAGTTTTCAACTTAGCTTATTTTTTATTTTATTGGATTTTATGGTTTTTAGCTAACTTTAAAATTCAATATAAAATTATTAAATAGGTCTCAGAAAATTTTAATTGCATGTTTATCTTAGTTACATTATTCTAGATTTTTTGTATTTTTTAGAATTTTTTTATGAACTTTGAATTTTTTTGAATATTTTAATATTATTTTATTATTAAAAATTGAAGTTTGATTTTTTTTTTAGTTTTTACATTTTTCCTAGGTTAAAGACACTTAATTAGGAGTTTTGTCACTTTCGAAATATTTTTAGGACTTTTCAATTATTTTCTAGAATTAATTTAAGTTTTAATTGATTTTAATAGTTTTTAAGTGTTTAAAAATAGTTTAATTTGGTTTTAAAATTTTTAAAAATACTTATTACCTTAATTAGGTTATTTTTGAGGTTTACAAACTATAAAATCTTGTTTAGGGCTTTTTTAAAATTAATTGTGATTTTTAGGGCTTTAATTAGCATTAAAAAGTCATTATCTAATTAATTAAAAGGTTTTAGCAAGTTTGGATTTTTTGTAAACTCTTAGAATATTATTGGGGATTTTTAGTAATTTTTAGGAATTTTTAGGTTAAATTTTTAATTTTGGCACTATTTACGGTTTTGCGTGTTCGCCTTTTTCGTCGTAGTTTAATTCGTTTTCGTAACCGTCTTTCTCTTCTAATCTCATTTCTTTCTCCCTTTTTCAATCATATAATCACAAATCATTAATCAATTCAACACACAACGCACTTGCCTCCTTGGGAAACGAACTTAGATTCATTTGGGTCATTAACACTTGGTTTTTCCTAAAGCCGTTTGTTTAATACTCACCACTACTTTGCCTCTCTTTTCCTAAATGGTTGCAAAAAGCTACATCATTTTGGCGCCGCTGCTGGGGAGGCGTGTTGTGTTTTGGTTGAACAATTGTTGTTTTTATATATAGCGATAATAGTATTTGTATTAGTAGCACTCTACTAATACGTATTATCGTTTTTCGTTTTTTGTGAATACTATTACTATATTGTATACGTAGAACAATATATTTACAAGTACTCCAAATACGTGAGAAATCACAACCTTGACTTGGGAGGTCATTACCCAATCATTGTATTCGAATCTCAAACCAAAGAAAAAGGCAAAAATAGATAAATACTTTCGTGAAGCTCGATTTTGAAAAATACAAACTATAAGGTGGGTATAAGGCGGTTGTATTTCACGACCTAAAGGAAAAAGGCTCTTAAGTGCTTTGCGTCGCCTCGTTTCCTCCGCTTGCATCTGCGTATTTTGATTTTGAAAGCTAATCGAGGGTTTTGCCGCTCAAAGTATTACTTAAGTATCATATATATTTTCTTGGTTTCATTAGATTAAACCCTCTTGAACGATTTGGTGTTCCACCATCGTTCTAAAGTCATCGAAGGCGTTCACTTCACGTGATCGTTTTCATTCCTTAAGGCTTCTTTAATCGAGAGATTTGATTAAGGAGGAGATTTGTAGATTTGTGTCTACTAATACATTCCAAAAATCCAAAAAAAGTAAAAACAATCAAAAACCACAAAAAAATTGAAAAAGTAAAAACACCAAAAAGAATCTTCTTTGCTCGCCCTCTCGTTATACGTGACGTTTATGCAAACTCTCTCTAAAGCAAGACGTGCTCGTAAACGAAGAAACAAATCCACCACTCCTTCTAGTGAGAAGTCTCCTATTGACGAACCCATTGTAGTGAAAGAAGCACCCATGGCTAATCGAACTATGATGGAGTTGCTTCAAGCACCCACCGAGGGTTATGGAGAAGCGATTGTGATTCCCGCTATCCTTGCGGAGAATTTTGAGGTTAAGACGGGTTTGTTGTCCATGATTCAAAATAACAAGTTTCGAGTTGACGAAAAGGACAACCCTCATAACCACATTCGCCAATTTAATCGTCTCACCGCCACTTGCAAGTTTAAGGACGTTTCAAACGACTCGATTAAGATGATGCTTTTTCCGTATTCCTTAGCGGGGCCCGCAAAAATTTGGTTAGAGAAAGAGCCACCCAATTCTATATTGACGTGGAAGGATCTCGTTTCAAAATTCGTGAACCAATTTTTTCCGCCCTCTAAGACTACGCACTTGAAAAACGAGATTTCAAAGTTTTCGCAAGAGAGAGTTTTTCAACGGCTTGGAATAGGTTTAAGGAAATGTTGCACGAATGTCCTCATCATGGTTTTTCCGACTTGCATCAAATTGACACGTTTTACAATGGCTTGAACGATCATGAGCGTGATTATCTTAATGCCATCGCGGGTGGTAATTTTTTGTGTAAGACGGTCGAGGAAGCATTGTTAATTATAGAGAATAGGTCTAAGGTCTATAGTCCTCGTAGCACGTCTAGTGTTCGTAAGACTTCGTCTTCGCCTTCGCCTTCATTGTCACACACCGTTGATGCTTGCCAAATCGAGGCTAATTTGGAGAACAAAATTTATGATAAGCTGAAAGGATTGTTAATTGAGTTTAAAGTTGGTGAACAACCCACTCCCGCTACGATTAAAGCGGTTGAGGTTTCTTGTATGTATTGTGGTGGAGCTCACGATTATTCCGAGTGCATTACCAACGGTGGTAACACTTCGAGTGCCTTCACGGCCGCTGGAACTTATAACCAAAACGGTCAAGTTCATCGCACTAATCAATTGACTCCACCGGGTTTTCCACCAAATCAAAATGCTAACAATTATCGAAACAATCAAGTTGGTTACCAAAGCAATCAAAGGAACAATTTCAAGGGTAATAACAACTATGGGAATCAAGGAACTAGTAGCCAATTGCAAAATCAAAACCAAAACCGTAATTTTCAAAACACGAGTCAAGGTCTTCAAAATGTTTACACTAAAGAACTTCCAATGGACTTTTTGAATTACGCCACGGCAAATGATAAGATTTTTGAAAACATTCAAGAGCAATTGGCTAGTCAAGCTAGGGACACGGCTAAAAACACCAAGGAGTTAGCAAATTTTGTGAAGGAAAATCTTAACATGAGAAACGAGTTGAAAAATGATTTTGTTAATCAAATTAGAGGTCAAAACAATAAAATTAAACAAAGTCATGCTAGGCTTGAACAAAGGATTGACCAAAAAGCCGCTAGTCAAGATTTGAAGTTTAATAGTCAAGATGCTAAGCTTAATGCCATTTTAGAAGCCGTCATGGGGAACAAAGCCTCTACTTCGAGTGGTCTACCTAGTAACACCGTTTCAAACCCGAAGGGAGAGATGAAAGTGATTACCACACGAAGTGGTAAGACACTTAAACAACCGACTCCTCAACCAATTACTCCAACGGTGGAGGAAATTGAGGAAGAACCCGAGGTGGTGGTCAAAAAGGAGCATATTTCAAGCCCACAAAGTACCGCTCATGCCACACCTACGGTTGACCCATTACCAACATTGGAACCCGAGATTCCAAAGGTTATGCCTATGCACAAACCCACACCACCCTTGCCTTACCCATCGAGACTTAGGAAGGAGAAACGACAAGAGCGCGACAACTACCAATTTGAGCTTTTTATGAAAATGTTTCGTGAGTTGCACTTTAATGTGAGTTTCGCCGATGCTTTGGTCATGATGCCTCGATTTGCCGCTAACTTTAAGAGTATGTTGAACAACAAGGAGAAATTGCACCAATTGTCTAGTTGTTCGTCGGTTTATCTTAATCGCATACCTCAAAAAGTCGGTGATCCCGGTAAATTTTTTATCCCTTGTGCCATTCAAGATATGGAAGAATGCTATTCCTTGGCCGATCTTGGTGCTAGCATTAATTTGATGCCACTTGCAATCTTCAAGTCGCTCAATCTTCCTAATCTTACTCCTTCACTAATGTCTATTGAGTTGGCCGACCATTCCACAATTCGTGCATGTGGTTTGGCGGAAGACGTTTTTGTGAAAGTGGGGAAGTTCTACTATCCCGTAGATTTTATCGTTGTCGATATCCCCACGGATCCTCAAGTTCCTCTTATTTTAGGTCGTTCGTTTTTAGATACGTCTATGGCTTTAATTGATGTGCATGCTAGAAAGATCACCTTACGTTTCAACGACTAGGAACTTGTTATAAACGCAACTCAAACTTCTCAACTTTCTCATGTTTATTCCGTTGCTACCATAAACCTCGTTGATATGATCGACGTGGTTTGCGAGGAATTTTCACAAGAAGTTCTAGGGTTTGGTGATGAAGAAACTAGTGGCAATCCCACTATGTTAGATCCAATTCTTGATAACTCGACACCAACCTTCACTCCTTTCGAAGGTGGTGGTTTTACGTTGGAAGAATGCAAGGTTCCACGTACTTGTGACGAAGACCTCAACAACGATGAGGACTTCTCGATTATCAAGGATTTTCTCAACGATTTCCCATTTCCTCCACCCGAGGAGGTTATGAGTATCGAGCCCAAATCTTCACATGAGGAACCACCTATCCTTGAGTTGAAAGCTTTACCTCCTCACCTCGAATATGTCTATTTGGAGGAGGACGACAAGTTGCCGGTTATTATTGCGAAGGATCTTTCGAATGATGAAAAAACCACACTTCTCGATGTTCTAAAGGATCACAAAGGGGCGATTGCGTGGAAGTTATCCGACATTAAGGGAATCGATCCCAAGTTTTGTACCCACAAAATCTTAATGGAGGAGGATTTCAAGCCCACAATCCAAAGTCAAAGAAGGGTGAACCCAAAATTCACGATGTCATCAAAAAGGAGGTCATTAAACTCCTTGACGCGGGAATGATTTACCCTATTTCCGATAGCCCTTGGGTGAGTCCTATTCATTGTGTCCCTAAAAAGGGAGGGATGACCGTTGTGCCAAACGATGCCAACGAGTTGATTCCCACTAGACTCGTGACCGGATGGAGAGTGTGCATTGACTATCGAAAGTTGAATGAAGCCACTCGAAAAGACCATTTTCCCTTGCCCTTCATGGACCAAATGTTGGAGCGTCTTGCGGGAAACGATTTCTATTGCTTTTTAGATGGTTTTTCCGGTTACTTCCAAATTCCCATCGATCCTCGTGATAAAAAAAAAACTACGTTTACGTGTCCATATGGAATGTTTGCCTATCGTAGAATGTCATTCGGACTTTGCAATGCACCGGGAACTTTTCAACGATGCATGATGGCTATTTTTCATGATATGATCGAGAAGACGATGGAAGTCTTCATGGATGACTTTTCCGTGTTTGGTGATTCTTTGACTTCGTGTTTGTCGAATCTAGAGAGAATGTTGAAACGTTGTGAGGAAACCAACCTTGTGCTCAATTGGGAAAAATGTCATTTTATGGTTAAGAGTGGAATCTTCTTAGGGCACAAGGTCTCGAAAGCGGGGATTGAGGTAGATCAAGCTAAGGTAGACGTCATCGCCAAATTACCTCATCCCAAAACCGTTAAGGGAGTTAGGAGTTTCCTAGGCCACGCGGGCTTTTATCATCGATTCATCAAGGATTTTTCAAATATTTCTCGACCCATTACACATCTTCTTGAAAAAGAGGCACGTTTTGTCTTTGACGAAGATTGTGTACGAGCCTTTGAAATCCTTAAGAGGAAACTTACCGAAGCTCCCATTCTTGTTGCTCCCAATTGGAACCTCCCCTTTGAGCTTATGTGTGATGCTAGTGATTACGCTATTGGGGCCGTTTTGGGGCAACGTCATGATAAGCACTTCTTGCCTATTCACTATGCTAGTAAGACGATGACCGAGGCTCAACTAAAATACACTACAACGGAAAAGTAATTCCTTGCCGTGGTGTATGCATTTGAGAAATTTCGACCTTATCTCGTCTTGACGAAATGCATAGTGTATACGGACCACTCGGCTATTAAGTATCTTATGGCAAAGCAAGATGCTAAACCTAGATTACTTCGTTGGATTCTCCTCCTTCAAGAATTTGATCACAAAATCGTTGAAAAAAAAGGAGCCGAGAATCTAGTGGCCGATCATCTCTCTCGTTTGGAAGATCCTCACCAAAGTGTTTACGAGCCTAAGGAAATCACCGAAACATTTCCGCTCGAGACACTTGGTGTAGTGACTTCTAAGCTTGATTCTTCTACCCCATGGTTTGCGGATTTTGCAAATTACCATACGGGTAACTTCATCATTAAGGGTATGACGACTCAACAAAAACGAAAATTCTTTCGTGACGTCAAGTTCTACTTTTGGAACGACCCTTACTTGTTTCGAACTTGTGCGGATCAAATCATCCGACGTTGTGTTTTTGGCACCGAAGCTTCTAATATCCTTAGAGCTTGCCATGAGGGACCCACGGGTGGTCACCACGGTGCTAATCTCATGGATAAAAAGGTGTTTGATGCCGGCTTCTTTTGGCCTACTATTTACCGAGATGCACAAGATCTTGTGAAGTCGTGTGATGCATGCCAATGACAAGGAAAAGCCTCACAAAAAGATGAAATGCCACAAAATATCATTCAAGTATGTGAGATCTTTGACGTTTGGGGCATAGACTTTATGGGGCCGTTCCCATCATCTCGTGGTAATAAGTACATTCTCATTGCGGTTGACTACCTTTCTAAGTGGGTGGAGGCAAAGGCCTTGCCCACCAATGATGCTCGTGTGGTAGTCAAGTTTTTGAAGCAATTGCTTTCTCGGTTTGGAACCCCTCGTGCTATCATAAGCGATCGTGGAACCCATTTTTGTAACGACCAATTTGAAAGGGTTCTAAGGAAATATGGGGTTACACATCGGCTTTCTACGGCTTATCACCCACAAACGAGTGGGCAAGTCGAGGTTTCAAACCGAGCGTTGAAGAGGATCTTGGAGAGATCCGTTGGGGAAAACCGACAATCATGGTCGGATAAGTTGGACGGTGCTTTATGGGCCTTTAGGACCGCTCATAAGACACCCATTGGGTGCACTCCCTATAAGCTTGTGTATGGAAAGAATTGTCATTTGCCTATCGAATTAGAACACAAGGCTTATTGGGCCCTAAAGCATTGTAATGATGACGTGGAGACCGCGGGAAAACACCGGAAAATGCAATTGAATGAATTAGATGAATTAAGGGATATTGCTTATGAAAATTCATTGATTTACAAAGAAAAAACTAAAAAGTTGCATGATTCTAAAATTAAAAACCGGGTTTTTAACATTGGGGATCAAGTTTTGCTTTTTAATTCAAGGTTAAAAATCTTTTCCGGTAAATTGAAATCCCGTTGGTCCGGTCTATTCACCGTGACTCAAGTGTTTCCGTATGGGACCATCGAGCTAGCTCAATATGATGGTCCTAACTTCAAGGTGAATGGACATAGGTTGAAGCACTACTTTGGCGGGGAAGTTCCGTCCTTAAACTACCTCGACCAAGTCACCTTCCCCAATGATAATTAGTATTGAGGGGATCGAGTCGAGCTCATGACTCGGTAATTAAAAACGAGGTGCCTCGTGGGGGAGTCCCATGCTTATCCTATGTACCTATTATCTCTTTCTAATGTAGCTAACGTGTGGGGATTTGTGCCCTTCCAACCTTTGTTTCGTGGTTGTTTGTGAATTGTGGTTTTTAGATCATGATCTTCATGATTGGAGCCTCTCGTGTTCGTTTTATGGGAGCACTCGATCGTTTGCTTTGGAGACATTTCTCAATATCCATGATATATCCTTTTGATGTTCTAACCTTAGGTTTTTAGCACACTTCATAAACGGCTTTAAATTTAATGGTTACACCCTTTCCATGCTAGATTAGGCATTCGACTACGTCGCTAGTATGGGGGTGTTTGCACCCCTAGACTAAAAACATTGAGGACAATGTTTAACTTTAGTATGGGGGGGTGAATAGATACTTGCCTTGCCAAACCTTCACGCTTTCCAAAGTGTATCTTTTTGTTTATCGTTTTGTTGCAAAATAAGGCTAAAAATGGCCAAATTTTAAATTTTTCTCATGTTTTATAAGTGTTTGAAGACACGAATATAGATTTTCCGATGGCGAGAATAAGAGTAATTTTTGACTCGACCGTGCGTGTTGAGCACTTAGCTTTGATTCCTTAACTACACATTAGGCCAAGTCTCTTAAATGAGGACGAGAAATGATAGATTTAATTATAAGTTACTATGCTAAACGTAGAGTACTTGTATTCTTTCAAAAACTCATGTGTTCTCGTTGTTTGCTTATTCTCCCTTCGCATGTAAATACTTTTGCTTAATAAATATTGACTTAGCGGTTTAGTTAGGATTGTTGGGTTTCTAGTCTTTTCTAGTAGCTTCCGTGTAATTAAATTGGGAAGACATTAAGGTATCGCCAGCGTCACGGTTTTGAAGTATTGGCACCCGAATAATCGAAAGCTTCACCCAATAATAAGATTTCAAGTGCTCAACTAAATCAAGCAAACAATTTGAAGCCCCACAAGACTGAAAAATCTATGCAAAATTGAAAGTGAATCAAGCCTTAATCTTCGAAGCTTTAAAGATCCAAAATTCGCCTTAGCGTGAGGATATACGTCTTTGGCTAATAAAACCACCGATGAGGCGGATAATAAAAGGCAAGGCAAGACCGAAGTCATAATAAAAGCTTCATGGCGAAGTTGAATAAAAGATGGAGGTAAACCAAAGATAATAAGGCCCTTCCGTTAGGGGGCATATAAAAGTCTTGGTAATAAGTCTCATGTTCAAAACCGTTATAAAACCGTGTTTATCGATTCTTCTTGTCACCTTAAATTTTTAACATCGTTGTCTATTAGGAGGGGTTATTGATTTGATGGTCTTAGTTACACCGTTAGGACTCTATTTTTAGACCTAAATCTCTATTATCGCATAAGTCAAACAATGTATCCTCGTGAAACATTTAAGACAAAATAAAATATAAGAGATACAACTTAGGAATAATGGGAGGATAAGTACTTGATTAGGGCATATGATTAGTGTTAGCATTACTAACTTATAATGACAATGATCTCGTTGCACGCTTGGCATGGAATTGGAGTGAAAATCGAGGACGATGAAATTATTTCTAACGAAGCATTCACGTGTTCTTATTCTATGAACCTAAACGTCCCATTTTGCGATGAAAATCATACATTATGTCTAAAATGCAAGTAGTAGTAGCAATAGTAGTAGTATAGCTAGTTTATCGTTCAATAAAGTGAATAAAAATGAATTTTGGAGATGCTTTGATACTTTATTCTAGCATTGTGTGAGGGCACGACAATGGTGTAGTATGGGGGAGTGATGAGACTGCTTTTATACATAGTCTCATCGTCCAATTAGGGCTTAAAATGCATTAAATATCATAAAAATACCCAAATATATGCTTGTGTTTGTTGCTTGTGTATTTTAGGTACGGATATTGAGAAAATGACAAAAGATCACAAGAATCAATCAAAAACGAACACGGGAAACGAAGCCGCACGATGAACTAAGCCCTAATGAAGAATTTTCCAAAGAAAACCCTTGAAGATTTGAAGAAATATGAAGATTGGTCCTCAAATATGGAAGAATTGACACTTTATACCCTTGTATCTTCATAATTACAAGTTTGGTCCCTAAAGTTTGTCAAAATTACAAAAGGACCCTCAACTTTCAACAATTGGCAAGAATGGCCCCTCTACTTTGAAGTTTGGACACTTTATACCCCTTAAATATCATTGAACATAAGTGGGGTCCCTAAAGTTTGAAGAAATGTCAAATATGGCCCTTGGAAATTAATCAAAATTACAATGTTAGCCCTAAAGTCCTCAAAGTTAACACAAGGACTAGAAATGAAATGGATTTGGACTGGTTTTGCAATGAATGGCTGTTATGTTTGGACTGGCAACAAAATTACTACTCCTTAGCCCATTAACCACATTAGCCCAATCCCTTTATTACCCAGGTTAAATTAATCTTGTCAAAGTCAGCACCCCCTTTAATCTTTTCCCACTAAACATGGATTTAAAAAAATACTTAACCCCCATTTGGATTAAACCATCACCTGCTTATTTCCCCTAACCCATAAACCCTAATTAGGGTTTTCTTAATCCCTCCATAATTGACCACTACCTCGTCCAGAATGTTAATTAACCCCTTCAAAAACCCAACCCACATACAAGATTCCCTCTCCAGCTCACTATGGACCCCCCCCACCCACATGACCCTGCTATGTTTTGCAAGAAGACAACAAAGGGGCAGATAATCAACGTTCAGAAAGTGGTATCTTACTCCTCCAAGCAAAGATGGACGTCCTAGATCGTTTCTACATCACTGGCATCCCCACAGAAAAACAAAGAAATCACATGACTTTGAAATTCAAAGTCAAGAATCGAATATGTTGAAGGATATCCAAGGGCACGTTTGGTAGTTCACCATTAGGGTTGCTAAATTCTAGAGCCATCTATGTAAGCCTATAAAAGGCGTTAGGGTTTTAGTTCATTTTTTTTCTCTTGTCTCAGTTTTTTTTTTTTAAAATTATCTTGTAATATCTTTGGATGATATATGAAAGTTTTGGTTTGAAAAATATATTGAGTACCATTTATTTTCTTTAAATTACCGTTTTAAGTTACTGATTGGAAGGTTATCAAAAGTGTGTATGTTCAAAGTTCATTATGCAAGTTTCTTTTTAGTTCATGATAAGTTGGTTTGGAAATTTTTCACTTTAGCTGGTTGATAAGAATCTTTGGTTTGAATTCATGTTCAAAGATTAATCAAGTTACAGTTTGTTTTAAAAAATAATAATAAAATAAAGTCGTAAAATCGGTCATTGTGTTATTGTGTTTGCTCCTTCTATCTTAGCAGGTTTCATCATAGCTTGCTTATTGTCCAAGTGTTCAGCACAGACCCCAGTCTGTTTGGAGGTGACTTGGCAGTCACTGTGGGACGTGGATGTGGGTCCCACAAGGTAGTTTTCTAAATCCTTATTTAGTTTACAAAATTTCAGTTTTGTGTGATTTTTTTTATGAAATTTGTGAGAGATTGTTCATGTGTTGTTAAATTTGTTTGATTATGCTGGATTATGCTTATTGTGCATGATAGGATGAGTTTGCATTGATTTGGCCTGATTTTGTTTGGATTTGGTTTGTAAAAAGTAGAATATCAGATTTAAAGGGGTGTTTGGATATGGGTTTAAACTGGGTCAAATTGAGTTAGTCTTGTTTAAAACCTGTCTAGATACTCTTACTAGGTAGTGGTAGGTTGTATGCTAGTGGTAGTTTTCATTTTGGTGAAGTTTAAGACAAGTTGCATGCTCACATCTTGGTAGAAGTAGCTAAAATTAGCATAGCTCCATTTCTGCCAGCCTTCTGTTGTAATTTGTTCATGTAAGTTTTTTTTTTGTTGGATCATAGGCTAATATAGTCTTGTTCACCAGTTAATTGTCATTTGGTAGATGTATGTGCTTGTTTTGAGCCTTTGAATTCCACTTGTATGCCAAGTAGATCAGCATAAGTCATCAGACCTGCAATATATCATATCAGCAACCTTCATAGGCCATCTTTGTGAGATTTTTGTGTGGCTTGTGTGTTTCTTTGATTATCCTGACTCCCTATACTCAACTGAGTAAAGGGGTGCCATTTGTCCAGCAAAAACAACACCAAAAATAAAATCAAGTCCTCTTGATCTTACATGCACAAGTGAAGAAACCTGTTCTTCTTTGTGTTTTCAAAACGTTAAACTGAGCCCGTTTTTGATCCTGTAGAGTTTATATTAGTTTGAATTAGATTTGTGTTTGTGATTTTGAGTTTAAAAAGAGTAACAGTTTGAGTTTTTAAAAGTTAAAAAGAAAAAAAGAGAAAAAAAATCAAAAAGGACGTGGCCAGGACTCGAACCTGCGCCACTCCTCCCACACACTAACGTGTTAACCATCTCTGCCCTAGGGTCTTTGACTGATAGAGTTCATTTCATATTATACTTAAGGGTTGTTTGTTTTGTAGCTTATTTGATCAGCAGCTTATTAATAAGCTTATTCTAGCTTATTTCCTTAAGGTTCTTACCAGTTAGAATTTTTCTTAGGTTTGTATTAGGTTTTTTGACTTTTCTGTCCAAAAAGTTTATTTTTCCCTTTATTAATTAATTTTCTAGGATTATTTTAAGTTTTAATTTTAAAAAGTCATTAAAAAATAGAAAAAGGTAATTTAAAAATCTGAAAAAATAGTTTTTAGGTTTTTAATCATATTTTTGAGGTTTTCAGCTATTTAAGTTTTCAACTTAGCTTATTTTTGATTTTATTGGATTTTAGGGTTTTTAGCTAACTTTAAAAATATAAAATTATTAAATAGGTTTCAGAAAATTTTAATTGCATTTTTATCTTAGTTACATTATTCTAGATTTTTGCTTATTTTTTAGAATTTTTTTATGAACTATGAATTTTTTTGAATATTTTAATATTATTTTATTATTAAAAATTTAAGTTTGATTTTTTTTAGTTTTTACATTTTTCCTAGGTTAAGGACACTTAATTAGGAGTTTTTTCACTTTCGAAATATTTTTAGGACTTTTCAATTATTTTCTAGAATTAATTTAAGATTTAATTGATTTTAATAGTTTTTAAGTGTTTAAAAATAGTTTAATTTGGTTTTAAAATTTTTAAAAATACTTTTTAGCTTAATTAGGTTATTTTTGAGGTTTACAAACTATAAAATCTTGTTTAGGGCTTTTTAAGAATTAATTGTGATTTTTAGGGCTTTAATTAGCATTAAAAAGTCATTATCTAATTAATTAAAAGGTTTTAGCAAGTTTGGATTTTTTGTAAACTCTTAGAATATTATTGGGGATTTTTAGTAATTTTTAGGAATTTTTAGGTTAAATTTTTAATTTTGGCACTATTTACGGTTTTGCGTGTTCGCCTTTTTCGTCGTAGTTTAATTCGCTTTCGTAACCGTCTTTCTCTTCTAATCTCATTTCTTTCTCCCTTTTTCAATCATATAATCACAAATCATTAATAAATACAACACACAACGCACTTGCCTTCTTGGGAAACGAACTTAGATTCATTTGGGTCATTAACACTTTGTTTTTCCTAAAGCCGTTTGTTTAATACTCACCACTACTTTGCCTCTCTTTTCCTAAAGGGTTGCAAAAAGCTACATCATCAACCGTTTATGAAACGACTCGATAAACTAACTTACTATATATAGAAAGTACTCCTACAAGTTTATCAAATGAAATTACTTTTAAAGTCCTTTACCCGACTCATTTTCAAACTACAAAATCCGGACAAATTTACGTTAATTTTTCATACAACCGTTTTAATTTATTTAAACAACTCCGTTTACAAAACCGACACTCGGGTTTTAAAGTAAACTCAACCTATAAAATAAAAACCTCATTATCAGTAGGTTACTTATTTCAAAACTTCCATTTAGAGTCCCCGAGATTCGATCCAAATATCGACAACAACTATTTGTAGTGCTGATACTCGTCTCCCGGTACACGATCATTCAAAACATCATAACTTCGCGCTCGTTTGGACCTAGAAGCTCTACCTTATATCAAATCGAAGCTAATAAAATTATCTACAACCCTAGGCTATAAGTTAAGCCGTTTTCAAAACATAAAAATTCGTATTTTACTGTTTACTTACTGTTGTAAAATGACTATTAAAAACTTGTATAAAATCAACTTTTTGATCAAAACCAACCATAGAAATGTTCATTCCTATATCCTAACATCAACATATATGAACCATAACATCTAAATAATCATAAAATTTAAAACCCTTAGATCAAAATGAAGTTTTTAACAAAGTTTTTAGCAAGAACACCATGGATCATGCCAAGAACACCATGCATGATCATGGTTTCTACCTACTAAAATCAAGAAAATAAAAAGTGCTTGCATGTAAGAATTTTTCATACCAAAATGATCCTTGATCAAAAATAAGAATGGGTCTAGTTTTGGTTTAGCTCAAATCATCCTAAATCTTGAGTTAAATTGAAAATGGTATGGATTTGGGATGGGGTATGGTGTTTCGGCAATTAGAGAGAGAAAGAGAGGAGTGGGTGAAATTTTGGAAGTGAAAAATGAGTTGTGTGTGTTTGGTTTGGGTTTTTATATAGTGGGGTAGGTTGTAGTTTGCAAACATTGGGTAGTTATGGACCAAAATGCAACATTTAAGTTAAAAAGCGGGAAATGACTAAAAGTAAATTTTACAAAATTTACGGGACTCGAGTTTCGTAAAAATACTTTTTAAAAGTTTAAACGCACACGAAAAATAATAATATAACGACTCGATACGTAATTAAAACGATATCATCGAAAGTATTAAATATCGAAACGATCGATAATAAAATATAAAATTGTGGGCATCTGTCGGTATCGCGATCACTAGTAGTCCTCGTTGCTTGTCAAACTATTAATATATAATATTTAATATCGGTTTCAACTTAAACCGTTAAACATAATAATATTTAACGTTATAAAATACTTCAAAATAATTGAAAATAGAATTAAATTATGACCTTGTTTTTACGGGTTTTACAATCTCTGTCTGAGACAATGTTGGATGGAGCACCGTGGAGTCTCATGATCTCCCTTTTATACGTATTGGCGAGTTTACTTACCGGATCTTCCTTGCGGATCGGTAAGAAATGAGCTGATTTGGTAAGTCGATCTACGATAACCCAAATTGCATCGTGCTTCCTCTTGGTAGGCGGAAGACCAGTAACAAAATCCATGTTGATTTTGTCCCACTTCCACTCTGGAATATCTAACGGTTGAAGGAGACCGCCAGATCGGTGATGCTCGATCTTAACCTGCTGGCAGGTAAGACATTTGGAGACGTAAGTGGCCACATCCTGTTTCATACCACTCCACCAAAAGTATTGCTTGATGTCATGGTACATCTTAGTCGAACCAGGATGTATAGAGAATGGGGAGCTATGAGCTTCAGCTAACAAGGCTTCCCGGAGTTCTTGATCATTAGGAACACAAAGTCTCGTGCCCTGCCTTACGATACCATCTGCATCTACTCTGAATTCTGTCTGTTTTTCCAAATTCTGAACTATCGCCCAGATTTCTCCATCATCTTTCTGAGCTTCCTTGATCTTAGAGAGTAACTCGGGTTCTACTCTAAGATTAGCCCAGTAACTGTGTTGTCCACGTACCATGATCTCGACGTCTAATCGCTCCAAGTCTCTTATGATTTCCTCCTCAATTTTAATGTCGTTGATCATTCTGAACTTCCTGCTAAGAGCATATTCTAATACATTTGCCTTTCCGGGATGATACTGTAGATTAATGTCATAATCCTTCATGTTCAATTCACGTTCAATTCACGTTGAGTGAAGATATACTTCAAGCTCTTGTGGTCCGTGAAAATGTCACATGATTCTCCATACAAGTAGTGCCTCCATATCTTTAATGCAAACACGACTGCAGCAAGTTCCAAGTCATGCGTGGGGTAATTTTCTTCATAAGGCTTTAGCTGTCGTGAAGCGTACGCGATCACTTTCCTATGTTGCATGAGAACACAGCCGAGTCCCTTCCCCGATGCATCACTGTAGATTTGAAATCCACCCGTACCAGATGGGAGAGTAAGAATAGGTGCAGATACTAGCTTCTGCTTCAGGTCTTCAAAGCTCTTCTCTCGTTCTTCAGTCCAGACGAATTTCTCCCATTTCGCATCAGTTTGGTCAATGGTAGTGCTAAGCGAGAAAAGTTCTCCACGAAACTACGGTAATAGCCAACTAAGCCTAAGAAACTTCGGACTTTCGTCGCTGATGTCGGCCTCGGCCACTTAGTAATGGCCTCAATCTTTGCTGGATCCATAGTGATTCCTTCTGCTGATACAATGTGACCTAAGAATGCCACCTTGTCTAACCAGAACTCACACTTGGAGAATTTAGCATACAGCTGATTCTGGCGAAGAATCTGTAGTACCGTACGAAGATGGTCTTCGTGTTCTTCCTTGGACTTTGAGAAAATCAGGATGTCATCGATGAAGACAATGACGAACTTGTCCAGAAATTCATGGAAGATTTTGTTCATCAAGTCCATGAACACTGCTGGAGCATTTGTCAGGCCGAATTGCATAACTACAAATTTGTAGTGGCCATAGCGGGTACGAAAAGGAGTCTTGGCGATATCCTTCTCCTTGACCCGTAGCTGATGATAGCCTGACCTAAGATCAATCTTGGAGAAGTGTTTGGCCCCCTGGAGTTGATCAAAGAGATCTTCTATACGCGGCAGTGGATACCTATTCCGGATAGTAATCTTGTTGAGCTCGCGATAGTCTATGCAAAGACGCATACTGTCGTCCTTCTTCTTAACAAATAAGACCGGTGCGCCCCATGGAGATACGCTCGGTCGAATGAAACCTCATTCAAGAAGTTCTTGCAGTTGATCCTTCAGCTCCTTCAACTCTATGGGAGCCATGCGATAAGGAGCCTTGGAGATTGGTTCAGCTCTTGGAAAAAGCTCGATATTGAATTCCACTTCTCGTGCAGGTGGTATGCCCGAAAGTTCTGTTGGAAATACATCTTGGAATTCGACACTATTGGTTGATCCTGAATTGATGGAGATTCAGCATCCATGTCGTGAACCGTAGCTAGATAATCCTCGCAGCCATGTGACAGTAATGCACGCGCTTGCAGGGTAGATATGATTTGTACAGACCGTCCGGGTACGAGCCTCTTATGAATGTACTCTGGTGCATTTACATCACCGAAGATAACTCGATATGAATGGCAGTCTATGGTAGCATGATGCTTGGATAGCCAATCCATGCCCAAAATCATGTCGAAGTCATTCATGTCCAGCGGAAGTGCGTCAACAGGTCGAACCTTATCGTCAAATTCTTGGGGTAGACTCTTGTATACATGGGTGATTAATACAGAGTCCCTCAAAGGCGTGGAAATAGTAAGCCTATTCTCTAGTGGCATGGGGAGCATCCTAATATTTTTAGCATAAGAAGTAGAAATGACCGAGTGAGTAGCACCCGTATCGAAAAGAACACACGCAACTTGACCATACATATACAAGATTCCAGTGATGGTACCTGTAGACTTGTTGGCCTGGTCTCGAGATGTCGTGTAGACACGCCCTGTGGTAGGAGGCGGCTTGGAATCAGCATGTCCTGATGTGCCCTCCATCTCGCCCTTACGGCAATCCTTCATGATATGGCTAGGAAGACCACACTTGAAGCATGCGTCATTGTTACGACGACATGGCCCTGGGTGCCTACGATGGCAAGTAGAGCAAAGAGGATGAGTATATCCTCCAGCAGGTGCTCTGGCTGGCTGAGAACCTGATAAAACATTTTACATAAGCCATGATAATAGGGTACAAAGGACAATGCAGATAATCGTAAGATTGAATACCAGTGATAGCTGGACGGCTCGGCTGTGAACCTCTCTGGTTCTGGTCCCTACCGTTTCCGTGGTTCCTGGTAGATGTTTTGCTAAAGTGTTAGAATATGAGTTATAGCATGAAATCATAAGAAAATGCGTAAGTATTAGGACCTGCTGCCGTTAGAGTGTCCAACGTTGTTACGGTAATTATCATTACCGCCACGCCTATCCGTAGCAGAACGGTCGTTAGTCTGACCGTTTCCCTTGAGCATGTCCCCAGTTTTCTGCCTGGAAGATACAATTTAAAGAGATGAATAATTGACATATATGGAAGGAATACGGATTGATCACCGCTTGAATACGAATGTTTACCTCTTGTCGGGTCTCTCAGCTTCCCCGAACTCATCTCTCTCCTGCAGCATTTCCAGTTAGCGTGCTGCATCGGCCACTTGTGCTATAGTGTTGAACGTTGCACACACTAGATTGTTTGCGACCGATGTGCGAAGAGCCCACCTAAAGTGGTGTGCATGCTCTTCAGGAGTTCCTGCTGCTGCACCAAGGAAACCAGCTAAGCGAAGAAAGCGCTGCATAAACTCGTTGCTATTCTCCCCAGCTCTCTGTCAGATCCCATGGTACTCCCTCTTGAACTTGTCTTGCTCAACCTTGGGAAAGAACTGATCCATCACCCTGTCCCTGAACAGAGCCCAAGTTAAACCAGCGACCCACTCGTCACCTCCCTCAGACTGCATCAACGCTAACCACCAATTTAGCACATCGCCTTCGAACCGATAGCATGCCAACCTCGCCTTGTACGCGGGGTCACAACCCATAGCATTGAAAATCTTCTCGATGTGAGCCAACCAGCTTTCAGCATCACTTGGGCTATCTATTTTCTCAAAAGCTCGAGGACGGAGCTTGTTGAATCTCTCCAGCCATACTACTAATGTCACTGGAGGAGGAGGAGGAGGTGCCTGGTTATGCTGCTGATTGTTGGCAGCTTGAACCTCATCCCTGATGTCGTTCCTCAGTTGAGGAAGCAAAGCTTGCATTGCAGCATTGAGTTGTTCCTGTTCGCGTGTGAGAACCATCTGACAGTATAACATAAAACATATGATTAAACAGCTCAAAACATAAAATATTTATATACATGAAAAAAAAATTTATACCAAAATTCAAGAGAAAAATTTTATGCAAGAAAATTTTGTGTTTGAATGCATAATGCAGTTTTATGAAAACTTTTGTATGCTCGAGAGTGAACGCCTATGGTCAGTTCAACAAAAATAAAAGACATGGCGAGGGGACGCCTATAGGTCGGTCCCACATTTAAAAGTTTCGATAAAACACATGCGACTAAATAGGGCCAGTCCTGTACCAACCATTACTTAGTCATAAACCTGCGACATTGACATATATGTGTATGCATAAAAAATGATGAATGCATAAAAACGACTGTCAGTTCTAGGAAGACCATAGTGACTACCGACTAATCACAGGTCATATTTTGAGAGCCTACAAGTCGAAGCCTTGGCTCTGATACCATAACTGTAACACCCCATTTTGATAATGGAATGTCACGCGTAATTATGGCGTGTCATTAAAGCATACAAGGAAAAATGTCTAAACATTACATGACCATAAAAGGAAAATACTGGAATCAAACATCGGTAGTCCAAAAGTAAAGCTCATCACACACAAACATAAGTACTGTAAAGGAATGGACTAAACAATGTCCATAGCAAGAGTATCAAAGTAAAGATAATGCATAAAGTAAAGAAAGGATAGAAAGCTTCTAGTCCATATGCACGTACGCTTAAAGTCTATGAGCGTCCCTGAGTACCTGCCGTTTTGGGAACATAGAAAAGGGAAAACGGCTGAGCAATACGCTCAGTGCAGGGATGTACAATAAAGCATGAATAGGATAAGCATATAACATATAACAGCGGAAGAAACTAAGTCCCGAATAACCTGGTTAAGTCTTGGTAAAACTGGTTTTATAGTTTGAAAAGCCTTATGTTTATCTTATAAAACTGTTTAGCATATTCTACCATTAGCCAATATAGGTCATGAAAATCCATCGTGCATGAATACTTGGAGGGGTGACCTCATCATGCAAATTAGAGGGGCTGTCTCTAATTTAAAATATTGGTTAGGGTAGGAGGGATCAGCTCCTTGTGAAGGATGCAACGCACACACCACATTTACACTGAGTAATCTGCTGAAAACATGTAACTAGGATGAACCCATACGCCCCACATGATAAATATAATAATATGGCCAAAAGCTGAAGGGACGCCACGAGCAATCACTCCGTCGTGGTGAAGTCATAAGATCAGTGCCTCTAATGTTATGGTTATGGTACCTCCATAACTAGGTGAAACTGGTCATGCATGTATATGGCTATAGGTATTCTAAATTAAACATAAGCAAGTCAAACATATAAACTTATACTACGGGAAAACATTTGGCTACAAACGGGGAATCCTAATAAGGAAAGAATGTCCATATTGAAAGGACGGGAATCCGTACCTTATGTCCAGTGAACGAAGAAGACGAACTGAGGAGAATCCTACTTCGATATCACTAATGCTACATAAATACATACGTGAATAAGTGTCTGATTACTACATACGTAACTAGTTTTATGTCATGTCTTAGCTTATCTTATACTTTCATGTTATGTTTTACTGTTTTAAGCTTTAAATTGTGTTTTTCTTATAATCTGTCTATTCTGATTAAGTATTACTTGTATTTCATGTATTATTATACTTACTGTGTAATAATAAGTAACTTTCTAAAAATAGCAGGTTTCCTAAAATAGAAAGTTTCCAAAAATAGAAAATTACCAAAAATAGAAAGTTTCCAAAAATAGAAAGTTTAAAAAAATAGAATTACTGCTTAAAATAGATAAGTTTCTAAAAATAGAGAAGTTTCCATAAATAGATTAGCTGCCTTAATTAAATAAGTTTCTAAAAATAGAAAGTTTCCATAAATAGATTAGCTTCCTAAATTAACAAGTTTCTAAAAATAGAAAGTTTCCATAAATAGATTAGCTGCCTGAATTAAATAAGTTTCTAAAAATAGAAAGTTTCCATAATTAGATATATGCTGGTTAAATAAGCTAAGTATATAAGCTTAAGTGTTTTTTGATTATTTTTCTAAGTCATAATGATATAAGGTATAGTTTATTAATTATTACATGTAATTTAAATAAACTATAGGTTAAATGTATTTAATTAAATATATCATGTTTTTAATTAAATCAAGTTAAATACTTAGGTTAAAACATGTATTATTATTTATTAATAATATAACCTAAGTCATGTTAATTAATTTATTATAAGTCTAGAAAAATATAAATACATAGGTTAATAATTTCATGATCTAATAATTAAATTATAACCTAAGTCATGTTTTATTAAATTAATCATGTCATATAATTATTAACTTAATTTTAACATATGATTATTAAAACATAACCTTAACATAAACCATGAACCGGATCGTGACTAGAAACCATGAACCGGACTCGAAATCAACACCATACCCCGAACCACTTCGGGGTTCCCCCTTGTTTGCTGCTGCCGTGGGACCCACACAACCAAACCGGGACCATATGGTCTCGGTGGTGGTCTATAAGCCAAACCGAGACCCCCTTGGGGTTCGGTTTAGGTGTCGGCCAAACAAACACCCCTAAAATATCCGTTTTGATTTACCCCATAACCAATTACATGTTTGATTTATGTTTTTAATTAGGTTTTTAATTAGGTTTTTAAAAACATCATGTTCTTATTTAATTTATTAAATCAAAACAAAAGAAAAAGGATTAAAAAGGTATACCGAATTCGTGGATCTAACGAGGATGAACACACACGAACACTTGCACAAAAACCAAGATCAAAATCAAACAAACACCCCCCTTTGGTGTTGTTGTATGCGGCGGCCAAAAGGAAGAGCAATGAGAAGGAGAAAACTTTTTTTTTAGGTTTTTGATTTGTTTTACTATAAAGTGAAAAGTGAATACAAGTTTTACCTTAACCCCTGTTAGAAAAAAAAAAGAGTTTTTTGGCGGGAAAACCATAGTAAAATTTAATTTTTCCTAGACCATTGTTAGGCCATTTAAGCTTCAATTTCAAATTTTGGCTATGCGAAAAAATTTTCGACCAAAAATTCAAATTTTCGGACCAAAATTCAAATTTTTAGGCCAAATTTCAAATTTTTAGGTTTTATTTTTATTAAAAATTTCATTTTTTCCAAGTTTTTCCCTACTAGTTATTGGCTATTTCTAACTCGATTTCACATTTTAGTGTTTCAAAATTTATTCGGATTACCATTTTGTCGGACTGAGGAATTTTTTGTCGGGCTGGAAAATTTTGGCAAACTTTGATTTTGTTGACACCCTAACACACGCTTTCTACGAATTGAGATCCTGTTTATCACACGACTTCTACTATGACTTATCAACAAGACAATGATGCTGCGGATTTTGAGCTTTGTGATAGCCATGTAAGAAAGAAGAGGAATGCTGCCCATCTCCAGTCTCAGCTTCTTATAGCACAAAAGGAAGAAGCAGGATTTCCACTTCTAGCTAAAGAGTTTGATCTCATGGCATCTGCAGCAGCATATGATGAGGAAGAAGAGGTGACTACCGACTCCATCTTGATGGCTAATTCGCAACAATCATCCACATCGGTAGTTCAACCTGACAGAGCTCATGTGTATGATTCAGACGGTTCCTCTGAGGTACACCCACGTCTCAATACTAATGAGTTATATAATATGTCTAATCAGGAGGAAGAGTATACTGAGTCACTTGAGCCTTCCACTGAGACACACGGGGTTCAAACGAATAATAGCAATATTATTTCTAATGCACCCAGTGTGAACCTTAGTGAGGATCAAGTTGCCCAACCTACAACCCTTCCTGACGAGACGCATGCGTATTATAAATCATTATTTGATAAGCTTGCCAAGGATGTTGCTCATGCGAATGTGGTTAATAATAAGTTCAGAGAAACTAATGCCAAATTGACCACTGAGCTTGCGGGATATAAGGAACGGGAGAAAAGTTTTGAAATTCATCATGCTAAAATCAAGGAACTTGAACAAGCCCATGCTACATCGGTTTATCAAGAAAAATGCACCACTAAGAAATTAAATGCTTTACATTTGAGTAGTGCTAAAAAGATAAGCGAATTGAATGATGAAATCACATCTCTTAACAAACAACTTTCAACTGAAAAATCTACCATTTTGGAGTTAAAAGAAGAACGAAAAAAGATGAAACATGATTTCAAAATTCGAGAAGATGGGCTTCTTGAGGATTTTTGCAATGCTCAGGATAGGATTAGGGACTTAGACAACCTTTTGGTAAAACGTGGACAATCTATGCAGACGATAAATATGCTCGCACCTAAAGTGAATGAGATAAATTACACCCGTTACAAAATGGCTTTAGGTTGTCCTCTTCCTCCCAATCCAGAATACCTTAAGCAGGTTCAGGCCACAAATCAAACTCTATATAATGGTAGTGTGCTCCTGTCTTATGAGCATGATCCTCCTAGTGTGCATGATTCTGAGGAAACTACTGAACTTGCTGAAGAAACTCGTTTAAGAATGAAAAAGCTTGATAAAGAAGTGACACCTGTTTACTATCCAAAAGTTAATCCTCCAACGGTTTTTGTTCGATCTAAAACTAGTACCGAATTGCTTTTGCTACCTAGTGAGGAATTGACAGAGGATCCTCCTAAACCGAGTGTTGCACGACGATTTCTTAACGAGCTCAAAGATAATTTTGTCATTCTCAAACGGGTTGTTAACGCCAAAATGACTGGAGGAAACTTTACATCACCCGTTCATGTCGAGTTACAAAAAGTGCTTCATACAGAAATCAATCCCATTATTAATCAAGTTGATGCGAGGATAGGCAATCTTGAGAACGCTTTTCTAAAAGAACTAGCCAAATTTGTTGAAGACTTCAAATCTTTGGCGAAGGAGGCTGATGAATCTCTTGATAAAATTAAAGTTTTGGAAAGCGACCTTGCATGTCTCTCGAAAGCAAGTGACAGTGGTGATTGTGTTGATAGTAACCCCGTTGCGGTAAACATCTCTGTGTCAGACAATGAAACCCTCCAAAATGAGCTTGATCGTACGAAAGAGAAAATGGAGTCTTATGTCATCAAAAAGGACAACGAATTCACCGATCTTTGGAATAAATATGTCAAAAAATGTGATGAATGTAAGGATGACAAACTCTCGTATGATAAAGCTTACAATGAACTGCAACAAACAATCGAACAGCTACGAGCTTAGTTAGGAGGTGAATGTCGCGACAGTGAGCCTTCAACAAATGTTAATCAAAAAGAGTTCACGATTCTTCAACACCGATATGATTTTCTTCAGAAACATTGTCATTCTCTTGAACTTGCTTTGCAAACCAAAGTTGGAAAAGTTCCTGATGACAATAATTTACAAGTAAAACTCTCTGAATCATTTCGTGAATTGAATGAAAAGAGTAAGGATATTTCTGATCTGAAAGCTCAGTTGCAAGACAAAGACATCGCAATTGCTGAGTTGCAGAAACTTGTTGGAAAGATGGGTGGGAAAACTGTGGAAGCTAAGGTTGTAAAATCAGTTGTTAGACAACCCAATGCGTACAAAGTACCAAAGCCATCTATCTTAGGAAAACCGCCTTCTAATGTTTCTAGGTTACCTCCTAATACCGATGTGCCATCGACTGTACCAAAACCAGCCATCTCACCCTATGTTCCTCCATTTAGAAAACCCACTCTTGCTAAACACAACTCTGTGAATGCACCCTGCACTACTCCTAAGAGTACTCCCAAGTGTGTGACTCTTACGCCCACAAAGGAATCTAATGGTTCAAATGACGTTGGTCAAACAAAAAACCTAGGGGATGGTAAGCAAAAAGGGAACATTCAGAAAGTAAACCATGTGTATTCAAAACCTAGTAAACCAACAACCGCTAGAGTTCAACACACACCTAATGGTAATCAACCAAAACCTAGGACCCCTTCCCAACAACCTAGGAATTGGCAATCACCAATGCGTAGCCGTGTTTCGAACATAGTGCCTGAACGGTCAGCAAACCCTAGGTACACAAGACCTTTCGAGAATCCCAAACTCCCTGTATGCCCCACGTGCAAAAAGGGCATTCACCATGGAAATCATGCTCATTGCATTCTGCAATACCTCTATGAGGTAAACTCTCGTGCTTTCACACAGAGAAAGAATGCAGAATCCCATAAGCCAACAAGGAGATTCCCACCCGTCACAAAGAAAAGCAATGACAATAAATCCTCAAGGCGGATCAATGCAGGATCTAGTTTCTCTCCAAAGAAGTCTTCCGCTGTGCAAGAGAACACTAATCCTCGATCTAGTCTTCAGTGGAAACCCACGGGTAGGATCTTTAAGGAAGTCGGTCTTAAGTGGATTCCCATCAAGAAGAGTGATGACACCTGCTCCAGCACTAATGCGAGTGTCTTGAATGTAGAAAATGCATTTGTTACTCCTAACACTAGTATTTGTGCAAATTCTTCTTCTGTCATTGCAGGTACTTCAGCGGATTCTGAATCCATTTCTTCAAAGGGTTCCAATTCTTTACATACAACATCACCCTCTTCTGCTGTACAAAGGTCTATTTTGGATTATTTTAAAAAACATTGAAAATCAAAATACAAAAATATAAAACCTATAAAAACAAAACAAAAAACGAAAAAATCTTTCAAAAATACCAAAAATATTCTTCTCGACATGTCTTTCAGTTTCGATAATATGGACGTGCCTAGAAATGTCGCTCAATAACGACACGGGTGTGTACATAAAGCTCGAATGAAAGTTCAAATGTTTTTCAAAACATGTCATTTCACCTTTCTTCCTATGATTTGCAATTACCTCAGATTGTGACTCGTGCCTCAAATAAAGGAAAGTTGATCACGGATGATAACTTATCCTTAACAACGAGAAATTCATTTTTCCCGGTCATGAGCTTCCGATAAAAACATTCCATGTTTTAAGCTCATGTAAACGACTTACAGTTAAATGTCAGACTGTAACTCGAACTTCAAATAAAGGCGAGTGTATCTTTAAAGATAACTTATCCTAATATCGGGTAGAGCAATCTATCTCGGGTTGAGCTTGTCACAAAACATTCAAAGTTTTGAGCTCAACATAATGGCTTATAGTCACATGTCAGACTATAACCCGGTCCCTAAATAAAGGAAAGTATTCGACTTATCCTCAACAACGAGAAATTCATTTTTCTCGGTCATGAGCTTATATCAAAACATTCAAAGTTTTAAGCTCCTGAACACAATTTTTCTTGGACTTTAGAGCACAATTTTTCAAATTATTTCAAAACAATGTGCTCATATACTCCCCTATTTAAATACAATCTCTTTTCTAGGGGGAGTATAATGTTTTTATAAACATTTGTTCCAAAGTTTCATGACACATTATTCTCCCCATGTTTCATCACTAGTTTCACAAAAATTTCACTTTCATGCAATTTTTGAGGGGGAGAATAGTGATTAAAATGTGTTATCTTGAATAAGATCTTTGATATAAGTGCTTTCTCTTCCTAATATGTGCAAAAATCTCTCCTTTTATGATGCACATATGTAGGGGGAGCGTTTTTGGTGATGTAGAAAACTTTCAAGGTGTAAACATTGATTTCATCAACACCTTGACTGCATTTTCAAATGATTTTTCTGGTTACGATATCTATACCCTTCAACACATAAATTCACGATGTTATTGGTGTCAAAAGGTGGTTAGGTATTCGTCCTATGATCCAACCAGAACCGGAGGGATCTTCCCAGGGACAATCCATTAGAACTTAGAAGTCCTTAGGAAAGATGGAGTAGTTGAGTGTACGGGAATAATGCCGACTAATGACTTAAGCTAGCACTGGAACAATCACAACAAGGTGCTAGTTATGACGTCTTGGTAAGCATTGAAGGGGTTGAAGAATGAAAAAGAAATGTAAGGATAAAGGGTGTAAAGAAAGAAGCCCTCCATACAACTTAGGCAGAAACCGGGTCAACACATCTACTATCAGAATCATGTTGATGATTTCTGGTATTGAAGACAAAGCATCATGGACCCAGTGACGCAATGCACAACCCATCCCAGCCTACTCAAGCTTCTCTCAAAAGAAGTTTGTTTTATTGTCACGGAGTTCAACTCATTTCTATCAACTTTCTCACTCCGAGATAGTAGATATTGAATAGGTGGCAGTCTGCTCCAGCCTCCGATCACCAAATAAACGTGCACTTATAGAGTCTAGAGCCAACGAGATTCATCAAAAATCTCATTAGGACACTTATTCCATAGATCAATTGTTGTTCATCATTAGAACACAAGCGATGATTTACAGAGTCCTACGCTCTATCCTTGTGGTATTGCTAGAACATTCAGAGTGATACTCTTTAGTATTCACAGTGATGAATGGAAATCCTTCCAGTGTTATCATCAAACAGCACTGCGGTAGGTCATATGTAAGATTCACTTGAATTAAACATATGTTAACTGGAAAGCAACAGTGGTTTGATTCTTAATTGATTCAAACTCGTTCCAGGTCTCGACGCAATATCTTTATGATCTTGCCAGAACATTAAGAGTAATACTTTTCAGTATTTACAGTGACGAATGGAAATCCTTCCAGTGTCATCATCAAACAGCACTGCGGTAGGTAACTTGTGCGATTCTATATGAATCAAACTTGTGTCAACTGGAAAGCAACGATGGTTTGATTCTTAATTGATTCAAACTTGTTCCAGGAAATTGAATTGACGACTTAATCAGCAGAATGGAACTGCATGATTCACTCCTTACTTTGAATTATCTTTCGATATATTCAAGTATTGAGAACGGCTACCACAGCTGGAAATCCTGTCAAGGAAGTTCTTTGAACTTACCTGATCACAGGTACAGTATTCGTACTGTATAACGGGAAACCGGTGGAATGCAAACGGTGGCGTTATCTCAAGAGTCGCAATTCAAGGCCACATATTCAGGATTATTGAAGAAAGCTCAAGAACATCTAAAGACAAAGACTTCCGCTACTCTGATGATCAAGGGAGATTGTTAACAAGCTTTCATGTCAACTCAAAACATGAGTAAGTGGGTAAAGACACAAGAACACAAGCTGGCAAAGTTACAAGATCAAGTCAAGGCAAAGATCAAAGATCCAATATCACAAGTCATGAAAGGAACGATGAAAGAACTCTCAAGACAACGAGCTTCAAAGTCTGCATCAACAAAGAAGTGAAGTCACATAATACATGACCACCACTTAGGGGGAGATTGTTAGAAGTATTTTAAAGTGATGGTCAAAGAAGTGAAGTCACATATTATATGACCACCCCTTAGGGGGAGATTGTTAGAAGTATTTAAAGTGATGGTCATATAATATACCGTTGCGAAGCTCGTGGAAAATGCTATTCAACGGAGTCGAGAGTTCTATGTTATTGTTATGTATGTAACGGGAATTAGTCCCGAACACACAAATGAGGAAGGCCTCCTAACCTTGTAAGCCTTAGTATAAAAGGCCCATCCTCCCTCATTTGTGTGTGTGTCTCCCATTGTATCTTTTCTCTTCTTCTTGTTTTAGAGAGAGAAACTCTCCTTAGTTTCTCTCACTAGAATCATCTACCTTGTATCTTTCTAATTCTTCTTCATCTAATCTAATATTCCATTCTTAGTTTTAATCTTGATCTTATTCATCTATATTTCTTATTCTATAAGTCGTGTGATTAGTTATAACAACCCCCTTCTTAGTAAAATTTGATGGGCTTGGCCGATCTTTCTTAATGTAGCCGCGTGTAGGGGGCCCCACATGGGGTACCCGTACCGTTTTCCGTGTCTCGTTATTTAAGTGTTCGTTCGTGTTTATTTGTGTTCGTGTTTTATGTGTTCTCGTTAAATATTAACCGTGACTTAATATATTCATTCGTGCTCGTAATAAATATATGTACGTAATTAGTATTAGTTCGTGATTTAATTACGTTCATGATTTCGTGATCGCATGTTCGTGATTAATTATTGTTAAATAATTATTGAGTGTTCGTACGTAATAAGTACTTATCATGTTCTAACACGTACGTAATACGTAGAAATCTAACACATGAACGTAATCATACTATAATAGGAAAGTTTTCTCTAGTACGTACGATCTTAAGGGTACTATTCATGGTAAAAGCATGCGGGTTTTACAATTTGTATCTTAAAACGAGCTTAAAATGCATGAAATGTATGAAAAATACCTTGTATATGCATGTTTTGTTTGTTTCGTGTGTGTAGGTACCAAGTTCGCGAAAACCGGCAAAAATGGCACGAGTTTGAAGGAAAAAATCGAAGAAGCCAAAATCGAGCTCGTTTTTAGCGGATTTAATCTTTTATGGATTTTAACGGGCTTATGGGTCCCACATTTGGGTATTGGGCCCAAAATCCCAATATTGGAATGTTATTATTAGCTAAATGTCCAAGAGCCCAACAATGGCCCAATAGGGAAGATTATATGGACGGATGGAGTATTAACAATTACACAATTTGGGCTAAAAGCCCAAATGAAACACAAGTTTGGAACTTAATTTGCTTATCAGTCAAGGTTTATGGGTCCAAGGCCCATAATAAAGGATGAGACGGTGGAAATCATATTTACTCATTTAACTTGGTCAACTTTCTATACCACACACCAAACGAAACGTTTATCCCACTTTTCCACCACACACATTATTTTTATGTTCGATATTTATTATGTACCTTCTCCTTCTTCCCCAAATTAACCTGTAAAATTACTATTCCTTAAAACCCTAATTCATTAAATCTCAAAATAATTGGGGGTTTTATCTCACTCGTGTGATTCACACGAGTTGGGAATTAACCCCTAAGTTTATAGGAAGGAAGAGGGTGGAAGGCATCTTCGACGTGGCATCATGTAACTGGCTATGACAGCGCATCTCTCCCATTCAACCAATAGAAATATGCCATATCAGCCCTGAACTAGCACAACTAGCACAAGAGATTGCCACGTTGGCAATCCGTGTGCTAGTGTGCGAATATCAGCCATCAGATCAAGATGAGAAGAGAGAGAATAAAGAAGATACCATTTCAATGGTCAACATGAAAGATCCTTCTCAACAACCTCACGAAGAAGGTTGGGGGTTAGCCTATAAAAACTTTCAATGGTCAACATGAAAGATCCTTCTCAACAACCTCACGAAGAAGGTTGGGGGTTAGCCTATAAAAACCCTCCCATATCTTTGTATTTTCTATCCAATTTTTTACCTTAGAGTTATTATATTAAAATAGAGTTAGGATATAAATTGTATTTTCTTTTCAGCTTTGTAAGATTTCTTTATCATTAATAAAAGTTGAGTTCTATTTAATTTGGTTCTTACTATTCTGCTTAAATCGAATATATAAGTTACATCTTAAATCTATTTTAATTGATATAATGATTCATAATTAGTTGATTTAAGCTAACAAATAGCTTATGTTAATTAATTGAGTAAAATAATTGGAAATAAACTTTCCCACTGGGAGTTTTTTAAAATGGTTCTAGAAAGGATATTGGTGGTCCGAGTTTGTTCCATGATGATCAGATGAAGGTGGAGTCATTTAGGATTTAATCCAGCTCAGCGCTGCGTTTCTTCTCAAAGGATTTCGTCAATTAGGTTCTATTTCTTTTATTTTTAAGTTGTTTACATTTTTTAGATTTATCTATTTAGATGTTTAAATGGATTAAACTGCTTGTATTTTTATGTGTAATGAAACTGCTCAAAACTTATTATTAATCTGTGATAGATGATTTGATGATAGTTGAGTTAATCTGTTTCAGCTTACGTATGTTTAATTGAATCACTAATGCCTGGATTTAATCTCTATGTATCTGCTTATTTTGATATTAGTTTGCTGCATTGTAATCAATAAGGATGATGATGTTGTTCTGACATATGAGAATCTGTTAGGCTGTGTGATTATGCTCAATTTGTTTAAACTGAATCTTGTTAGTAGTTTACGGATTTTGGTTTGATTTCGTTTGTAGGTTACAGACTGCATTAGATTGTTGTTAAGGGATATAGTGTGCTAAGGTGTATTCTCGTTTATTCTTGTTCATATAGTTGTGTATTCGTGTTATGCGTTTATTTAAAAAGCTATCTGCTTATTTAGTTTTGTTTTGTGATAATCTTTGAGAATATAGCTGCTTAAAATAGTATTGGATTGTGATCTGTTTTTAGTCCCATTTAGCTGGTTATGATGATTTGCTGATTTGCATTCGTTACTTGTGGTTTGTAAGCTTATTTAGATGCATAATATATTTTGTTGGTTTCAAAAAAGCTATCAGATTCACTGATCTGATAGCTCACAAGCTGATATCCTTATCAGTGTTTCATAGATTCAGTGTAAAAATCACTCCTATGATTTTGTTACTTCTAAATGTCCAAAAAAATTAATTCATCCAAAAATTTGTCTCTGACGAGACTCGAACCCATGACCTCCTGGTCATGGGCCAAGTGACTTAACCATCTGAGCTAACTGCTCTTTTGATTTTATTTTCAGTCAATATAATTAATATAGTAATAATGGTGACTGGCAGTTTTTAGTTAAACTTATTTACTTAGTTTTAATTAGTTTTTGCAAATCTTACTTTATTAAGTTTAAATATTAAATAAATAAAAACAAAAATGAAAATAAATAAAATAAAAAAATGTTTTATTAATTTTTGAAATTTAATTAGTTATTAAAATTAATATTTTGAAATTAATTAGATTTTAATTAGTTTTTTTTAAAAAATAGATTTTGTTAGTTAAAAAGTAATAGTTTATTTTTATGGATTAATTAGTTTACATTTTTAAATAAGTATTTAAATTTGTGATTTTATATAAATAGATTAATAATTAAATAGTTTAATTTTTATATAGATTTTTTAAATAATTGTCAATTAGATTAAATAATTTCAAGTTTACGATTCATGCACTTTAGAATTTTAATTTGTAGGATTAATTTAGTTTAAAAACCGAAACCAATTCGAATCAATTGTCCAAATCGAAACCAAACGTCTCAGGTTCACTCTATCTTCGTGTAAAACGAACATGGTTCATCCACGTGTTTAATTGAATTTGTCTTTGGTAATTTTAGTCTATTACTTTTTCCTAAAGGTAATTTTCTAATTTACCCTATAACGTATCTAATTATCACATATACCATCACGATCACATCATCTCTCCCTACGAACGATGCGAGGGTGGTTGTGAACTTTCTGAAACAACTTTTTGCTCGATTCGGTGTTCCTCGTGCTATTATCAGTGGCCGCGGGACTCATTTTTGCAATGATCAATTTGCTAGAGTCAGGGATAAGTACGGTGTCAATCACCGTCTTTCCACCACTTATCATCCTCAAACAAATGGTCAAGCAGAGATATCTAACCGTGGATTAAAGCGAATTCTCGAGCGTACTGTGGGAGAGCATCATGCCTCGTGGGCCGATAAGTTAGATGATGCTTTGTGGGCTTTCCGTACCGCATATAAGACTCCGATTGGTTGCACTCCATATCGTCTTGTGTACGGGAAGGCATGCCACCTCCCTATTGAGCTGGAACATAAGGCGTACTGGGCCTTGAAGTGGGCTAACTTTGACATCAACAAAGCTGGTGATCTTCGGAAGATTCAACTCAACGAGCTCAATGAACTGAGGAATGAAGCTTATGAGAACACATTAATCTACAAGGAGAAGACCAAGATCATCCATGATGCTAGAATTAAGAACCGAGAGTTCCACGTTGGTGATCAAGTTCTACTCTTTAACTCTCGGTTGATGATCTTCCCGGGCAAGCTGAAGAGCCGTTGGTCTGGTCCATTCACCGTCGCCAAAGTTTTCCCTTACGGCACCATTGAGCTTTCCCAGCCAAATGGGCCTAATTTCAAAGTGAATGGCCAGCGCGTGAAGTTGTACTTTGGTGAGGACATCTCTCATGAGATTATTCCATCCCTCACCACGTTTCCCTTGAATTAGTTCTGGGTCGAGTCAGGCTCGTGACTCGGTTAACAAAAACAAGCGCTTCTTGGGAGGCAACCCGTTGACCTATCCTTTACC
Organism: Glebionis coronaria; assembly: GCA_025667525.1. Taxonomy (NCBI): domain Eukaryota; kingdom Viridiplantae; phylum Streptophyta; class Magnoliopsida; order Asterales; family Asteraceae; genus Glebionis; species Glebionis coronaria. Next base: position 262,576,873 of record CM046882.1, on the reverse strand, counting down.
GTTTTCATAATAAGTGTAGGGGGACCCCCGTATGTGTTTGTTGTCTTGTTTCTTATAATGTACAGGATTAAAGCTTCAAAGATCCATTCTCGATGAATTTTGACGAACCGTGATCCCGTGTACCCGTCTTCCCGGTTCTATCCTAAACTGTCGTGATTCAATATTTCATATCTTATATATTCACATTGAAATCACTATAGTTGTCCTTCCCTTAGCAAGATTTAAACAAAGTGCACAATGTCCTAAGTGTAGGTGAGTTTACTCCCACATGCTTAAACATTGAGGACAATGTTTATATCAAGTGTAGGGGGGACTTCTATCGAAGTAAGTGGTCTTTTCTATGAATTTTCCCTCATTTTAACCGGAAAATTTGATTTTTCGACATTTTTCAAAAATTTTAATCTATTTTGGCCTAGTAGTATAGTAGTATTTCCCTTTGTTATCTTTATTTACTTTCTTTGCTAGAATAAAATTTTCAATAAAGTGGTTTTAAATTTTTCAACGTTATGAATCTTTTGACTCAACCCGAGTTTACTTATCCAAGTTTACTCTAGCTAGTATCCTTAACGTGTTTAAGTCAAGTTTTGCTAGGATTTTTTTTGGGGAACTTTAAAACGTGAAAGTCTTAACACTTACGGGTTAAGAACAAGAACTTTTCGCAAGTTCCTATAATTGATCCTAGAAAGTCGTTTATCAAGGGAACTTTAAAATACGAATTCTAAACTTGAAAGAGTCTAAGAAGTTGCAAGATCCTATAGATGACTTGAAAACCCAAAACTTTGATTTAATTGGCTAAGCATCCACGAGTCTCATTCCTTGAGATTTTAAATTGTGGAGAACGAGAGATGATAGAGTCAATTATAAGTTTGGTATCCTTTGATGAATTTATGTGAGTTGATTATAAGCTTTTTCTCCTATCGCTTGCTAATAAATTTATTTGCAATAAATAAGGTTGTACTATTTGAAAAGTTACTTAGCTTCTAGTACAAGATCGTTTAAAAGTTGCTCGGTATTAATTAGAGTTCATATCCAAGGCATAACTTATTGAAGCGGGATGCCAAGATTGGAGAGTCCGAAAAGGCCCTAACAAGGCATGAGGGCTACATTTTGTTGTTAAAGATCCAAAAGTGATGTGAAGAATGATTTATCGAAAATCAATATGAAGGATCGAGACATACGACGAAAAGTAAAAACTCCCCTAAAGATCATGGAGAAGTCTATCCGAAAAGGCCCTAACAAGGTATGAGGATAAATAGATCCAAATCCTAAAAAGAGTCGGATCGTTGTATATCAAAGTCCAAAATAAGGATTGGAGAAAAATGAAGAAGTCGTGGTCCAAATATGAAGAAACTCTCAAAAACTTCAAGTGAAGAAATTCCTATTATGAAGAGAAGTAATAAGTGTGAAAACACTTATCCTTTTACCACTTATTTCCAATAATAACAAGACAAAAACGTGTATTTTATGTCGTAAAAGTCGGAATTATGTGTGGTTTGTGTTTTTATTGTGTTTTAGGACCAAAAGATGAAAAAGGAAGAAAACATGGGCTATCACGGACTTTTATCGAAGAAAATGAGAAAAGACGAAGTCAAAGGATCAAGATTGCAAAAAAAACAGAAGTCCAAGGCCTATTCTGAAGATTTATCGAGGAAAAAGTCTAAAGACGAAATTTTAATGAAGTCGGAGAACTCAAGTCTAATTATAGAAGAAAATTAGAAGACGAGTTCAATTTACATCGACAAATCCCGAGACGACGTCGGGAAAAGACAAAGAACTAAAATCGAGTCGAGAAGAAAGAAAGAAAGAAAGAAGGAAGCACATGCACCTCCCCATCTCCTATAAATACCCTCCTAATGACACATTAGGAGGATGTTAGTTAGTTAATTTTTAGCATCTTTTTCATTTTTTCCTTTCTTTACTTTTAGAAAGAGAAATTTTTAACTTTCTCTCACTAAGTTTTTATCTTTTCTTCATCTTTTCTTTCAAGTTTAAGCTTTATTTCATCCTTGTATTTGGAATTCATTAATCAAAAGTTCAAGTTTAAGCTTTTAATCTTTAATCTTCTCCTACCTTTCTTGATTTTGGTTTGTCTTTGATCCGAAATGTTCTTGATTCGTGTTTGATTTTGATGTTTTTGTGATTAAAAAGTTTATTTTTTTATTCCCTACTAAGTTTTTATACGGTTTAAGCTTTAAGCTTGTTGTGCTTATTGGCTTATTTCGTATATAGCTTATTGTCTTTTAAGTTTTCATAAAAGTTTAGTGTTTTTAAAGTTTGATTTTTAAAGTTTGTTTAATTCGTGTTTTAAAAGTTTTCAAATTTGTGATTAATTAGTCTTGGCTAAGAGTTGGTAAATGCTTATTAGATTAAGTGCTTATTCGTTTCAGTTTAATTACCTTTTGTGTCCCATCGCGATCTTATGAGGGTTTTACTTGTCACGATCTCCTGGATACGATCGCATTGATTGCGATCCTGACTTCTTTGATTGACTACGATCCATACCACGATCACTTGTTGCGATATGTGGGTGCGATCCGTGTCGCTATCTCTTGGTTACGATCGCATTGACTGCGATCCTTGTTGTTACGATCAAAGACCATGATCCACTTGTTGCGATCGTGGTTGCGATCAGTGAGTGTGATCCAAGTCACTCTCCAGCAGTGCGATCCCTCACTTCTTGAGTGCGATCTACCACTGCGATCAGGGACTGTTGTCCCTAATATATGATGTTATAACACACGAATTTAAAGAAAGAAAGTAAGAAATGAGATGAATTTTTAGAGAGAGAAACTAGAGAGAGAAAAGAGAGAGAAGTGTGTGAACTTGGTGAGATTAGATTAGAGAGAAGTGAGAAATACAAATGACCATCCACCCTCCTAACATGCTAGGAGGGTAGTATATATAGTCCACCCACATGCGGGCTTTAATGGACTATATATTGGGCCGGGCTTGTCTTTTGGACTTTAATTAGTTTAAATCCAAGCCCGTGAACCATGACTAAATAACTACTTATTACAACGTTCTAATAAATATTACAATAGAAACCTATGACCGAACATTCTTGTTTGACTCAATATTTTGAGGCTAACAATCTCCCCCAATGTGAGGTCATTCCTCTTTGATATTTGGATTCCAATGGAGTTTTATGAATTTCGTCATAAATGAGTCTTGAGCGTGTAACAGTAGTTTTGTTCCTTCATGCTGTGATCTTTGAGCCTTTGTCGTTGTCTTTGACTTTGTCTTTAAGTCTTGAGATCTTCAAATCATTCTTGACTTGTCTTTGCCATCTTGTGATCTTGTGTCTTTATCCACATGCTCACACTATCAATTGTTGGATAAGTCTTTGGGCATGAATATGTGGTTGTGAATCTTTGACTTTGCTGAGTACACCGTGACGCCACCTTCTCGAGACAAAACATAGACACGGACTGAATGGCTTTGACATTCGTCCTAAATCAGTAGCGTTTTACCTCCGGTCGGCGAAGACCGTTATACGATATAAAATATCGTACCTGTGATCAGGTAGATTCAATTAAGAATCTCCTTGACAGGGTTTCGCGGCAGTACTAGCCGTTCTCTTTACTCGACCGTCTCAAAGCAAGACTGCGAACATAAAGAGTGAATCAATTGGATAAATATCCGCTTGATTAAAGTCGTCAATTCAAATTCCTGGAACAAGTTTGATTCATTAAGAATCTTACCATTATTGCTTTCCAGTTGACACAAGTTTGATTCATAAGAATCTCACAAGTCACCTACCGTAGCACTGTTTGATGTTGACGCTAGAAGGATTTCCATTCGTCACTGTGAATATTAATAAATATCACTCTGAATGTTCTGGCAAGACCATAAAGATATTGCGTAGAAACCTGAAACGAGTTTGAATCAATTCAGAATCAAACCACTGTTGCTTTTCAGTTTTACATATGTTCAATTCATAAAGAATCTTGCATATGACCTACCGCAGTGCTGTTTGATGTTAACACTGGAAGGATTTCCACTCATCATTGTGAATACTAAGTAGTATCACTCTGAGTGTTCTAGCAATATCGCAAGGATATAGCGTAGGACTCTCTTGATCTTCATCCGTGTGTCCTAACGAGATTTGATTGATCTCTTGGCTCTAGACTCTATTTGTGCACTTTTAGTGGTCGGAGGCTGGAGCAGATGCCACCTATTCAATATCAACTATCTCGGAGTGAGAAAGTCAATAGAAGTCGTGTTGATCTCCGTGACAATAAAACAAACTTCTTTTGAGAGAAGCCTGAGTAGCTAGGAAAGGGTTGTGCTTCACATCACTGGGTCCATGATGAGTTTGTCTTCATGATGAGTTGACCCGGTTTCTGCCTAAGTTGTATGGAGGCTTCTTTCTTTACACCCTTTATCCTTACATTTCTTTTTTATTCTTCAACCCCTTCAATGCTTACCAAGACATCATTACTAGCACCTTGTTGTGATTGTTCCAGTGCTAGCATCAGTACTTAGTCGGCATTCAGCTACGTTCACATTCTACTCCATCTTTCCTAAGGACTTCTAATAATCTATTGGATTGTCCCTGGGAAGATCCCTCCGGTTCTGGTTGGATCATAGGACTTAAACCTAACCACCCTTTTGACACCAATAACGTCGTGAATTAAAGATGTTGTGGGTATTTGATCGTAACCATGAAAACCACTTTAAATTCTAACAAAGTGTTTGAAAAACATTTAACACCTTGCTAGTTTTGTCGTTTCAGAAATGCTCCCCCTTCACATGTGCATCGATAATCGAAAGTGTTTCGCACATGTAGGTAAGAGTTAAAGTGCTTGAGTCTTATATTAGATCACATTTTAATCACATTTTCTCCCCTATCTCTAATATATAAAATCTTTTGATATTAGAGATACCAAATTTGATTAAAATATATTTTGAAAAATAGTCTTGAAATCTCCGGGAGAAAGATGTGTTAATCTTTTGCATGAAGTTAAAATGCTCCCCCTCAAAAATTGATCCAATTGAATTGTCATTATGAGGATATGATCCACAATTCGCTTTTTGAGGATGGGAGTTTGTTGAACACACAATTTTTAAAAGATTTTGAATAATCATTGATAAATTCTTGAAAAAATTGTGTTCAACGCTTTTTGAAAAATCCTATTTCTTTTTGTCGAAGAGGTTTTTCTAAAGCATAAACTTGAGTTCACAGACTTTGAATGTCTTGACGAATCCACTCAAGTGTAAGAAGATTTAACTTCTTTTGCTAAGGGTAAGAGCACGAAATCGTACACTCCCCCGTGAATATTGATCCGGGTTGCAATCTGAAAGTGATTACAAGCCTTTGTGTTGAGCTCAAAACGTTGAATGTTTTGTGACAAGCTCAACCCAAAATAGATTGCTCTACCCGTTGTTGGAAATATTGTCCAAAATAGACAATTTCCTTTTGAAAAGATAGAAATGACATGTTTTGAAAAATATTTACAACTTTCATTCGAGCTTTATGTATACACCCGTGTCGTTATTGAGCGACATTTCTAGGTACGTCCATATTATCGATACTGAAAGACATGTCGAGAAGAATATTTTTGGATTATCAAAGATTTTTTAATTTTGTATTTTGCTTTTTGATTAATATTTACAGGTAGATGTTTGATAGATGAATCAAGCAGGCTTCTTTGCCAGAACCTCCAGTTCTGCTGGAGTCAAACATCTCATACCAATTTGCCTAACTAGATACGCAAACCTCTCTTTCGACAGAGCTTTCGTAAACAAGTCGGCTAATTGGTAATCCGTTCCAACAAAGTATAATTCAACGATACCTCTTTCAACTTGTTCCTTTATGAAGTGGTATCTGACATCGATGTGCTTCGTGCGGGAATGCTGTACCGGATTACAGGAGATGGCTATGGCCGACTTTGAGTCACAGTACATAGGTACTTTATCAAAGTGGAAGCCATAATCCGTGAGTTGTGTTCTCATCCATAGAACTTGAGCACAACACGCAGATAGAGACACATACTCCGCTTCGGCTGATGAAAGTGACGTGCAATCCTGCTTCTTGGAAGACCATCCCACAAGCTTGTCTTGACCTAGAAATTGTGCACCACCAGAAGTAATTTTACGTGTATCAAGACACCCTGCATGATCAGAATCTGAATAGGCCGTTAGAAAGAAACCGGTTTCCCTCGGATACCAGAGTCCCATGTGAATGGTATTCTTAAGGTACCGAAAGATCCGTTTAACCTCCTTGAGGTGATTTTCAGTGGGTCGTGATTGATATCGTGCACAATAGCATGTAGCATGATGAATATCTGGTCTGCTTGCTGTCAAGTACATGAGGGACCCGATCATGGAACGATATCTCGTTTGATCTCTGGGTAATCCCTCCAAGTCAGCATCTAGGGATGTGGTTGATAATGGTGTCCCAACGGGGTCACATGAAGTCCTACCATGCTTTTTGATTATCTCTTGACAATACTTAGCTTGGTTTATAAAGATACCACTTGGGGATTGGTGAACTTGAATTCCTAGAAAAAAATTTAGTTCGCCCATCATAGACATTTCAAATCTGCTGTGCATTACTTTTTCAAACCATTTTGAAAGTTTTGGGTTTGTAGACCCAAAAATAATGTCATCAACATAAATTTGCACAAGCAGAATGTCATCCCCATATTTATAAGTGAACAAAGTTAAATCAATGGAACCTTTTGAGAAACCTTTGGAGACCAGAAATTTCGAGAGCTCGTCGTACCACGCCCTTAGAGCTTGCTTGAGTCCGTAAAGTGCTTTGTGGTGACGATACACCTTGTCAGGAGAATGAGGATCGACGAATCCTTCCGGCTGCGTGACATAGACTTCTTCCTTCAAAGGACCGTTAAGAAACGCCGTCTTTACGTCCATTTGATATACAATGAATCCCTTATGTGCAACATAGGCAAGGAAAATCCTGACCGCTTCCATTCGAGCTACTGGTGCAAATGATTCTTCAAAATCAATACCCTCTTTCTGTCCATACCCCTTAGCCACTAGCCTAGCTTTGTTCTTGATGATCGTATTCTCTTCATCCATCTTGTTTTTCCAGATCCAACGAAGATTTAATGGAGTCACATCGTATGGTCTGTCAACAAGTTCCCAGACTTTAAGTCTTTCAAATTGTTGAAGTTCATCCGTCATCGATTCAATCCAAGCATGATCAGCTAATGCTTCTTTGATGTTTTTCGGTTCCGCTGAACTCACGGCGAGTGCGAACATACAAACATCAGCATCGGTTTTAAGCTGTCGTCTTGTGCGAACGGGCTGTGAAGGGTTTCCAATTACGTGAACCAAAGGATGATCTCGGGTCCAATGATGTGTTGAAGGATGTCGTTGATAGAAAGTATGCATATTTGACGGATCAACATGGCGAGTAGAAGACTCTCCAGTTTCGTGTACCGATGTACCGAATGGGTTGTGAAAATTGTCATCGTCAGATAATGCACCGTCTGCTTGATTTGTGTTCTCTGGAGCAATGACAGTAGTTGTGGATGTTGTAGGATCGATTGTTGAGGTGATATTCTGAGGAGGTAAATCTGCAACAACCCGTGTTGAAGTAGATGAAGTTGTATCCTTTTGTTGATGATGATCTGTATCATCATTCGTATCATGAGTGACAGCGGAAGGCTTCGATGCAACTTGTTTCTCCCCCGTGAAATATTCATCATACATTGGTCCATATAACATTTCCAACTCTTCAAGTGTCGTGTCCACTGTCATATCTGCTCTAGGAACATGTTCAGGAACCAGCTTTGAACTTGATGGTTCATTGTTGTGGTCTTGAGTTCCGAGTTCCGTGCGGTTTTGAACGGAAGTCGTTTGTCCTTGTGGATCGGGACTTAAACTGCTTTGTTCAAGTGCCATTTCTTGAGATTCATCAAATCGGATGTGAATTGTCTCGACAATCAATTTTGTTCTTTTGTTGAACACTCTATATCCCTTAGACTGAGTTGCATATCCCACAAGAATACATGCATCACCTTTTTCTTTCATCTTATCCAAATTTTCACCATCTCGTATAATGTAACAAGTACATCCAAAAACATGAAGGTGTTTGAGTGAAGGTTTTCGATCATGAATTATGTGATATGGTGTCTTTTCGTGTCTTGGGATAATTAAGGAGCGGTTTTGTGTGTAGCATGCGGTTGACACGGCTTCGGCCCAAAAGTACAGTGGAAGTTTTGAAGCGGATAGTAATGTTCGAGCAGCCTCAACTAAAGTACGGTTTCGTCTTTCAACAACGCCGTTTTGTTCGGGTGTTCGAGCAATAGATGTTTCATGTTCAATCCCTTCGGCTTCAAAATACTTTCTCAGATTTGAATTCAAAAATTCTGTACCTCTGTCAGTACGAACCACTTTAACTTGAGCTTGAAGACCACGTTGTATCAATTTAAGGAAGCTAATGAGAACATCGGGTGTTTCATCCTTGGACCTCAAGAAGTGAGTCCATGTGTACCTTGAGTAATCATCAACGATGACCAGAATATATTTCTTTCCATTGATACTCTGAACACGCATGGGACCACACAGATCCATGTGAAGAAGATCTAACCGTCCTTTAGAGCTTGGTGTGGTCTTTGTTTTGAAGCTACTTCGTTTAGCTTTACAAAGTTCACAAGAAGAACAAAGATGATCTTTGATGAATTTCAAGCTTGGAAGGCCTCTCACAATATCTTTCTTGGAAAGCAAGTTAATGGTATCAAAGTTGAGATGAGAAAGACGTTGATGCCATAACCATGCCTGAGTCGTTGAAGCTTTAGCCATGAAGCAAATTGGAGTTGATGAAGTTGTGTCTTGAAGTGAAATTGTGTAAAGATCAGTACCCCGTGTACCGGTAAGTAAGTCATTCCCATCATAATCACGAACAAAACATGTCTTCTTTCTGAAAGCAACTTCCAAATCCGCATCACAGAATTGACCAACCGAGAAAAGATTGTGATTGAGCCCTTCGACGTAGTATACCCTTTTAATCGTGATATTCCCCTGAACCAAATCTCCATATCCTAGGATCGGTGCAAATTGATCATTTCCGAATCGGACCGTACCCAGGAACTTCTCTACGAAGTTAATTAGAAGCTTGAGATTCCCCGTCATGTGCTTCGTGCATCCGGAGTCCATTATGAAGAGAATTATTTGTATCACCTGCAGAAGCGTTAGAACACGATGAAGCATTTTCTAAATTGGATACCACAGTAGTTGTGATAGTAGAATCATTAGTGTCCTTATCTACATTTAAAGGCAAACTAACACTCGTTTTCACATTTTCTGTCCTAACTTTAGGCATCCATTTATATCCGGGAGGACATTGATTAGCAAACCACCATTTCCAAGACTTACTGGCAGACTCATATAATTCCTTAATTTTGCTTCTAGGAATCTTAGTGGTGGAGTCTGATGCAATACTTTTCTTAGTGGGGGTAGCACCAGAATGGTTCACTTTGCGTTTGGGTTTACTAGCACTAATAGGCATCACAGTTTGCTTCTTAGTTCTAGTTTCTACGCCTTTAACATTATTCATAGCACACATAGAATGATTAGCATGAGCACACTTGCCACATTTGACACAAACAAATTTCACATTCATAGCATTCAAAGTTGAATCATTCAAATCGTCATGACACGCGATTACAGACGTTTTATTCTTAGAAACATTGAAAATCCTAGGGTGTTCTTCTACTTGCTTCATCTTCCCTTGATTCTTGTGTTTCCAGACCTTATCATTCACTTGAGTGCTCTTAAGCTGAGGCCGGCTAACACTAGTAGTGGAGACTATTCCTGTAGTAGAAGACACATGAATATTAGTGTTTCTAGAAGTCTGAGGCGAGTGAGAATCTTTGTTTGTGGGCTTAGTGGACATTCTATACATCCCTGGTTTAATGACATTATTGTGCCTAACGCTTGGTGCTATAGGATTCCTTATGGGTTGATTCTGTGGTAACCTTTCCTTTCCATCCATCTTGGGGGCAAACACAGGTTTTGCAAACGAGGAATTAGATAAAGCAGATGGTTTTCCCAAGATAGAGGATCTATTCTCTTTAGAGGCATTGGGTTGTCTAACAACATTTTTCTTAATGCTAGGTTCCACAATTTTCCCACCCATCTTAGCAATGAGTTTCTGCAACTCTGCTATCGCTCTGTCCCTGTCTTGTAATTGAGCTTTCAACCCTTTAATTTCCAAATTCTGTTCATTCATTTCTCGAAATGTTTGGGAAAGTTTTTCTTGCAATTTATTATCATGTGGAAAACGACCAACATCTTTTTGCAAAGCAAGTTCAAGTGAATGACAATGTTTTTGAAGGAAATCAGTTTTGTGTTGAAGTAACTCAAAAGCCTTTTTGTCAACATTTTCTTTACGTTTCGAAAGCTCAATTTCAAGACGTTCACATTCTTTGATCTTATCAAGATATTGGCATGCAACTTCAGAATATTCATCAATATCAGCACAAGATGTAAAATAAGCACACATAATATCTTTAGAAACGCATTCTTGCAAGAGTAAATCATATTCATCAGAAAAAACGGACTTGTCCATTTGAAGATCATCAATTGCTTTCTCAAGAGACTCAACATATTGTAAATCATCAAACATTTCAGACCGAATTAAGCTTTCGAATTTAAGAACATTTTCTTTTAGTGTGGCCGCGTTCGGTATTAAGATTTGTTTGACAAGCAAAGTTATGTCTTGAGGAATTGGTTTCTTCCACTCGTCATTTTGTCGTTGTTTCCAATCATTATCAACAATGGACTTAATATTATCTATGTAATGAGTAAGAAACCCAAATATCTACCTACTCTTGCTTTTAGAAGCATCTAGGGGCAAGTAGTTGATGAACTTAGAAACGTTTGTTTTCTTAGTGGCAAACGCTTTCTTCCATTGAATTCTCTTTTGCCTGCATTCTAAAAATACTTCCTCACGAGATTTCTGAGTTTATTTGTGGAACAGACCATAAAGACTATTCTCATAAGCATAATTATATGGTTTCACAAACTCCTTATTAACTGATGGTTGACTATCAGCATCCCAAAGGGCAGTCTCTTCACTATTGGCACTTAGAGGCATGCAATCAAGATCTGTCCTTTCAGTCTCATCAAGATAAAGATGCGGGTTCGCAGCTTGAGCTTTGGCAAGGTACTCAGGACTTGCAAAGCTAGCTTGACCCTTAAACATCGATGGAGGTGCTAGCATTCTTACGGATTGAATAGAATCATGCGTTTTATAAACAACGTTCTTCAAAAAGTCGACTTGTGCTTCTAGTTTCGTAACTTTTTCGGTTTCTTTATCATATCTACTTTTGAAGTCTTGTTTTAACGCATCTACCTCTTGTTTCTTATCCTCTAGAATTTTAGCAGAATCAGTAGTGGTCATAGAGAGCTTTTGTTCAAGTTCATTAACTTTGGTATTGGCAAGGTACGTTTTTTGACGTTCATCCATTAAGAAAACATTATATTGACGCTTCTCTTTAGCTAATAACTCAAGAGTGGTATTATATTTGTTTTCAAAATCGTCCTTTTGACTTTTTAACGCACTTCCCTTGTACCCCTCAAGCTCTTTGGTTTTCTGAAGGAGCTCATCTCTATAGCTTTCAGTCATCTCAGTAGATTTGATAAGAGCAGCTTTGCATTCTTCAAAACTTTGAGTGAGCGTAGCGTTTGCCTTCTTTAATTGCTTTTGACTCTTTTTATTTTCAGTGACATCTTTTTGTAAAGTAGCAATTAAATTAGCAAGCGCAATACGTTCCTCTTCATCATATTCATTTGCATGTTGATCATCCTCAGACTCATTATTGCACATGTCTGATGAATCGGGTGTGGTATTACTATCAACCGTTTCCATCATACACGTGTCATTAATGGCATTGGGTAGATCACTATGCTCAGGAATATCACCAAACACATTATATTCATTAGTAGTGTGTACCTTATCGATTGGCTCAGTGTCAAAGATAGGACCATTGTCATCTTCAGTGACTTTGAGAACTTCTTCAACATGTGCCATGTACGAGTAATGTGCTTCTAATTCCTGGTCGGAGGCTTCATCATCAGTGTCATCAAGCATAGCTCCTTCCTCAGCTGACAGTTTGACCCCTGCTTCCATCTTTTTGCATAGCAACATCTTTTCCTTGTGATAGCTGGAGTCTCTAACCCTTTTCGGCTTCCTGCATTCCTTTGCCATATGCCCAAAACCTTGGCAATTAAAACATTGAATCCCGCTTTGCTGAACCACTTGACTTCCAACCGTTTCCCTATTCCCAGTAGCAGCAGCAATCCTCTGAGTATCATACTTTGCAGTTTGTCGATCATATCTTGCAGAACCCTCAACATGCGTTGGATTATGTCGATCATACCTAGAAGGACTTTCACCACGTCGACGTGTGTCATACCTTGGAGGACTCGCAACATATCGGTTCTTTGTGTTAGATGATGTTCGAAGATTGTTGTTGGTGGGTTTGTAGATCTTCTGGTAAGTCTTCATAATGAAAGCAATTTGTTGTTTCATCTCACGATTCTTCTGAGCTTGATCTTCATCACTATCTTCTTCAGATGATGACTCAGATGGTGGTGAAGTTGCTCTTGGTGCTTTGCCGCGTGATCTTGTGGATGATGAAGACTTGGATGATGTGGAATATCGTGGTGAGGATGATGGGCTAGAGTATGGCTTAGGAGCACGAGATAGATGATCTTGGACATTTTGAGTGGTAGTTAATAAAGCAAGTGGATTAGCCGTCTTGGCAACTCGTTCAGCTCGAATCTCATTTGCTTCATGCTGAAATTGTTTCAAGATATCAAAGAGAGTATGATAGTTTACCTTGTCTAACTGCTTCTGTTGTTTCACCAAAGTGACAAAACGTGTCCACTCTGGTTGGAGTTGTTGTAGAAATTGCACATTGACTTGCATGGTGGAGACTTCCAAGTTGTTTCTGGTCATATCATTCATCATCTTGTAAAATCTTGAATAATAGGACTCAATTGATTCTCCATCCAATGCAGTAAACTTACCAAAGTTCCAAAACAAGTTTGTTTTGACATCTTGCTTGTTGAGAGACTCTCCTTGTTGCAAGCGTTCAATGGCCGTCCACATTTCTTGTGCTGTAGGACATGCATCGACTGTGGAATAAATATCATCTCCAATTCCACTTAGGATCATATAGATCGCTTCTTTTTCTGCATCATGCCAAGCACGTTTCTCGGGTGTAAGGTCAGATAAAGTTTCCTTTTTCTTTGTTGCAGGTACTTCTGGACATGTGTCTGTGGCTGGTGTATAAGGAACATCAATTTCAGAAAAGACATATGGGCCATTGTTAATACATTGTCTCAAGGCATCACCATTAGGTCTTGTATCAAGATAGCGAAGAAAGCGTGATTGCCATTGAGCATATCGACCAGCCACAAGCATTGGTGGTCTCTCTTTATTACCCGCGACCATGATGTTGTTGTTCGTCACACGATATTCTGTAGTAGAATCCATCCCAAAATTCTCTGAAATGATGAAGTGAATATGGATCTTAAGTAGATTTGTTGTGATTGTTGTTGTGGTTTAAATTCCGAAAATTGCAATTTTTCTCCAGTCCGACTAAAACGGTAGACCAAAAAATTTTGTATCGCCAAATTTTGAAATTGAGCTAGAAATGTCCTAAAACTAGTATGGAAAAAATTTGAATTTACTTGAAATTGAGCTAGAAATGTCGCAAAAATTTTTTTTTTTTTTTTTATTTTTATTTTTTATCTTCGTGGAAACGATATTCCGAAACTAGTCTAGATGGTGGCTAATTCTAAAAAATACCCAAACAAAATTTAGCGAAAACATGTCATCGGAATATCCATCGGAAAGTGCTATCGGAATGAAGGTTGTCAGAATGTTTAGATCGGAATGTCCTTTGGATCGCAATGTACCAGATTGCAATGTCCTATCGCAATTTCCTTCTGTCGCAATATTCTATCGCAATGTACTATCGCAATATCCTATCGCAATATTCTGTCGTAATGTGGCTGTCGCAAAATGGGCAGAGTAACGTTTCAAGATTGCCTTAACCGTCGCAATCCAGATCGCAATAACGATCGGAATGTCCAGATCGGAATAAGGGGGCTATCGCAATACGGATCGCAAAGTAAAACCCTAGGGTTATTGCGATCGAAACCGTACTTACCTTTCCTATATTCAAGCTGTCGCAATAATGGTGCTTTTTCTTCCAACTTTTTAGGCAACGATTTTTGGCAACTTTTAGGCAACAAGTTAGCAACTTTTAGGCAACAAATTCGTGATTTTTACCAAACCAAAACAACCAAATCTCTACAACAAGTATATAGATGATTTGTAGCAAGATAAAGAACACGAAAACCACAAAAAAAATTTGAATTCGAGTTGATTTATGGAGGAAATCACACGAATCAAATATAAGAAGAACAACCAATAACAAATCTAACCCGTGGCGATAGATACCAAATGTTGTCCCTAATATATGATGTTATAACACACGAATTTAAAGAAAGAAAGTAAGAAATGAGATGAATTTTTAGAGAGAGAAACTAGAGAGAGAAAAGAGAGAGAAGTGTGTGAACTTGGTGAGATTAGATTAGAGAGAAGTGAGAAATACAAATGACCATCCACCCTCCTAACATGCTAGGAGGGTAGTATATATAGTCCACCCACATGCGGGCTTTAATGGACTATATATTGGGCCGGGCTTGTCTTTTGGACTTTAATTAGTTTAAATCCAAGCCCGTGAACCACGACTAAATAACTACTTATTACAACGTTCTAATAAATATTACAATAGAAACCTATGACCGAACATTCTTGTTTGACTCAATATTTTGAGGCTAACAGGGACCACGATCCATCTTGCGATCTGAGTTACGATCATATTGCGATCTAACATTGGTTTTTGTTTTATTTATCTTAGTTTTCGAATTTAACTTTTCCAGCATTTTCACTTAGAATTATTTTAAACAAGTTTTGTCTTAGTTTACTTTTACAAAGTTTTCAAGTTTTAAATTCATTACGTTTTAATTTCCACAAAGTTTTTGTTTAATTTTTAAATCTTTTATTTTTACTCCACGACATTTTTATATTTGCTTATAGTTTAAAATAGATAATCAACCCATTTTATTTGTCCACCAAGAACGACTGAGTCGCACTAATTACTTGTAATCAATTCGAAAAGATCGAACGATAACTCTTTTATAACTATGTGAAAATCTAGTTATTAATATCTCTATTGTCAGGTTTGGACCTGAGTTGATTCAACTAGCTAAGTATCTTTTGGAACCTATCATACCCTTGATGAATACCTTCAGTTTCAGAGATCTTGAATTCTGTGAATTCATCTCTCAGCATGGATCTGCGCATTTTCTTTGATTCCTCATTCCCTCCAAACCTTGCCTTTACTCCATTCCAAATCTATCTAGCATCATCCAAGTGATAAAAATCACCCATGTGATCATCAGGAAGGGACTGAAGCAAAATAGTTTTTGCTTTGATTTCCTTCTGAACAACTGTGATTTCTTCATGAGTTTTAGGATCTAGAAGGATGACATTACCATTCTTGTCTCTTCTAGTAAGCTTCTTACTATTACCATTCTGAACAATTTTCCAAAGGTCTAGATCAGTATTGGTGATCCAGCATTCCATCTTCATGTCCCAGCTATCATACTCATCCTTCTTCAAGAGTGGGAATTTTCTATTTGTATTGGAAACAGTAGCAACGATTTGCTGAGGTTGCTGAGGTTGTTGGGTCCACTAGATATGGATCTTGCAGCCTGTTAAGGCTGGTGAACGACTTCTGTAATCACAAGTCTATTCATAGAGAGACTCTGATAACACACACAGTATAAGTGCGGAATACAAATACTATGAACAAGAAGAAACAAAATAACTATAATGACTTGATCCTTACTAAGGATTTCTAATATTAATATGAACTAAATAATGTTTGATGAAGGTGTGTTTAACCCTTCTACCAATGGTTCCTTTTATACTACAAGGAAACCCTAATACAACATTAAACCAAAACGTGTAACTTCTGATATGCATATCCTTTCCTAACATATCTCATGCATATCCTAACAAAACACTCAAAATAATAATGTTTGACTTTCTAAAGACTAGGAGCACGTGTTGCTCCTACTACTAATAGGACCAGGAGGAACTACGTACCTCCTAGTATACCTATTACAAATGTCTATTACAGAGGTCCTAATAAAAGGGTCAAATGAGGAAGACTGATTACCAAATCCAAGTTATTGCACGTTTTAATAAGCTGATATGGCTTAATAATAAGCTGAACCATTTTTAACACTAACACTGGCAACAAGCAGTGGGAAAGGAGTTCCCACTGCTGCTTAAACAGACTTGTTTTAAGCTTGATTTCAAGCCTTGTTTGTTGGTGATATATGGAACAAAGGGCACCTCAATAAGCTTTGGCTTATTGGGAGTTAATAGAAACAAGAAAAACACCAAGTCCTTCACACAAATCACACAAAATCAAGCAATCAAGAGTTACTGATTTGCATACAGTTCTGGCGATGTTTTGCTGATATGATTGGTCACCAAGTGAATTTCAAACCAACAGATCTTACTCAAATAACTACCAAAACTCAAAATGACTATTAGCAATCCTAAATGAACATAAGATCTACCAGATTCCAAGATTTAAGATCATAAAACACTAAAACAAACTAGTTATACCTTGCTTAATATTTTTGACTGTTTTTATGCTATCACTTGAAAACTTTGTTTTATACTACCACACTTAAAACAAAGACTGAAAATGATTTAAACCAACATATAAGGTGAGTCTACACTGTTTTATGCCAAAGGCTGTGCCACCCAAACCTTGACACACCCAAACCCAAACACCCCTTTATGACTGATTACAAGCTTTTTTCAAAGGACTTGTTTAATAAGCACCACAAACAAAGATTAATCCAACTAATAACAACAAATATCAATCAAATTACAAGGTTTAACCAAGAAAACACTGAATCAAGAACAAATGCTCATATTCATCACATAACATGAAAAATATGCAGAAAAGTAAAAGGGACTAGAAACGTGCACCTCTAAGACATACATCCATGCCTTGGATTGTTAGAGCTCAAGTGGTAGCAGAACAACCACTAGCTTCCAATAGCTGTTAAGATCAACAAATGTAAATCAACAAAAATAACAATATTATGACCACTGATTTTTTTCATTTGTTAAAAAATTTTCACATACTTGAGATATCAAAAACCTTTCAAACACATACAAATATTTGGAACTCAGATTCAGCTAAGAAGAACACCAACTTTATTAATAAAAAAGCAATTACAAAATATTTTTAAGGAAAATACCAACTTTTCATTACATAAATGGAATTAAAAATTTCTTAGCTAAAATCTGGAACAAGAGGCGCACCACAGGTTGGGACTCTCTTTATATGCCATGATATGGGCATTATTCACAAACCCTAATCTATGAAAATCACTGAAATCACCCTATAAAGCTTCCAGAATCGTATTTGGTTGTTGACAGCCTGTTTGGAGAAATCTTGGACGTCTATTTACTCCTTGAAGGACAAGTAGTTGATGTACACCCTTGATTTGGCCATGTCAATGATTCTTGCCATGTGTCGTCTTGTGGTTGGTGCAGGGGAGGCCTTGTGGGGTGTTTCTGGTAGTGGGGATGAAAGTTTTAGGAGTGGGATATGACTCATGTGAGGTAAATCACACGTGAGTACTCCTAATTTACTTTTCCCCTTTGTTTTGGTCCTTTTTGATCTTGGGTAAAAACATGAACAGTAACATGTTTAATCCAAACAGTAATTGTTACCCGCATGTTTTTAGGATTTGAAGTTTGAGAGTGGCAGGTTTGGTCCTTGTTCTTTGGCAATTGTTGTAAACTATGTTTATTCAGCCCAAAAGTTGAAACCTTTGTTAATTAAGTTTCAATTTTAATACTTTTACCCCAAAAAGATTTCCAAAGTATTTTAGGGACTTTTTTTTGCCATTTTTGGATATTTAAAGGACTGATCTTGGACATTCTTGCACTTTGAAGGTCTTCATTGGATGTTTGACTTCATGAGGGAGCATTGTTGACAATTTTGAATCTTGAGGGACTAAACTTGCTAAATCTTCAAAGTTGAGGGGCCTTTTTGTAATTTTGACAAACTTAAGGGACGAAACTTGTAATTATTAATACACAAGGGTATTAAGTGTCATTTCTTCATTGATGAGGGATCATCCTTGAACATCTTCAATACTTCAAGGGTTTTTCTTTGAGAAATCCATAACAAGGGCCTGATTCATTGTGCGTCTTCGTTTCTTGTGTTCGTTTTTTCTTGTTTCTTGTTATCTTTTGTCTTTTTCACAATATCCATACCTAACATACACAAGTAAACAAACACAAGCATATATATATTTATATGGTATATTTATGACATTTTATGCATTTAAAGCCCGAAAAGAACGATGAGATCATGTATAAATGCCATCTCATCACTCACCAAAATAAAATATGAATGGACAAAGGTGAACGCCTATGGGTCGGTTTACCAAAACCAAAATTCGTAGAAAAGAACACGCGACTAAATATGGCCAGTCCTATACCAACCCTTTTCTTAGTCAAATTTTAAGAAAACTAAATGATGAAATGCATGAGTAACATGAAAGATAACATTGCGACAATATAGGAAGTTCCTGGTGACTACCCACAAGTCACAGGTCAGTTTTAGAGCCTATAGGTCGAAACCTTAGATAAGTAGATTGTTACGTATATTTATGGCGTGTCATCAAAGCATGTAATTTAAATGTCTTAAAAACATTAAGTGACCAAAAGGAAATACCGGAATCACATCGGTAGTCCAACATAAGCTCAAACATATAAAAGTAAAATACTGAAAGGAATGACTAAACAATGTCCAAACAAGCAAAGTAATGTATTAAGTGCATAAAGTAAGAAGTCTGGATAGCTTCCATCTAAATGCACATACTCTCGGAATCCTAATAGTGTCCCTGTGTACCTACCGTTTGGAACATGAAAAGAAACTACGGCTAAGCATAACGCCCAGTGAACGGATATAAAAGCATGATAAGAAGTATTGAAATGAAATAGATAGGAATTACTGAAAATTTAAAGACTGATAAGTATAATGCAGCAAAAACAGTGCATGTCTTGAAAAATATGGTTTATAACTTTTAAAACTGAACTATTAGCTATTAATATCTAAAAACATGTATGTATTGTATTTTATGTGTAAAACCTGCATACATATGCCACGAACAGTACACTACGTAAACATACGAACCAATTAAAACTTTCCATTTATGTCATGTACACGTGTCACGAACATTAAATTCAGAAACTACTTACATGTTAGTGCACGATAATTATTAAGTACGTGATAATACACGATAATTCTTATGTATAATAATTATAATCACGAACATATAATCACGAACATATGATCACGAACGTTTATGAGCATGATAATTATTACGTATAATATTATAACACGATTATTAGAACATGATATATGTACGTAGTATATATAACACGAACATTAAACACGAACTAGAACAAATTATAAACACGAACATACACGAATATTATTTAGACATGAAAATTGTAAGGGTTTTCCCTTTTAGGCCTTATGTTTCCGCGACTACGAGAGGAAACAAGGAAGAGAGGGCCTTTGGCCCATTAACCAATATTAATCCTAAAACAATAAAACTCCAGGGGAGTTTATCATATAATTATTTTAGAAAAACAAGAATACCCTAGCCCTTCCTCTCGCTCTTGCCGCCGGCTATACAAGAAACACCAAGGGTGTTTGGTTGATTAAGATATTTGATTTTAGGATAATCGTGTTCGTGTTCTTAGTTCTTTTCCAATCACGCATTCGGTATCACCATAACCTTCATCTTTTTATTTTTATTTTTCTTTTAATTACGTTCATGTGTTTAGAAAATAACAACATAATTAAACATGTTAGATCAATACAAGAAACATAGGGGATTTTGGTTCGGCCGACACACAACCGAGAGCCACAAACCTCTCTGCTTAGTTTGTTTCGCACCACCAGCCAAGACCATGAGGTCTCGTTGTGGTCTTGGTTGTTTGGCCAAAAGGACAGGGGAACCCGACACGAGTCGGGGTGAGGTTTGGTTTGGGATTGGGTCTCGGCGCAGCAGCAAGCACCACCGGCTTAGGCCGGTGACTGTTTTGGTTCAAGCACGGGGAAACGCAGCCCAATAGTGGCAACCACCGGCTGAAGCTGGTGGTGATTTTGGTTCGGCAGTGGCAACCGACAAGGCCGGGTAGCCACTGTCAGGGCTGTTTTGTTTCGGCTTATTTTAAAACATGGAAATGGGCAAGGGATTAATTACAAGTTATAGTTTTTACAAGAACAATTAAATTAATTAAGCATGATAGATAATTAATTTAATTTAATCATGACCTACGCTATATTTATTTTTAATAAATAGTACATGTTTTAGCCTAAGTATTTTGTTATTTATTTTAGACGATAGTTATTAATTATTAAAACATAGACTTATAATTAATTAATATAACATGACTTAGGTTATAATTATTAAATATAATAATCCATGATTGACCTAAGTATTTTATTTAGAATAATTTAATTAAATCATGCTTTATTTAATTAAATCATATAACCTATAGTTTATTAAATTACCATGACATTTATTTAATAAACTATACTATTAACTACATGACTTATGACTTTTAACCAATAAGCTTAAAGTTATATTGTTAGCTTATTGATCCAACTTATTTTTGAAATATTGAAACTTTCTATTTCAGGAAACTTACTATTTTTGGAAACTTTCTATTTTCAGAAACTGTTCTTTTTTGAAACTAATATATTTTGGGAAACTTTCATATTTTTGGAAACTTTCTATTTTTGGAAACTTTCTATTTTTGGAAACCTGCTATTTTTAGAATGTTACTTATTATTACAAAACAAGTATAAGGTGGTGTTTGGTTAAGCTTATGATTTGGGCTTAGCTTATATTATGTAAGCCATATATGGCTTATATGATATAAGCTTATAAGCCCATGTTTAGTGTTTGGTTTAGCTTATTAAAATTTACAAAGTAAAATGACAAAAAAACATAAAAATATTAAATGTTGTATTTATTAAATGTAGGTATAAAAGTCTTTTTATATATTATTTTTATATAAGCCCGTCTTTCCTTATAAAAGCCACAAATGTGAGGCTTACCAACACCCCCTTATATAAGCTTATAAGCCTACTTATATAAGCTTAACCATGTTGATCCCAAACTTAGATCGATTTAGCTTGTGTAAACAAAATTAGATCAAGTTATACACGTAGAGAAACTTTGTTTATGTATGAAACAATTTAAGTGTTATGCGGAATTAACACTCAAACAAGAACACACAAACAGTTGTAAAACAAACTTTCACTTGATTGATAATAACGAACTTGCTTACAATGAAAGTGTTTAACATGGAAAACTTATATGAAACATAACCTAAAGGTCTTCTTTTATAGACATAAGAAACCTTGTACAAGAGTCTACGTATCAACTATTCTAGGTAAAGATAATTATAGAAAATACATTGTTGATCCTATATTTACTAGAAACAAACTAGAAACATAATACGCGTAGACCATATCTTTCTATCAGTGCTTGTCTTGAACCTATCAACGCTTGACTTCTTCCTATCAACGCTTGATCTGTCAGCGTTTGTTTTCTTCTTATCAACGCTTGTTTTCTTCTTGTCTACGTTCAAGTGGACTGGCTACATTTTATTCCCAACAATCCTCCCCTAAACTTGATATCTACTCTAGTAATCAAGTTTCTGAATAAAAATTAAGAACTAGGAGGAATCTTACAAATCTTATCATATTGGTAATAAACATGCATAATCAAATCTTTGGCCACGTCACTTGAATAGTCAATCTCCAGCTGTGTTGTCTTCATCTTGTCCAAAACTTCTTTGGACATGGGATACTGAGCATCTACAAGAAGATACTCAGTAAACTTTGTAGAGCTCAAATAATACACACCAACTGCTGAATACAAACACCATTGAAGACCACTGATATCATCCTCAAGATCGTTCCAAACATGATCTTCTTCTTCTGGTGCACACATTCTGTTGAATGTTGACCAAAGTTTTATTCCATTGACTGAAGTAGGTGCTTCAGTTTCATACTTGGCCATCAACAACCTCCAAAGGTCTGCCAAGTCTTCTCTATCCATACTTGCAAAGATAGACATAAGTGTAGTAAATGTGTGACCTCTTTCCCATACCTGCCAATCTTCCAAAACCCACTTGCATCTTCTTCATAGCTAATGATAGGGTTTCTTGCATCAAGAGGTAACACTTGTACCATATCTGAAGCTTCCATGGGTAAGAGCTTAATGCGCCTAGCTTCACTGGGAACCACTTTATTTAGATCTTTAGGAAACTCAAGTGGAACTCCCTTCTTCAAAGGCCTTGGAACAATCATTGCCTTCTGAATATCCATCTCTTCTGCAAGTTCTTCTTTTCTTTCATCTGAAAGAAGTCTTAGAGTGTTCATTTCCTGCACTTTTGCCCAAATGGGATAAGCCTTGTACTCTAATTCTTGAAAAGATAATCCCTGCAATTTCTTGAAGGTCCATCCAGTTCCATGACATCTGAGTAACATGTAGTAAAGCTCTCTTCTATCCCTCTTCAGCAGTGAGAAAACATTGCTACCCTTATGTTTCAGAATGACCTTGTAGTCTCTTTGAACTCTTAGAAGAATCTCGAATCCCCAAATTTGGTCTGAAATAGTCAAATCTGGAGTCTCCATTATCCTATTCTCCCAAACATGGTACATCTGAACTACTTCTGGCATATCAAAGTCTACTTGCAATTTTAACTCTCTAAGCTTCTCTCTTGCCAAATCATCACCATATTCAAGTCTTTCTAGTTGTTCAATTATCATCACACTTGAATCCGAACATTCTTCATCACTTCCTTCTTGTTCCTCAGAAGTGACAACAAATGGTGATTCACCAACCTTCTTCATCTCTTGTTCCACAAGTTGTGCAGCCAACCTTAAATCAAACTCTACTTGTGCTGCATCCTTTGGAACTTCTACTTCTACCATGATTTCTTTACCCTTATCTAATGGTTCAATGATGGGCAAGGATGATGATAATACTTGTGAAGAAACTTCTTTGATGATAGCTGGTGACTGGAATACATCAACCATATCTGTAGGTCTGTCAACGCTATAATTCCTTGTGTCAGCGCCCAATTTACTCATGTCAGCACTTGATGTGTCAGCGTTCAAATTTTGCTTGTCAACACCCAAATTACTTGTCTCAGCACCTCTTGTAAACTGCTCCAACATAGGTGTAAAAGACAAGTTCAAATTTGTAGCAGTAACCAGATATCTATCAAAACCTGCTTGCTTCTTCAATTCAGTGAGTGCTTCAGCAACACCCAAAGATTCTCCATCATGTGAGCCTTTATCACTCACATTAATCTGCTCATCCTCCCCTTTGGAAGATTCCCCCATCCCACGCCTAGTGCTAGCATTCTCCAAAATGACAATCCTCTCCCTCAATTTATTGAGTTCAAGGCCTTGTGTAATGACTATTTGTACCAAGTCTGCATTTTGCTTTTGCAAGCTAATGCCGTCAGCCATCAATTCCATCAATGTGTATGGTTCCAATCCGCCATCCTCTAGAATGGGTGTTTGACCTCCCAAAGTAGAGTCATGGGGCATGAATGAGGTCTTAAAGATGTTAGGATTGTCTTCGCCTGCATCTAAGCCAGTACCAATAGTCCCAGCCTCATCCATAGCACCAACCACACTTGTGGTGGTGGTTCTCTCTACTACATGGCTAGGACCACTAGAGGAGAACACTCCAGTAGTCCTTGGGCGTTTTTGCAACCTATATTCAGGTGGGGTAGAAGATGATGTGGATTGGGTGGATGTTGGAAGGTTAAGGGTGTTTGGGTCTGTGAAGGAAAGGTGTTAACGTTTGGATTACTTGTGCCAACGCCAACATTTAATTTGTCAGCGTTGAAGGGTTCTTGGTCAACTTCCATGTGTTGAGGTGAAGGGAAAGGTTTTGGTATTGGGTCAAGTTGTGGTTGTGGGTCTGGTTGGGGTTGTGCTGCTGCAATAACAACAAGCATATCTTGGGTGAGGGGTAAATCACGGTGAGGGGGTGAATACATCTTGGTAAAAATAGCTTTCATTTGCACAGGGATCTCATAAAAATCATCATGATCCCTTGTGCAGTAATGTTGCACATCAAAAACCATTTGCAAAAATCTGGGATAAGCCAAAGTCATCTTATTTCCTTTGTTTTTACACATGCCATCAAAAATCAGTTTTGAAAAATTAAACTTTTGCCCATTTGCAATGCACACAATTGCACTAGCAATTGATCTATTAATTTCATTGTGTGTAGTACATTTGGGACTCAAACATTGTAGGATGACATGTATGAGGTACTTCCAGGCTGGGGGAAACTTTTGTTTATGATATTTGTTTAAAGTGCTCTCATCAGGGAAAGGATACCCCAAAGCACGAAGTCCTTGTTCTATTTCATTAAGGGGCAGGGTGGTTATACCATCTGTATCATCAAGATGCAAATCCTGGTGAACCAAGGCTTCAGTAACCACCCATGTACGCCCATGAACAATAGCTGATAATGTAGTCACATTATTAATTGTTGAGGAACTTACAGTATTCCAAAACTGTTTAATATGAGTGACAGGGATGAGAGGAGTATGAGAAAGAGCATACCTAATAGGAGATGCATTCAAATACGCCACCATCTGAGTGTATTGTGGAAACAAAGTATCATCAACGTCCAAATAAGCAATCATGTTGCGCTGACTCCTGAATCCCAATACCAAGTCACTTGGTTTAAACTTTGGTGCCATTGTTGAAGAAAGTTGTTTGTGAATTTTTAGAAAGATGAATTATAGGAGAAATTTGTTAGACAAGAAGATGAGGTACCCTGTTTAAAAATAGGAGCCAAATATATAGGAGAGATAGGCACATGTGATTGGTCAAAAATTAGGCAACTATTTTCAAAATATAATGATGAAAATATTGAAAAGAAAATAAGTTATCTTGTGCATTAATTAAAAGTTATATGCTCCCAAAATTACGGCCCCAAAATTCGTCAAAAATAACAACTGGGTAGTTCCCAATGAGTGTCAACGGTCAAAAATAACCCATCAACGCCCAACGGCTATATTCTTGTCAACGTTTGCCAAAGCCATGTCAGCGTCTAAATTGGTCATAACAACGGTTGTAAAAATATTTGCCAGTGTCCAAAGATAAAAGTAATAAAAATGAAAAAGGACCTTAACAAAGTAATTTATCCTAGTAAAGATAACCTATAAATTGATAATTATTATAGGGCGGCAAGCACTGTCCAGTTATGCACACTTGCTTATGCAAGATAGACATAACAGTCATCTAGTGTCCCTTGCTAACCAAAATTCTTAACAACTAAGTTATCTCATAAAATTCCTTGTAACTCCCAGGTAAAACCCATTATAAATCATTCCCAAGTCTCCCAACAGACCACATCCAATTCTAGGCCAAAAATGTCTTGGCAGCATGCATAGTATATCAACTTTGGATGCTACAGTGCCTCATGATTTAGTAAAATAACTCATACTCACCTGTAGACACAATCTAGAATTGTGATAAGAGTATTATAAGAATACCCAAAAGTCCTAAAGGTTCCTAAAACCTCCCCTTAAACTGTGATACATATGTTGCCCAATAATATGCATGAATATAAGAATTTATGTCAAGATAGGAATATAAATATCCCAACCATCATCCATAAATTAAAACATGCTCCAAATGATTCTCCAAGGATCCATAAGCAACTCTGTATCCAATAATACAATGCTAACACCACCTGCACATTTAGATCAAAAACCACAAAACTAACATGTTGCTGACAACGTCACGATAACACTTATCAGTGTTAAGATAACCTTTGTCAGCGTTAGACAAATATAGTGGAAAATCTAACTTTTCAAAAAGACCAATAACAATGCATATCCTGTACATACATTTACAAAAAGACCCCAAAACACATATTAAGTGAGATTGATCATTTCAATACTTGTTACCAAGTATTGGAACCTTCCAGTATCAAAAGGTTTCGTTAATAAATCAGACACATTTTCTTCTGTGTCAACCCTATCTGGTTGTATTAAACCCTTGTCAAAACAATCTCTTATAAAATGATGTCTAATTTCTATGTGTTTTGTTTTAGAATGATGTACAGGATTTTTAATAATGCATAAAGTACTGTTATTGTCTACAAAAATCTTGGTATGCATGAAATTATACCCATAATCCAACAGCTGGTTCTGAATCCATAAGACTTGTCCACAACAAGCAGCTGCTGCAACATACTCTGCTTCAGTTGTAGAATTGGCCACCACTGTTTGTTTCTTGCATTGCCAAGATATCAACCTACTCTTAAGAAACTGACATCCACCAGTTGTGGATTTTCTATCAAATTTATCACCACCATAGTCACTGTCTGAATATGCAATAAGATCCAATGGTGAATCTTTTGGATACCATAATCCAAGGTCTGGATAACATCTAAGGAACCTAAAGATTATCTTGACAGCACGAAGGTGACACTCTTTGGGAGTCACTTGATAGCGTGCACATGCACACACAGCAAACATTATATCAGGTCTTGAGGCTGTGAGATACATCAATGAACCAATCATTGATCTATAGTACCTGACATACACATCTTTTCCATCCCCAACTTTTCCCCAAGGGTGTTCTCTATCCATAGGAGTACTAGCCCGTTTTTCATGTGGAGAAAAGCCAAACTTTTTCAAGATTTCTGCCACATATTTATCCCGAGATGAAGATACCATCTTCTTTCTGTTGAACTTGTAACCCTAGAAAGAAGTTCATCTCCCCCATTGCACTCATCTTGAATTTGTCTGTCATAAGCTTGGAAAAGTCTTCACTCATCTTTGGATTGGTAGAGCCAAAGATGATATCATCCACATAAACCTGAACAAGTAAGACATCCTTACCAGTCTTCTTTGTAAATAATGTCTGGTTTATGGTGCCCCTTTTGAATCCATTTTCCACCATATAAGTGGACAATGTGCCATACCATGCTCTTGGGGCTTGATGAAGTCCATACATAGCTTTCATGACTCTATACACCTTGTCTGGATGTTCTGGATCTTCAAAACCAGGAGGCTGCATAACATATACCTCCTCAACAATTATGCCGTAAAGAAAAGCACTCTTCACATCCATTTGATAGACAGTAAAGCCCATGTAGGAAGCATAGGCTAGAAATATCCTTATAGCCTCAATCCTTGCAACTGGTGCGAAGACCTCCTCATAGTCTATCCCTTCCTCTTGTGTATATCCTTGAGCCACTAAACGTGCCTTGTTTCTGACCATAATGCCTCTTTCATCTTTCTTGTTTCTAAGAACCCATCTTGTCCCAATAGGTCTAACATATCTGGGACAATCAACCAACTCCCAAACATCCTGAATAGCAAATTGGTGAAGCTCATCCTGCATTGCTTCCACCCAACTTTGTTCTTTAAGAGCATCAAGAATCTTCTTGGGTTCCTGTTGTGACAGAAAACAGGCAAACAAACATGCTTGAACAAGAGGGGTATCAACCTTCTTGTGTATATTGGCAATAAATCCTCCAAGACTCTGATGAGATCTTCTAGTCTGAACAGGAGACATGACATCCCTAATAATTTGAGAAGAGGGGTGATTCTTCATTGTAGAAGTGAGAACTCCTACCTCAAAAAGTCTATTGTCTTCAATCTCATCATCCAAGTTACCAATATCTTCTTTAGACTCCCTTCCATCAATATCTGTATGAACCTCTTCATTTCTACTTGAGGTTCACCTTGTTCAAAATTGGAAGAGAAAATATGCTAAAAAGAGTTGTCAACGCCTGAACCAAGGTTGTCAGCGATTGATCCATCAACGCCTGAAATGGTGTTGTCAACGTTTGAGCTATCAACGCCTTAATTTGTCTTGTCAGCGCCAGATTTTCCTTTGTCAGCGCCTGAAGGGCCATGCACGTTGTTAACTGGTGATACTTGGGGACCACCATTTTCCTTTCCAGCAGCAGCAGCAAAAGCATCTGTCATATGGGAACAATAACATACTCAAGTATGGGAGATGACTTGTCTGCTTGTGATCCAACCTCTTCATTGACTTGTGTACCTGAAACATCAACAACTGGTTCTTCCACAACATTTGAAGTTACCTTCACAATGTCTGGATTAGTAACAGGTATATAAATCAAAGTCCTAGATAGAGGATCCAAGTCAAACAACCAATTTGGATCACTAGGTTTACTCTCTAAAAACCTAACATGTACCTTTTCAAGTATACATTTTCCTTCTTAAGGTAAACCCTATATCCCTTGCTCTGCACTGAATAACCCATGAAATACCCTTCATCACCTCTAGCACTAAATTTACCTATGGCATCACTAGTATCTAGGACAACTACATGACAGCCGAAAGGTTTACGAAAACCAATATTAGGTTTCCTTCCCCAAAGTAACTCATAAGGTGTTTTGTTCTGAATCTTGTTGACCAATGCTCTATTCTGAACATAACAAGCTGTATTCACAGCCTCAGCCCAAAAAGCTATGCGAAAGTGAGCATCAGCCAACATAGTCCTGGCTGCTTCAATTATGGTTCTATTCTTTCTCTCAGAAACCCCATTTTGCTGTGGGGTTCTGGCAATACTAAACTATCTAGTAATCCCTTCTTGGCACAAAAATCATCCAATAGCTTATTTCTAAACTCACCACCACTATCACTTCTAAGCATCTTAACTTCATTACCAGTTTTCTTCTCAATCTGATTAATAAAGTTAATTAAAGTATCAGCAGTGTCACTTTTCATGGCTAAAAAGAAAGTCCAAGTAAACATAGAAAAGTCATCTGTGATGACAAAGCAGTAAGATTTACCATTCAAGCTCTCTATATTAGTTAGACAAAACAGGTCCATATGCAGCAAGTGAAGTGGTTTAGAACTAGAGTGCACCTGTTTAGACTTAAATGAGACCTTGTGCTGTTTGCCTTTAAGGCATGCAACACAAGATTGGTCATTGTGGAAAGCCTTTTTAGGCAAACCATCAACCAAACCAAGTCTCACAAGTCTATTTATATTTTTAAAGTTAATATGCCCTAGTCTCATGTGCCATAGATTACTCTCATCAACTGAAGCTTTAGCATAAAAACATGACATATTATTATTCATCCTAATACCATTAAGATTCACATTAAAAATGTCCTTATGCCTAGGTGTTCTATAGTCAATAAATTTCTCATCTGGCATTTTAAAATCCTTGCTCAACACCAAGCATTCAGTATCAGTGAAAAGAACCTTATTTTTGTTATCACAAACTTGTGATACACTGAAAAGATTATAATCAAGTTCTTTTACCAGAAACACGTTTTCAAAATGCAAATTGTTGGTTAAAAGAGATCCTTTGCCTGTGATAGTTCCATATCCGCCTCCAAAGTAAACTTTATCACCATCCTTAATGGGAGTGAAGTTTGTAAGATAATCTTCCTTCTCCGTCATGTGCCTAGAGCATCCACTATCCCAATAGCCATAATCGTTCACCTGTTTTTGAATGCCCTGCACATAAAGAAAATAAATTAGTTTTATTTTGGAACCCAAGCCTGAGCAGACTTGGATTCAACTAGTTGTTCAACAAGAACATACTTAGTTCTCATAACAACCCCTTGTTCATCTCTTTTTGGATGAAACACCCAGTTAACCCCAATTGGTTTTGTGATGACCTTTGAAATATAATTAAATCTATTGTAGGTCATAGAAATCCCATTAGAGTTAGGGTTTTGATCTTGCTTAGGTCTCCATGTCAAGCTAGAAGAAGCTTTAGACCCCTTTCCCTGTGGTTGGAAACGTTTTGATCTTGGTTGAAAATATTTACCATTATTTGGTCTGGCAACGTTTCTGTCAGCGTTGGATTTGGTCTTGTCAACGCTGAAATTACCCTTACCAGCGTTGAACCTAGGGTTTGCTACAGGAACCCATTGCCTATTAGACCATGTATTGGTCTTCTGAAAAGGTCTTTGTCCATAAGTGTTAGACCCTTTAGTGAAGAATGGGGCTGGTCTAACAGTTTGTGGACTTCGGTACACAAAAGTTTTGGGTCTGACAGTGTTTGACCTTTTGTCAGCGTTGACCTTAGAAGCGTTGACACACTTATAGGCTAAATGTGAAAAGCTACCACAAGTATAACAGGCTTTTCTAGACACAACTCTAGGTCTAGAAGAAAAGAAACTTGTTCCATTATCAAGGTTTCCACAATTGGTACCACTAACTTGCCTTTTTGGTGACCTAGTATTTCTATACATTTCTGCATACTTAATGCTAGGTCTTCTAACAGTGTTTGACCCAAGGTCAACAGTCTTTCCATTGATTGGGTTTGTTACTTTGATAGGGGTCGGCTCATTTGGACTATCACAAAGCATGCCACCCTTGACAAACAAGGTAGGGTTGGCTTTCTTCCATTCATTCAAATTAGTCAACTTTTGCCTATATTCCTCTACTGGGGTAAGGACTCTTGGTGGAGGAATAAATTCCTCTTCTTGGAGTTCTGGTAAACCAGTCCAAGATAAGTCCTTTCTTTGGACACCATAGAAGTCCCCAGCTGGTGGTGGAACACCAGAATACTCTTTCATCCCAATCCCAGTCATGTCCCTAGGATCCCTTTGTTTACTAACACATTCTCCTAGGGTTTGTGAAGCGTTATCAAATCTCTGAATTTTAAGGTCTACATTATCCTTATTTTTAATAGCCTCATCTAACTTAGCCTGTAATTCAGCATTGACCCTTTCCATGATGTTTCTAATATCATTACTAGCATTTAAATCATGTTTTAAGATATTTATTTTATCTTTTAGGTCAAGCACCATTTTCTTATACTCAGCTATAGTTTTTTCAGTTTGAGTAAGAGCAAGTTGATAGTTAGACAACTTGCATCTCTCAGTACTCACATCTCCTAACAATCTTAAAACCTCTTTGTTAAGTCTTTGAGTATTTAAACGACAACCCTTACTACAGAAAGCATCATCATATACCTCCTTGTCTGATGAAGATGAGGAGTGTACCATGAGAGCATATTGAACATGCTCTTCTTCTTCTACCTCAGCACGTGTCACCCCACCACTGGTCTAGGTTACTTCTTTGTCTGCCAGCTTAACACCCCCATCTTTCATGAACTTGTCAAATGTATTCCAAACTTCTATCAACGCCATAATCAGCTTTGTCAACTTTTGCCTTTTTACATTTTTGGCCCAAAAACTTTTACAAAGTGAAATCAGGGGTAATTCTTGCCATTTTTGAATTCTTCAAGGGCTGGTTTGGTATTTTCTTCAATGATAATGGTCTAGACTTGCATAATTGATATTTTGGAGGACTGAAATTGCCAAGTCTTGATGATTGAGGGACCATTTTTGCCAAATGTTGAAAGTTGAGGGTCCTTTGTGTAATTTTGACAAACTTTAGGGACCAATCTGGTAAATATGAGGATGCAAGGGTATAAAGTGTCGTTTCTTCTATATTGGAGGACCCTTCTTCATAATTCTTCAAATCTTCAAGGGTTGATCTTAGGAAAGTCTTCATTAGGGCTTGGTTCATTGTGTAGCTTCGTTTCCCGTGTTCGTTTTTGATTGATTCTTGTGATCTTTTGTCATTTTCTCAATATCCGTACCTAAAATACACAAGTAGCAAACACAAGCATATACATGGGTATTTTGATGATATTTAATGCATTTTAAGCCCTATTTGGAAGATGAGACTATGTATAAAAGCAGTCTCATCACTCCCCCATACTAAACCATTGCCGTGCCCTCACGCAATGCTAGAATAAAGTATCATAGCATCTCCAAAATTCATCTTATTCACTTTACTGAACGATAAACTAGCTACACTACTACTATTACTACTACTACTTGTGTTTTAGACATAATGTATGATTTTCATAGCAAAATGGGACGTTTAGGTTCATAGAATAAGAACACGTGAATGCTTCGTTAGAAATAATTTCATCGTCCTCGATTTTCACCCCAATTCCATGCCAAGCGTGCAACGAGATCATTGTTATTATAAGTTAGTAATGCTAACACTACTCATATGCCCTAATCACGTACTTATCCTCCCATTATTCCTAAGTTGTATCTCTTATATTTTATATTGTCTTGAATGTTTCACGAGGATACATTGTTTGACTTATGCGATAATAGAGATTTAGGTCTAAAAATAGAGTCCTAACGGTGTAACTAAAACCATCAAATCAATAACCCCTCCTAATAGACAACGATGTCAAAAAATCAAGTCAACAAGAAGGATCGATAAACACGGTTTTATAACGGTTTTGAACATGAGACTAATTACCAAGACTTTTATACGCCCCCTAACGGAGGGCCTTATTATCTTTGGTTTACCTCCATCTTTTATTCAACTTCGCCATGAAGCTTTTATTATGACTTCGGTCTTGCCTTACCTTTTATTATCCGCCTCATCAGTGGTTTTATTAGCCAAAGACGTGTATCCTCACGCTAAGGCTAATTTTGGATCTTTAAAGCTTCGAAGATTAAGGCTTGATTCACTTTCAATTTTGCATAGATTTTTCGGCCTTGTGGGGCTTCGAATTGTTTGCTAGATTTAGGTGAGCACTTGAAATCTTATTATTGGGTGAAGCTTTTGATTATTCGGGTGCCAATACTTCAAAACCGTGACGCTGGCGATACCTTAATGTCTTCCCAATTTAATTACACGGAAGCTACTAGAAAAGACTAGAAACCCAACAATCCTAACTAAACCGCTAAGTCAATATTTATTAAGCAAAAAATATTTACATGCGAAGGGAGAATAAGCAAACAACGAGAACACATGAGTTTTTGAAAGAATACGAGTACTCTACGTTTAGCATAGTAACTTATAATTAACTCTATCATTTCTCGTCCTCATTTAAGAGACTTAGCCTAATGTGTAGTTAAGGAATCAAAGCTAAGTGCTCAACACGCACGGTCGAGTCAAAAATTACTCTTATTCTCGCCATCGGAAAACCTACATTCGTGTCTTCAAACACTTATAAAACATGATAAAATTTTTAAAATTTTGCCATTTTTAGCCTTATTTTGCAACAAAACGATAAACAAAAAGATAAACTTTGGAAAGCGTGAAGGTTTGGCAAGGCAAGTATCTATTCACCCCCCATACTAAAGTTAAACATTGTCCTCAATGTTTCGAGTCTAGGGGTGCAAAAACCCCCATACTAGAGACGTAGTCGAATGCCTAATCTAGCATGGAAAGGGTGTAACCAAATAGTTAATAGCCGTTTATGAAGTGTGCTAAAAACCAAATAGTTAATAGCCGTTTGAGAAATGTATCCAAAGCAAACGATCGAGTGCTCCCATAAAACGAACACGAGAGGCTCCAATCGTGAAGATCATGATCTAAAAACCACATATCACAAACAACCATTGAACAAAGGTTGGAAGGGCACAAATCCCCACATGTAAGCTACATTAGAAAGCGATAATCTGTACATAGGATAAGCATGGGACTCCCCCACGAGGCTCCTCATTTTTGATTACCGAGTCATGAGCTCGACTCGATCTCCTCAATACTAATTATCATTGGGGAAGGTGACTTGGTCGAGGTAGTTCAAGGATGGAACTTCCCCGCCAAAGTAGTGCTTCAACCTATGTCCATTCACCTTGAAGTTAGGACCATCATCTTGAGCTAGCTCGATGGTCCCATACGGAAACACTTGAGTCACGGTGAATGGACCAGACCAACGGGATTTCAACTTACCGGAAAAGATTTTTAATCTTGAATTAAAAAGCAAAACTTGATCCCCAATGTTAAAAACCCGGTTTTTTATTTTAGAATCATGTAACTTTTTAGTTTTCTCTTTATAAATCAATGAATTTTCATAAGCAATATCTCTCAATTCATCAAATTCATTTAATTGCATTTTCTGGTGTTTTCACGCGGTCTCCATATCATCATTACAATGCTTTAGGGCCCAATAAGCCTTGTGTTCTAACTCAATAGGCAAATGACAATTCTTTCCATACACAAGCTTATAGGGAGTGCACCCAATGAGCGTCTTATGAGCGGTCCTAAAGGCCCATAAAGCATCGTCCAATTTATCCGGCCAAGTTTGTCGGTTTTCCCCAACGGATCTCTCCAAGATCCTTTTCAAAGCTCGGTTTGAAACCTCGACTTGCCCACTCGTTTGTGGGTGATAAGCCGTAGAAAGCCGATGTGTAACCCCATATTTCCTTAGAACCCTTTCAAATTGGTCGTTACAAAAATGGGTTCCACGATCGCTTATGATAGCACGAGGGGTTCTAAACCGTGAAAACAAGTTTTTCAAAAACTTGACTACCACACGAGCATCATTGGTGGGCAAGGCCTTGGCCTCCACCCACTTAGATAGGTAGTCAACCGCAACGAGAATGTACTTATTACCACGAGATGATGGGAACGGCCCCATAAAGTCTATACCCCAAACGTCAAAGATCTCACACACTTGGATGATATTTTGTGGCATTTAATCTTTTTGTGAGGCTTTTCCTTGTCGTTCGCATGCATCACACGACTTCACAAGATCTTGTGCATCTCGGTAATTAGTAGGACAAAAGAAGCCGGCATCAAACACCTTCTTAGCCGTGAGATTAGCACCGTGGTGACCACCCGTGGGTCCCTCATGGCAAGCTCTAAGGATGTTAGAAGCTTCGGTGCCAAATACACAACGTCGGATGATTTGATCCGCACAAGTTCGAAACAAGTAAGGGTCGTTCCCAAAGTAGAACTTGACGTCACGAAAGAATTTTCGTTTTTCTTGAGTCGTCATACCCTTAATAATGAAGTTACCCGCAAGGTAATTTGCAAAATCCGCAAACCATGGGGTGGAAGAATCAAGCTTAGATTCACTACACCAAGTGTTTCGAGCGGAAATGTTTCGGTGATTTCCTTGGGCTCGTAAACACTTTGGTGAGGATCTTCCAAACGAGAAAGATGATCGGCCGCTAGATTCTCGGCTCCTTTTTTGTCAATGATTTTGTGATCAAATTCTTGAAGGAGGAGAATCCAACGAAGTAATCTAGGCTTAGCATCTTGCTTTGCGATAAGGTACTTAATAGCCGAATGGTCCGTATACACTATGCATTTCGTCAAGACGAGGTAAGGTCAGAACTTCTCAAATGCATACACCACGGCAAGGAACTCCTTTTCCGTTGTAGTGTATTTTAGTTGAGCCTCGGTCATTGTCTTGCTAGCATAGTGAATAGGCAAGAAGTTCTTATCATGACGTTGCCCCAAAACGGCCCCTATAGCGTAATCACTAGCATCACACATGAGCTCAAAGGGGAGGTTCCAATTGGGAGCAACAATAATGGGAGCTTCGGTAAGTTTCCTCTTAAGGATTTCAAAGGCTCGTACACAATCTTCGTCAAAGACAAAACGTGCCTCTTTTTCAAGAAGATGTGTAATAGGTCGAGAAATCTTTGAAAAGTCCTTGATGAATCGACGATAAAAGCCCGCGTGGCCTAGGAAACTCCTAACTCCCTTGACGGTTTTGGGATGAGGTAATTTGGTGATGCGTCTACCTTAGCTTGATCTACCTCAATCCCCACTTTCGAGACCTTGTGCCCTAAGACGATTCCACTTTTAACCATAAAATGACACTTTTCCCAATTGAGCACAAGGTTGGTTTCCTCACAACGTTTTAACATTCTCTCAAGGTTCGACAAACACGAAGTGAAAGAATCACCAAACACGGAAAATTCATCCATGAAGACTTCCATCGTCTTCTCGGTGCATTGCAAAGTCCGAATGGCATTCTACGATAGGCAAACGTTCCATATGGACACGTAAACGTAGTTTTTTCTTGATCACGAGGGTCGATGGGAATTTGGAAGTAACCGGAAAAACCATCAAGAAAGCAATAGAAATCGTTTCCCGCAAGACGCTCCAACATTTGGTCCATGAAGGGCAAGGGAAAATGGTCTTTTCGAGTGGCTTCATTCAACTTTCGATAGTCAATGCACACTGTCCATCCGGTAACGAGTCTAGTTGGAATCAACTCATTGGCATCGTTTGGCACAACGGTCATCCCTCCCTTTTTAGGGACACAATGAATAGGACTCACCCTAGGGCTATCGGAAATAGGGTAAATCATTCCCGCGTCAAGGAGTTTAAGGACCTCCTTTTTGATGACGTCGTGAATTTTGGGGTTCACCCTTCTTTGACTTTGGATTGTGGGTTTGAAATCTTCCTCCATTAAGATTTTGTGGGTACAAAATTTGGGACCGATCCCCTTAATGTCGGATAACTTCCACGCAATCGCCCTTTTGTGGTCCTTTAGAACATCGACAAGTGCGGTTTTCTCATCATTTGAAAGATCCTTCGCAATAATAACCGGCAACTTGTCGTCCTCCTCAAAATAGACATATTCGAGGTGAGGAGGTAAATCTTTCAACTCGAGGATAGGTGGTTCCTCAAGTGAAGATTTGGGCTCGATACTCATAACCTCCTCGGGCGGAGGGAATGGGAAATCGTTAAGAAAATCCTTGATAATCGAGAAGTCCTCATCGTTGTCGAGGTCTTCGTCACAAGTACGTGGAACATTGCATTCTTCCAATGTAAAACCACCACCTTCAAAAGGAGTGAAGGTTGGTGCCGAATTATCAAGAATTGGATCTAACATAGTGGGATTGCCACTAGTTTCTTCATCACCAAAACCTAGAACTTCTTGTGAAAATTCCTCGCAAACCACGTCAATCATATCAACGAGGTTTATGGTTGCAACGTAATAAACATGAGAAATTTGAGAGTTTTGAGTTGCGTTTATAACAAGTTCCTCGTCGTTGAAACGTAAGGTGATCTTTCTAGCATGCACATCAATCACAGCCATAGACGTATCTAAAAACGAACGACCTAAAATGAGAGGAACTTGAGGATCCGTGGGGATATCAACAACGATAAAGTCTACGGGATAGTAGAACTTCCCCACTTTCACAAAAACGTTTTCCGCCAAACCACATGCGGGAATCATGGAATGGTCGGCCAACTCGATAGACATTAGTGAAGGAGTAAGATTAGGAAGATTGAGCGACTTGAAGATTGCAAGTGGCATCAAGTTAATGCTAGCACCAAGATCGGCCAAGGCGAAGCATTCTTCCATATCTTGGATTGCACAAGGGATCAAAAATTTACCGGGATCACCGACTTTTTGAGGTATGCGATTAAGAAAAACCGACGAACAACTAGACAATTGGTGCAATTTCTCCTTGTTGTTCAACATACTCTTAAAGTTAGCGGCAAATCGAGGCATCATGACCAAAGCATCAGCGAAACTCACATTAAGGTGCAAATCACGAAACATTTTCATAAAAAGCTCAAATTGGTAATTGTCGCGCTCTTGATGTTTCTCCTTCCTAAGTCTTGAGGCATAGTAGGCATAGCCTTTGGAATCTCGGGTTCCAATGATGGTAATGGGTCGACCATAGGTGTGGCATGAGCGGTACTTCGTGGGATTGGGACATGCTCCTTTTGGACCACCACCTCGGGTTCTTCCTCAATTGCTTCCTCCGTAGGAGCAATTGGTTGAGGAGTCGGCTCCTTAAGTGTCTTACCACTACGTGTGGTAATCACTTTCATCTCACCCTTAGGGTTGGATATGGTGTTGCTAGGAAGACCACTTGACGACGGTTTACACATTATTGCCTCAAACATAGACGAGATTTTATCTTTAAAATTAGATTGCCTCAATACGGCTTCGGTTTGTCTTTTCTCGGCCTTAATCATCTCTTGTTTAATCTCATGTTGCCCTTGTTCCATCTTTTGTTGGTTTTGTTTCAACCTAGTGACATTTCCTTCCATTTTGTTGGTGTGGATTTTAAGTTCATTAGCTAACTCATTTTTCAACTCTTTCTTCAAGTCCTTCTTAAACTCGGATCTTAGGCTAATGATTTCTCTTTGAATATTGTCAAACCTAGCATCATTCCCACTAGCATATTCAACAAACTCACTTGGAAGATCTTTCAATGTTTGCAAACTTTTGTTGTTATTTTGAAAATCATTTTTGTTTGAAACTTGATTATTAGCCCCTTGATTCCCATAGTTTCCCTTGTTGTAATTGTTTTTGAAACCAACTTGATTGTTGCGATAGTTGTTGTTAGCATTTTGATTTGAACCAAAACCCGGTGGAGTCATTTGATTAGAGCGGGAAACTTGACCGTTTTGGTTGTAATTTCCCGTGGCCGCGAAGGCACTCGAAGTGTTACCACCGTTGGTAATGCACTCGGAGAAATCATGACCTCCACCACAATACATGCAAGAAACCTCAACCGCTTTAGCCGTAGCGGGAGCACTTGGTTCACCAACTTTAAACTCAATCAAAAGTCCTTTCAACTTATCAAAAATCTTGTTTTCCAAGTTCGCCCAATTTGGCAAGCATCGATGGTAGTAGACAAAGAAGGTGAAGCCGAAGACGAAGCCTTACGAACACTAGACGTGCTACGAGGACTATACACCTTAGATCTATTTTCAATTATCACCAAAGCTTCCTTAACCGTTTTACACAAAAAATTACCACCCGCGGCGGCATTCAAATAATCCCTTTCATGATCATTAAGTCCATTGTAAAACGTGTCAATTTGATGCAAATCGGAAAAACCGTGATGAGGACTGATGAGATGGCATTTATACATGATCTCATCGTTCTTTTCGGGTTTTAAATGCATAAAAATGTCATAAAATACCATATATATGCTTGTGTTTGTTTACTTGTGTATTTTAGGTATGGATATCGTGAAAAAGACAAAAGATCACAAGTTACAAGGAAAACGGACACGAGAAACGAAGCCGTACAAAGAACCGGGCCCTAATCATGGAATTTTCAACAAATACCCTTGAAGACTTGAAGACAAACAAGATTGATCCTCATTTATTGAAGAAATGACACTTAAAACCCTTGTATATTAATAATTACAAGTTTGGTCCCTTAAGTTTGTCAAAATTACACAAAAGGTCCTTCAACTTTGAAGAAATGGCAAGAATAGTCCCTCAACAAATCAAAATTGCCAATAATGGTCCCTCATAAAGTCAAAGATGCAATGAAGACCTTTGAAGATCAAGAATGTTCAAAATCAGTCCTTGAAATATCTCAAAATGGCAAAAAGAACCCTTGAAAACCCTTTTGAAAAGTTATGTGCCAAAATTGCCAAATGGTGAAAGTTGTTACAAGCTTAAATGGGCGCTGATGGGTTTTAAAACACAAAAGACAAGAGAAAGGAAGAACAAGGGCTGAACTTGTGCAAATGAAACATTCAAACACATTTTGCGCCAAACACTTATTCACTCCTACAAAAACGGATCAAACAAGAGTACTATTCACCTTTACAGCCCAGATTTTACACAACTTAAATCAAAGGGTAAAGCCAAATTACCCAGGCACACGTTTGATTCACATGTGCAGAAACCTATCCCACACACAAAACCCTCATCTCCACTCACCATGGACCCCACCACAATACCCTTTCCACCAATCAGAGAGCAACTTGGCCTCCAAGCAAAGTGACGTGTCCAAATCAACAGCCAAGGATCATTGCTTCATAACAAAGCAGAAATGAACGTCCAGGATCATTTTAAACAGCTCACACCAAAGATTCGTCTAGAAGGACTTAGGGCATTTAGGGAATTTCACTTCTAGGGTTTGTGAATAGTGTTTAGCCAGGCATTTGCGTATAAAAGGAGACCTCAACATGTGAGAGTCCCTTTGTTCCAGATTTTAGCTTTTAATCTTTGTAATTCCTTTTTATGAAATAAAATTTAATTTTCAGAAATTTTGAGAAATCTTGTTCTTGTTTATAAAAGTTTGGTGTTTGAGAAGCTAAAATCTGAGTTCCATTTATATGTTTGAAGGTTTTTGAGGCAAGGTTTTAAGTGATAAAACTTGTGCATCAAAAATCAGAAAGTCCTTGTTTATTTGATCTCACCCTTGTGTTTGTTCATCTTAGCAGCATTGGAAGCTGGTACTTGTTTTGCTAGTACCTCAGCTCAAACAATCCAGGGCCTGGATGTAGGTCTTGGAGGTTTGCACCTTCTTCCCTTTTCATTTTCTCTTTAAGTTTCTGAATATTTGTGATTTTTGTGGATTTGTGCTTGAATCTGTGTTATTGTGGATGTTTATTGTTGATTTGGCTTGGTTTGATGTTAATGAGGAGTTATTGATCTGATTTGTGGGTTGAATCTTAATGATCCTTTGAAAATTTGTGAAAATAAGTTTTAAAAGGGTGTTTGGGATTACTGCATAAGTTGGATTTGAGGTTTGTTAAGTGCTTGTGTGTTGTATGCAAGTATTGGTATCTGTTATTTGGGAGTATTTGTGCATCTGTTTGCAGGTTTTGTGGTCTTAAACACATTGATTCATAGATTGGCTATAAAATCTTCATAACTTGGTAAAATTGGCTAGGATTTTGAGGACACCTAGATCTAAGCATATGTTAAGGGTAACAAGTGCTAAATCATAGCTAATCACACCAGGATAGAGGGATTTGAGGCTTGAAATTGGATCAAGTGTCAAGTATATCAGCAAACTTGTTTATGCATATGTTCTTTGTTCATCAGTAACTTTTTGTGCTTTGATCTTGCTATTTACTTTGATTCAGTGTTTGATTCTTGTTGCTTTGTGTTTATTGTTAGTTTATATAGCTTGTGTGTGCATCTGGTTAAGTTTGGTTGGCCTATTTTGCTAAAATCTGCTTATTAAGTGCTTAATTGCTTATTTGCATATCTGGTGCTTATCTGGTGACTGTTTGGCTTATTGTGGCTTATTGTGTGGATAATTTTGTGATTTTATTTTTGCTATTGACTCCTTGTGGTTCACTGATCACAAGGGTACCTTTGTTTCCAATTGAATCAAACCAGAACTCTCAAATAAGCTTGGTCAATTAGTCAAAGCAGTGGGAACTCCTTTCCCCTGCTGGTTGCCACTGATAGTGCATTTTTGGTGTCAGCTTATCAATAAGCTATAATATCTTATTTTAACCAGCAACAACTTTGTTTTTGTAATAGGTGCTCATATTTTGACCCATTTGTTCATCCTGGAGCATTTGGGTGGTTGACTTTTAGGTTTGACTAGAAAACCAAGTCCTTTGACTTTTACATAAGTTCTTTTGTGCTTATTCTGGCTTATTGCGTGTGCTTATTGGATTTTTGTTGATTGATATTGCTTATTGAGTCAATTTGAAAGCTTTTGCAAGTTGAATCAGCTTCTGAGGTTGAGTATTTCTCAAAAACGACTATTTTGTCGTTTTGTGGAATTTTGCTTTTCTATTTTCTGGCTTATTGAGTGAGCTTATTGAAAATTTCTTTTGACAGATCTCTTAAGCATCCAAAAAGAGGGTTGTGTGTCAAATTAGAGCTTATGGCAT
Source organism: Glebionis coronaria (assembly GCA_025667525.1). Taxonomy (NCBI): domain Eukaryota; kingdom Viridiplantae; phylum Streptophyta; class Magnoliopsida; order Asterales; family Asteraceae; genus Glebionis; species Glebionis coronaria. Next base: position 262,535,359 of record CM046882.1, on the reverse strand, counting down.
TAGCTTATGGCTTAATGGGCTGAAAAGCCCAATAAGAATAAGCTTTGTGTTCAATAAGCTGTGATAAGCACATTTTCAGCTTTTGGGCTTTTAGAGTTTTGTTCTTAGAATTAAATTTTAAGTCAGATAGGGCTTTTCCAAGTCAATTGGGCCAAGTTTGACTTTTTGGGCCCAAAAGCCCATTTAGGTTGACTGTTTTTGGATTTGGCCCATTTGAGGGCCCATTAGGGGTACTTTGGTAATTTCACTTTCATTTTCTGATTATTTAGGGTAAAATAAACTAGTTTGCAAGTTTTTAGAATTTTTTATAATTTTTGGATTTTTATTATTATTTTATTATTATTTTATTATTATTTATAAAATTTCACTTTTTCCAACTTTTTACATTTTTCTTAGGTTAAATATATTAAAATAGGAATTTAGCAACTTTTAGAATAATTTTATCACTTTTAGATTAATTTTTATAATTATTTTAAGTTTTAATAGTTTTTAAATCATTTTAAATAGTTTTTATTAGTTTTAAAATTTCTAAAAATAGTTTTTAATCATTTTAGGTCATTTTAGAGGTTTATCAATTGAAAAATCTTTATTTGGGCTTTTTGATAATTTATTTGATTTTTAGGGCTTTAATTAGCATTTAAAAATTGAATATTTAATTATTTAAAAGGTTTGAAAAAGTTTTGATAATTGGTAAACTCTTAGTTTATTATTTTTGATTTTTGGTGAATTTTTTGTAATTTTTAGAATTTATTATAATTTTGGTGATTTTTTTAGGTTCTACGTTTTAACTTTCTAATAGTGATTTTGTGTTAATTTTTATTTTTACGACTTCGTCATTTTCTCTTCTAATCCCCTTCTAAACCAAATATTAATCTCAAATCTTGTACATCTTAGTCACACACATATACCTCCTTGTGAAACGAACTTAATTGGATCATTAACACTTGATTTTTCCTAAAGTCATTTGTTCAATACTTACCGCTTTTACGCCTTTTTCCTAAAAGGTGTAATTTACCACAATCACTTTGGCGCCGCTGCCGGGGAGGTGTGTCGTGATTAATTTGCATTGTTGTTTTTAATATTAACCAAATAGTATTTGTATTAGTAGAACTCTACTAATACGTATTATCGGTTTTCTTGGTTTTTCTTGTATAAATATTAATATATTGTATTAAGTATCACAATCAAAATACAATATCTCCAAAAGTGTGAAAACACAACCTTAATTGGGATTTGATCTCCTAATTATTGTATTCGAATCTCAAACAAAAAGAAAAGGCAAAAATAGATAAATATTTTCGTGAAGCTTGATTTTGAAAGATACAAACTATAAGGTGGGTATAAGGCGGGTATTATAAAATATACCCTAAGGAAAAAGGCTCTCAAGTGCTTCGCGCTGCCTCGTTTCCCCGCTTGCTTGTGAGTATTTTGAGATTGAAGGCTAATCGAGGGTTTTGCCGCCCAAAGTATTATTACGTATAATATATTTGCTTGGTTTTCTTTGTGATTAAACCCTCTTGAACAATTTGGTTTTCACCAAAGTTCTAAAGTCATTGGAAGACGTTCACTCCACGTGATCGTTTTCATTCCTTTGAGGCTTCTTTAATCAAGAGTTTGATTCGAGGAGAGATTTTGTAGATTGTTGTCTACGAAGATACACCAAAATCCAAAAAAATTAAATATCATCAAAAACACAAAAAAAATTGAAAATTCACAAAACACCCAAAAAGAATCTTCTTTGCTCACCTCCCATTCTTCGTGAAGTTTATGATCACTCGTAATGAAGCAAAACGAGCTCATAAACGACTTCAAAAGCAAGCCAATCAAGAGATGTTGATTGTTGAAGAACCTCCAATTGTTGAACCTATTGTAGAACAAGAAGTCGTCATGGCTAATCGTACTATGATGGAGTTGCTACAAGCACCCACCGAGGGTTTTGGAGAGGCTATTGTAATTCCCGCTATCCTTGCGGAGAATTTCGAGATTAAGACGGGTTTAATGTCGATGTTGCAAGCAAATAAGTTTAGAGGTCACGAGAAAGACAACCCGCATTACCACATTAGGAATTTCAACCGTCTCACCGCCACTAGCAAGTTTAAGGATGTTCCACATGACGCCATTAAGATGATGTTGTTTCCATACTCGTTGGATGGACCCGCAAAAATTTGGCTCGAGAAAGAACCGCCAAATTCAATTTTGACATGGGCCGATCTCGTTTCTAAGTTTGTGAACAAGTTTTTTCCACCATCTAAAACAACACACTTAAAAAATGAGATTTCACGATTTGTGCAACGTAATAATGAAAGTTTTTCAATGGTATGGGAACGATTTAAAGAGATGTTACATGAATGTCCACACCATGATTTTACGGAATTGCATCAAGTGGATACTTTTTATAATGGGCTTAATGACCATGAACGAGATTATTTGAACGCCGCCGCGGGTGGTAATTTTTTGTGCAAGACGACAAATGAGGCTTTACAAATCATTGAAAATAGATCTAAGGTTTATAACCCTCGTAACACACCGAGTGTTTCCAATATGGGTTCGTCATCTTCGTCACAATCGTCTCGTAGCATTAACGCCTTACATGATGAAGCTAATGAGGAAAATCGGTTTTTTGATAGATTTTCTAATCTAATGTCCCATTGGAAGGCTCAAGAAGCTTCCAATTCCGCTTCGGTTAAAGCGGTTGCTAAGAGTTGTTTATCTTGTGGAGGAGCTCATGATCTTTCCGAGTGCATTACCGCGGATGGTAACACTTCGAGTGCTTATGTAGCAACGGGAACTTACAACCAAAACGGTCAAGGTTCCCGTCCAAATCAAGCTCCACCAAACCAAAATGTTAACAATTATCGAAACAACAACCAAGGTAATTACCAAGGCAACACACGCAATTACAACAAAGGGAATTATCAAAGTGGGAATGGAAAAATCTCTAATCAAAACCAAAACCGTGATTTTCAAAACACTACACAAGGTTTTCAAAATGCTCACACTATAAATTTGCAAGGAGAATTTTTGGATTATGCAAAAGCAAATGATGCTAAATTTGATAACATGCAACGTGAGATGATTAGCTTAAGATCCGAGTTGAAAAACGAGCTTAAAAATGAACTTGCTAATGAACTTAAAACTCATGCAAATAAAATGGAAGGAAATGTTCAACGTCTTTAACAAAATCAACAAAAGATGGAATTAGGACAACATGAGATTAAGCAAGAGTTATTAAAAGCGGATGCTAGGCAATCAAAATTTGAGGACCGAATGGCGAAAATGTTTGAAGCAATCATGTGTAAGCCCTCTTCTTCGGGTGGTCTTCCTAGTGATACCATTGCAAACCCGAAGGGAGAAATGAAGGTTATTACTACACGAAGTGGTAAAACTTTCAAGGAACCAATCTCTCGTACAAGTACTTCTAAGGAGAAGGAAATAGAGAAAGAACCCGAGGTGATGGTCGAAAAGGAGCACATTACAATCCCACGAAGTACCGCTCAAACCACACCTACGGTTGAACCAATACCAATTGTGGAACCCGAGTTTCCAAGGCCGTTGCCTAATGACCAACCCACACCACCTTTACCCTACCCTTCGAGACGAAACAAAGAGAAGTTGCAAGAACGTAACAAACAACAAATCGAGCTTTTTATAAAAATGTTTCAACAAGTGCATTTTGATGTGAGTTTAGCCGACGCGTTGTTATATATGCCTCGTTTCGCTTCCACTTTTAAAAGTATGATGAGCGATAAGGAAAAGCTTTCAAAGCTTGCTAATTGTTCTTCGGTTTATCAAAACCGCATACCGGAAAAAGTTGGTGATCCCGGAAAGTTTCTCATTCCTTGTGACATACAAGATATGAAAGAATGCCTCGCCTTGGCCGATCTTGGTGCGAGCATTAATTTGATGTCATTTTCAATTTGGAAATCGCTTTCGCTTCCGGCTCTCATTCCTTCGAACATGTCCATCGAGATGGCCGATCATTCTACGATTATGGCATGTGGAGTAGCCGAAGATGTTTTCGTGAAAGTGGGGAAGTTCTACTATCCCGTTGATTTTATAGTAGTTGACATCCCCGCGGATCCTCAAGTTCCTCTAATTTTAGGTCGATCATTTTTAGACACTTCGAGATCGCTTATCGATGTTCATGCGAGAACTATCCCTTTGAGATTCAACGAAGAGGAACTTGTTATAAACGCTACTCAAAACTCGAAACCTTCTCATATTTATGCAATCTCTACCATCAATCACATTGACATCGTTGATGTGGTTTGCGATGAGTATTCACAAGAAGTGTTAGGTTTTTCCGATAGCTCGTCAAGTGGCAATCCCACTATTTTGGATCCAATTCTTGCTAATTCCACACCAAATCTCACTCCATTCCAAGGAGGCGATTTCACTTCAAATGAAATCGACAATGAAGATGAGGTGTTGATTAGTGATGATACTTCTATTCCACCATTTCTTTCGCCGATGGAAGTTATGAGTGTTGAACCAAAATCTTCAATCGAGGAACCACCTATCCTTGAATTGAAAGATCTTCCTTCTCACCTCGAATACGCATTCTTGGAAGGTGATGACAAGTTGCCGGTTATTATTGCAAAAGGTCTTGCTAATGATGAAAAAACCGAGCTCTTGAATGTTCTTAAGGCTCATAAAGGGGCAATTGCGTGGAAAATATCCGACATTAAGGGTATTGACCCAAAATTTTGTACTCACAAGATTTTAATGGAGGAGGACTACAAACCCGCAATTCAAAGTCAAAGAAGGGTGAATCCCAAAATTCACGATGTCATTAAAAAGGAGGTCCTTAAACTCCTTGACGCGGGAATGATTTATCCTATATCCGATAGCCCATGGGTGAGCCCAATCCATTGTGTCCCTAAAAAGGGAGGAATGACCATTGTGCCTAATGAAAACAACGAGTTAATTCCCACTCGTGTTGTGACCGGGTGGAGGGTGTGTATTGACTACCGAAAGTTAAATGACGCCACTCGTAAAGACCACTTTCCTTTGCCCTTCATGGATCAAATGTTGGAGCGACTTGCGGGAAATGAATTCTATTGCTTTTTAGATGGTTTTTCCGGTTACTTTCAAATCCCTATCGACCCTCGTGATCAAGAGAAGACTACGTTTACGTGTCCTTATGGAACGTTCGCTTATCGTAGGATTCCTTTCGGACTTTGTAATGCACCCGGTACGTTTCAACGGTGTATGATGGCGATTTTTCACGATATGATCGAGAAGTTGATGGAAGTGTTTATGGATGACTTCTCGGTGTTTGGTAATTCGTTCACGTCATGTTTATCTAATCTCGAACAAATGTTAAAACGTTGTGAAGAAACCAATCTTGTGCTTAATTGGGAGAAATGTCATTTCATGTGTAAACAAGGAATCGTCTTAGGACATAAGGTGTCGAAGGCGGGGATTGAGGTCGATAAAGCTAAGGTAGACGTCATCTCCAAGTTACCTCATCCCAAAACCGTTAAGGGAGTTAGGAGTTTCCTAGGCCACGCGGGCTTTTATCGTCGTTTCATCAAGGACTTTTTGAAGATTTCTCGTCCTATGACACACCTTCTCGAGAAGGATGCTCCTTTTAACTTTAATGAGGATTGTGTTAAGGCTTTCGAAACTCTCAAAAGGAAACTTACCGAAGCTCCCATTCTTGTTGCTCCTAATTGGGAATTACCCTTTGAAATCATGTGCGATGCAAGTGATTATGCTATAGGGGCCGTCATAGGGCAACGCTATGACAAGCATTTTCATCCTATCCACTATGCTAGTAAGACGATGACCGAGGCTCAATTAAAGTACACCACAACGGAGAAGGAATTCCTTGCCGTGGTCTATGCTTTTGAGAAATTCCGACCTTATCTCGTCTTGACTAAAAGCATTGTGTATACCGACCATTCGGCTATCAAGTATCTCTTAGCTAAGCAAGATGCTAAGCCGAGATTGCTTCGTTGGATGCTCCTCCTCTAAGAATTTGATGTCACCGTGCTTGACAAAAAAGGAGCCGAGAATCTAGCGGCCGATCATCTCTCTCGTCTAGAAGATCCTCACAAAGATGTTTTCGAGAACAAGGAAATTACCGAAACATTTCCTCTTGAGACTCTCGGTGTAGTGAATTCTAAAGACACCACCCCATGGTTTGCCGACATTGCAAATTACCATGCGGGCAATTTCATAATCAAGGGTATGACGACACAACAAAAACGAAAATTCTTTCGTGACGTCAAGTTCTATTTTTGGGACGACCCTTATCTCTTTCGGATTTGTGCGGATCAACTCGTTCGACGTTGTGTGTTTGGTGCCGAAGCTTCTAATATCCTTAGAGCTTGTCACGAGGGACCCACGGGTGGTCACCACGGTGCTAATCTCACGGCTAAGAAAGTGTTCGATGCCGGTTTCTTTTGGCCTTCTATCTATCGTGATGCACACGCACTTGTGAAGTCGTGTGATTCGTGCCAACGTCAAGGAAAATCTTCTCAACGTGATGAAATGCCGCAAAACATAATTCAAGTATGTGAGATTTTCGACATATGGGGAATAGACTTTATGGGGCCGTTCCCATCGTCTCATGGCAACAAATATATCCTCGTCGCGGTGGACTACCTTTCTAAGTGGGTGGAAGCTAAGGCTTTGCCTACTAATGATGCTCGTGTGGTAGTGAAGTTTTTGAAGCAACTATTCTCTCGGTTCGGAACCCCTCGTGCTATTATAAGCGATCGTGGAACCCATTTTTGTAATGACCAATTGGAAAAGGTTCTAAAGAAATATGAAGTTACACATCGTCTTTCTACGGCTTATCACCCGCAAACGAGTGGGCAAGTCGAGGTTTCGAACCGAGCTTTGAAGAGGATTTTAGAGAGGTCAATTGGAGAAAACCGTGCTTCATGGTCCGACAAACTCGATGACGCTTTATGGGCCTTTAGGACCGCTTATAAGACACCTATCGGTTGCACTCCTTATAAGTTAGTCTATGGGAAGAATTGTCATTTGCCCATTGAGTTGGAGCATAAGGCATATTGGGCCCTTAAGCATGCTAATTTTGACTTGAAGACCGCGGGAGATCACCGGAAAATACAATTGAATGAATTGGATGAATTAAAGGATAATGCTTATGAAAATTCATTAATTTTTAAAGAAAAGACTAAAAAGTTTCATGATTCAAAGATTAAAAACCGGGTTTTTAACATTGGTGATCAAGTGTTGCTTTTTAACTCTCGTCTTAAGATATTTTTCGGGAAATTGAAATCTCGTTGGTCGGGTCCGTTCACCATTACACAAGTGTTTCCATATGGGACCATTGAGCTAGCTCAAGATGATGGTCCTAATTTCAAGGTGAATGGACATAGGCTTAAGCACTACTTTGGTGGGGAAATTCCTTCAATGGTTGCCCCCGACCAAGTCACCTTCCCCAATGATAATTAGCATTAAGGGGATCGAGTCGAGCTCATGACTCGGTAATCAAAAACGAGGTGCCTCGTGGGGGAAATCCCATGCTTATCTTTTATGCTCACTATTCACTAATAAGGGGACTTGTACCCTTTCAACTCGTTGTCTCATGGTTGTTTGTGATTGTGTTATCTAGATCATCATCATATACGATTGAAGACTCTCGTGTTCGTTTACGAGAGCCTCCATCGTTCGTTTGAAGAAGTTTTTCACGAATCCATGACATATCCTTTATTGTTCTAACAATTATCTATTAGCATAATTAATAAACGTCTTTAGATATATTGTTGATCACCCTTTCCATGCTAGATCCTAAGCATTCGATTCTTCGTCTCTAGTATGGGGGTGCTCCACCTTTAGACTCGAAACATTGAGGACAATGTTTACTTTTAGTATGGGGGGTGAATAGATACTTGCTTTGCTACGCCCTCACGCTTTCCAATTTTCAATGTTTTGTTTTGCTAATAAGGCTAAAAAATGGCCAAATTTTAAAATTTTTCTTAGTTTTCATAAGTCTTTTTAAGACACGAATGTATATTTTCCGATGGGTAGAATAAGAGTTAATTTTTGACTTGATGGGCATTTGGAGCCATTTGCATTCCTTAACCCGCTCAATTCATGTTTTGCTAGACTTTTATATAGGGAGCTCTAAAACGCGAAAGTCTTAATTCATTCGGGTTAAGAACAAGAACTTTTCGCAAGTTCCTATAATTGATTCTAGAAAGTCACTTATCAAGGGAACTTTAAAACGCATTCTCTAAACTTGAAAAAGTCCAAGAAAGTGCAAGATCCTATAGGTGGCTTGAAAACCCAAACCTTTGATTTCATATAGTCTTAATGAAAGCTAATCCAAATTTGGCTTAATTTTGACTTGCATGGCTAAGTATTCACGAGTCTCTTTAATTAGAGGTCTTTATATAGTGAAGAACGAGAAATGATAGAGTTAGACAAGTGATCATGCTAAACGTAGAACATGAAAGTGTTCTTTCAAAAACTCATATGTTTTTAATTGTGGCTTTTTCTTCCCATAAGATCAATGCATTAGGAATAAATCATAATTGCAATAAGTAAGGTCGTACGATTTGAAAGGTTACTTAGCCTCTAGCGCAAGATCGTTTAAAAGTTGCTCGGGGTTGAATAGAGTTCATAGCTAAGGCATAACTTATTGAAACGGGACACGAAGATTGGCGATCATCCAAAAAGGCCCTAACAAGGCATGAGGAGCTCTATTTTTGCTAAAGATCCAAAGATGATGTGAAGTATCATTATTCCTAAATCAATATGAAGGATCGAGACACACGACGAGAAGCTATTACTCCCCTAAAGAATGGAGAAAGTCTATCCAAAAAGACCCTAACAAGGTATGAGGATAAATATATCCAAGTCCGAAAAGGAGGCAGATCGTTATAAATCAAAATCCAAAGTAAAGATTGAAGAAAAAATGATGAAGTCGTGGTCCAATATGAAGAATCTCTCAAAAACGTCAAGTGAAGAAATTCCAAATATATGAAGAGAAGACCATAATTTCAAGAACGTCTTCCCAAGATTTGAAGTATGAAGTACATGCCAAATATCGGTCCGAGAAAGGTCTCAAATCGTGAAACGAGTTATGCCAAGATATGAACTTAAGGAGATACACGAGAAGCCGTTTTAAAAGATTTTGTCCTTCGGCTAACTATTGATCAAATCGTGCTACTTTGCTTTTGGACTAATAACTACTCAAATAAGTCAATATGAATCACTTGTGATCCATGACAAATAGATAAAAAATACTAGTAACCCATTTTCTTTTACAATAACTAGGATTGCGGGGAGAAAAAGTATTACACAATTTGGACGTATGAGTAGTGTTAGCATTGTGACTTGTACCAACAATGATCTTGTTTTTGCACGTAGCATGGAATGTATGACAATCAAGGATGACGAAGTTTACTCTAAGGGACATTTACTTGTTTCTATTCTTTGACCCTAAAAGTCACCTTTTGTGATGAAAATCATACATTATGTCTTTACACATCTTCGTAAAATGTTGCAAGTCTTTTTACTCTTCAATAAAGGATAATAAAATTTGAACTTTGGTGATGCTTAGATACTTTATTCTAGCATTGCTTGAGGGCACGGCAATGGCTTAGTATGGGGGAGTGATGAGATGGCATTTATACATGATCTCATCGTTCTTTTCGGGCTTTAAATGCATAAAAATGTCATAAAATACCATATATATGCTTGTGTTTGTTTACTTGTGTATTTTAGGTATGGATATCGTGAAAAAGAAAAAAGATCACAAGTTACAAGGAAAAACGGAAACGAGAAACGAAGCCGTACAAAGAACCGGGCCCTAATCATGGAATTTTCAACAAATACCCTTGAAGACTTGAAGACAAACAAGATTGATCCTCATTTATTGAAGAAATGACACTTAAAACCCTTGTATATTAATAATTACAAGTTTGGTCCCTTAAGTTTGTCAAAATTACACAAAAGGTCCTTCAACTTTGAAGAAATGGCAAGAATAGTCCCTCAACAAATCAAAATTGCCAATAATGGTCCCTCATAAAGTCAAAGATGCAATGAAGACCTTTGAAGATCAAGAATGTTCAAAATCAGTCCTTGAAATATCTCAAAATGGCAAAAAGAACCCTTGAAAACCCTTTTGAAAAGTTATGTGCCAAAATTGCCAAATGGTGAAAGTTGTTACAAGCTTAAATGGGCGCTGATGGGTTTTAAAACACAAAAGAGAAGAGAAAGGAAGAACAAGGGCTGAACTTGTGCAAATGAAACATTCAAACACATTTTGCGCCAAACACTTATTCACTCCTACAAAAACGGATCAAACAAGAGTACTATTCACCTTTATAGCCCAGATTTTACACAACTTAAATCAAAGGGTAAAAACAAATTACCCAGGCACACGTTTGATTCACATGTGCAGAAACCTATCCCACACACAAAACCCTCATCTCCACTCACCATGGACCCCACCCCAATACCCTTTCCACCAATCAGAGAGCAACTTGGCCTCCAAGCAAAGTGACGTGTCCAAATCAACAGCCAAGGATCATTGCTTCATAACAAAGCAGAAATGAACGTCCAGTATCATTTTAAACAGCTCACACCAAGGATTCGTCTAGAAGGACTTAGGGCGTTTAGGGAATTTCACTTCTAGGGTTTGTGAATAGTGTTTAGCCAGGCATTTGCCTATAAAAGGAGACCTCAACATGTGAGAGTCCCTTTGTTCCAGATTTTAGCTTTTAATCTTTGTAATTCCTTTTTATGAAATAAAATTTGATTTACAGAAATTTTGAGAAATCTTGTTCTTGTTTATAAAAGTTTGGTGTTTGAGAAGCTAAAATCTAAGTTCCATTTATATGTTTGAAGGTTTTTGAGGCAAGGTTTTAAGTGATAAAACTTGTGCATCAAAAATCAGAAAGTCCTTGTTTATTTGATCTCACCCTTGTGTTTGTTCATCTTAGCAGCATTAGAAGCTGGTACTTGTTTTGCTAGTACCTCAGCTCAAACAATCCAGGGCCTGGATGTAGGTCTTGGAGGTTTTCACCTTCTTCCCTTTTCATTTTCTCTTTAAGTTTCTGAATATTTGTGATTTTTGTGGATTTGTGCTTGAATCTGTGTTATTGTGGATGTTTATTGTTGATTTGGCTTGGTTTGATGTTAATGAGGAGTTATTGATCTGATTTGTGGGTTGAATCTTAATGATCCTTTGAAAATTTGTGAAAATAAGTTTTAAAAGGGTGTTTGGGATTACTGCATAAGTTGGATTTGAGGTTTGTTAAGTGCTTGTGTGTTGTATGCAAGTATTGGTATCTATTATTTGGGAGTATTTGTGCATCTGTTTGCAGGTTTTGTGGTCTTAAACACATTGATTCATAGATTGGCTATAAAATCTTCATAACTTGGTAAAATTGGCTAGGATTTTGAGGACACCTAGATCTAAGCATAGGTTAAGGGTAACAAGTGCTAAATCATAGCTAATCACACCAGGGTAGAGGGATTTGAGGCTTGAAATTGGATCAAGTGTCAAGTATATCAGCAAACTTGTTTCTGCATATGTTCTTTGTTCATCAGTAACTTTTTGTGCTTTGATCTTGCTATTTACTTTGATTCACTGTTTGATTCTTGTTGCTTTGTGTTTATTGTTAGTTTATATAGCTTGTGTGTGCATCTGGTTATGTTTGGTTGGCTTATTTTGCTAAAATCTGCTTATTAAGTGCTTAATTGCTTATTTGCATATCTGGTGCTTATCTGGTGACTGTTTGGCTTATTGTGGCTTATTGTGTGGATCATTTTGTGATTTTATTGTTGCTATTGACTCCTTGTGGTTCACTGATCACAAGGGTGCCTTTGTTTCCAATTGAATCAAACCAGAACTCTCAAATAAGCTTGGTCAATTAGTCAAAGCAGTGGGAACTCCTTTCCCCTGCTGGTTGCCACTGATAGTGCATTTTTGGTGTCAGCTTATCAATAAGCTATAATAGCTTATTTTAACCAGCAACAACTTTGTTTTTGTAATAGGTGCTCATATTTTGACCCATTTGTTCATCCTGGAGCATTTGGGTGGTTGACTTTTAGGTTTGACTAGAAAACCAAGTCCTTTGACTTTTACATAAGTTCTTTTGTGCTTATTCTGGCTTATTGCTTGTGCTTATTGGATTTTTGTTGATTGATATTCCTTATTGAGTCCATTTGAAAGCTTTTGCAAGTTGAATCAGCTTCTGAGGTTGAGTATTTCTCAAAAACGACTATTTTGTCGTTTTGTGGAATTTTGCTTTTCTATTTTCTGGCTTATTGAGTGAGCTTATTGAAAATTTCTTTTGACAGATCTCTTAAGCATCCAAAAAGAGGGTTGTGTGTCAAATTAGAGCTTATGACATTAGCTTATGGCTTAATGGGCTGAAAAGCCCAATAAGAATAAGCTTTGTGTTCAATAAGCTGTGATAAGCACATTTTCAGCTTTTGGGCTTTTAGAGTTTTGTTCTTAGAATTAAATTTTAAGTCAGATAGGACTTTTCCAAGTCAATTGGGCCAAGTTTGAATTTTTGGGCCCAAAAGCCCATTTAGGTTGACTGTTTTTGGATTTGGTCCATTTGAGGGCCCATTAGGGGATTTTGGTAATTTCACTTTCATTTTCTGATTATTTAGGGTAAAATAAACTAGTTTGCAAGTTTTTAGAATTTTTATAATTTTTGGATTTTTATTATTATTTTATTATTATTTTATTATTATTTTTAAAATTTCACTTTTTCCAACTTTTTACATTTTTCTTAGGTTAAATACATTAAAATAGGAATTTAGCAACTTTTAGAATAATTTTATCACTTTTAGATTAATTTTTATAATTATTTTAAGTTTTAATAGTTTTTAAATCATTTTAAATAGTTTTTATTAGTTTTAAAATTTCTAAAAATAGTTTTTAATCATTTTAGGTCATTTTAGAGGTTTATCAATTGAAAAATCTTTATTTGGGCTTTTTGATAATTTATTTGATTTTTAGGGCTTTAATTAGCATTTAAAAATTGAATATTTAATTATTTAAAAGGTTTGAAAAAGTTTTGATAATTGGTAAACTCTTAGTTTATTATTTTTGATTTTTGGTGAATTTTTGGTAATTTTTAGAATTTATTTTAATTTTGGTGATTTTTTTAAGTTCTACGTTTTAACTTTCTAATAGTGATTTTGTGTTAATTTTTATTTTTACGACTTCGTCATTTTCTCTTCTAATCCCCTTCTAACCAAATATTAATCTCAAATCTTGTACATCTTAGTCACACACATATACCTCCTTGGGAAACGAACTTAATTGGGTCATTAACACTTGATTTTTCCTAAAGTCATTTGTTCAATACTTACCGCTTTTACGCCTTTTTCCTAAAAGGTGTAATTTACCACAATCAAGGACATTCATGTAACATTTCCTTAAACCTATTCCAAGCCGTTGAAAAACTTTCATTAAATTATTGTGAAAACTTTGAAATCTCGTTTTTCAAGTGCGTAGTCTTAGAGGGCGGAAAAAATTGGTTCACAAACTTAGACACGAGATCCTTCCACGTCAATATAGAATTAGGTGGCTCTTTCTCTAACCAAATTTTAGCGGGCCCCGCTAAGAATACGGAAAAAGCATCATCTTAATCGAGTCGTTAGAGACATCCTTAAACTTGCAAGTAGCGGTAAGACGATTGAATTGGCGGATATGGTTGTGTGGATTGTCCTTCTCATCACCACGGAATTTGTTGTTTTGGATCATAGACAACAACCCCGTTTTCACCTCAAAATTCTCCGCAAGGATTGCGGGAATCACAACTAACCCTCGGTGGGTGCTTGAAGTAACTCCATCATAGTTCGATTCGCCATGGTTGGTGCTTCTCTTACAATGGGTTCGTCAATAGGAGACTCCTCACTAGAATTGTTGGGAGTGGGAGTTTTGTTCTTTCGTTTACGTGCACGTCTTGCTTGATTTCGAGTTAGCATAAACGTCACGTACAACGAGGGGACGAGCAAAGAAGATTCTTTTTGGTGTTTTGTATTTTTTCAATTTTTTTGTGGTTTTTGATTGTATTAACTTTTTTGGATTTTGGTGAAATGTATTAAGTAGACAAAAATATACAAATCTCCTCCTTAATCAAATCTCTCGATTAAAGAAGCCTCAAGGAATGAAAACGATCACGTGAAGTGAACGCCTTCGATGACTTTAGAACGATGGTGGAACACCAAATCGTTCAAGAGGGTTTAATCAATGGAAACCAAGAAAATATATATGATACTTAGTAATAATTTGGGCGGCAAAACCCTCGATTAGCTCTCACAATCAAATACTCACAAGCAAGCGGGGAAACGAGGCGGCGCGAAGCACTTAAGAGCCTTTTTCCTTAGGATATATTTTATAATATCCGCCTTATACCCACCTTATAGTTTGTATTATCAAGATTAAGCTTCACGAAAGAATTTATCTATTTTTGCCTTTTTCTTTGGTTTGTGATTCGAATACAATGATTGGGTAATGACCTCCCAAGTCAAGGTTGTGATTTCTCACGTATTTGGAGTACTTGTGAATTTATTGTTCTACGTATACAATATATTAGTAATATTCACACAAAAACCGAAAACCGATAATACGTATTAGTAGAGTGCTACTAATACAAATACTAATTATGGTTAGTATAAAAACAACAATGCCAAATCAAAACACAACACGCCTCCCCGGCATCGGCGCCAAAATGATAGTAGTAAAATTACCCTTTAGGAAAAGGATGGTAAATGTGGCAAGTATTAAGTGTCGGTTTAGGAAAACCAAGCACTAATGACCAATTAAGTTCGTTCTAAAGGAGGCTAGTGTGTTATGTGTGTAATGATATGGATTAATTTGTGATTATATTTGAGAAAGAAAAATAGAAAAGGGATTAGAAGAGAATGACGGTTATGAAGACGGATTAAACTAATTCTAAAAAGGCGTACACGTAAAGTCGTAAAAACCACCAAAATAAAAATTTTAACCTAAAAATTTATAAAAATTTCCAAAAATCCCTAATAATATTCTAAGAGTTTACAAAAAATCAAAACTTGCAAAAACCTTTTAATTAATTAGATAATGACTTTTTAATGCTAATTAAAGCCCTAAAAATCAAAATTAATTATTAAAAAGCCCTAAACAAGATTTTAAAGTTTGTAAACCTCAGAAATACTCTAATTAAGCTAAAAACTATTTTTCAAAATTTTTAAAACCAATTAAAACTATTTTTAAACAATTAAAAACTCCTAAAATCAATTAAATCTTAAATTAATTATAGAAAATAATTAAAACACCTAAAAAATATTTGGAAAGTTGTAAAAATCCTAATTAAGTGTTTAGAACCTAGGAAATATATAAAAACCTAGAAAATCAGACTTTTAATTTTTAATAATAAAATAATATTAAAATAATATTAAAAATCCAAAAATTATAAAAAATTCTAAAAACTTGCAAACTAGCTTAATTTAACCTAAATAACTCAGAAATGAAAGTGAAATTACCTAAATACCCCTATTGGGCCTAGAAAATGGGCCAAACCCAAAACAGACCCTTATTGGGCTTAATTAAGGCCCAATAAGAAAAAGTGTTCAAAATAAGCCCAAAAAGCACAGGTTGACTCAAAATTTGATTTTAAACAACTTTTTCCAAAGGCTCAAAAGCTGAAAATGTGAAATAAGCTAACTTATAATAAGCAGCTTATTCTTAATGGGCTTTTAAGACCATTAAGCCATAAGCTGATGCCATAAGCTAAAATTTAACACACAAGCTTCTTTTGACCTAACAAAGACTTCTGCAAAAAGAAATTTCAAATAAGCCCACTTAATAAGCCAGAAACAGTTCACAAACTTATTCACAAAACGACAAAATAGTCGTTTTGATGATCAAGACCACCTCAGAAGCTGATTCAAGTTGCAAAATGTTTCTTATGACAAAACTAAGCTTAATAATCAAAAACCTACTCAATAAGCACACTCAATAAGCTGGAAAATCAAATAAGCACTTATGTTAAAAGTCAAATGAGTTGGTTTTCTAGCAAAAAGTCAAAGTCAAAGTCCACTAAGCTCCAGTCTACTTAAATGGGTCAAATAATGAAGATCTATCACAAAAAATAAGTTGTTGCAAGTCAGAATAAGCTAGAATAGGTTAATGATAAGCTGATGACAAAATTGCACTAACAGGGGCTAGTTTTGGATGTTGAGCAGTGGAAACTTTTTCCACTGCTTGACTATTTTGACTTTTTGTCTTTAGTGACTTTTTCTTGGATTCAGATTTCACAAAGGCACCCAAATGATCTTTGGATCAAAAGGAGTCAATCATAATCAAAATAACACAATCACTAACACCCAACTGATACAGTTTAATCAATCATTCATCAGACATGAACAATAAGCAGTTGAGCATAAATAAGCAGTTTTAGCAATAATCAGCCAGCCATATTCAACCAAATGCACACACAAGCTATTATAAACTCCAATAAGCAAGTCTAAACAGGTTTCATGCACTGTTTCAAAGAATTAAGCAAGATTCAAGCAATGAAGGTTACTGATGAACACTAACACATGCAGTTTTTACTTTTGCTGATATATTTGACACACAAGCCAATTTCAACACTCCAAATCTTTCAAACAGGTTATATTGATGATGTTTAAACAGCTTTTATCCCTAAACATGTATAAACTCTAGGTTTTCCCAAAATTTTAGGTCAAAAATCAGTCAACTCAACAAGATATAGCAATTTGTTTGATTCAAGGTTTAAAACTCAGAAACTTGCAGCAAAACACTCTCAAACAAAGGTATAGCAAATTTCAAGCATAAACAACACAAACTAACAACACAATAACAAGCTATAAGCACAAACCAGTAGACCCAAACACCCCCTTTAACTTCTCCAAATCAAAATTTTTAAAAGCAAAGTGAGATTTCAGGCCAACCAAGCATCAATTAACACTAAAACAAGTATAATAAACAGATTCAAGCAAGAACAAGCCACAAAATTCACAAGAACACAAGTTTCATACAAATATCACCAAAAATCACAATTTAACAGATTTTGAGATTGAGTATGCAAACCTCATGGATGTACATCCACACCCGCGAATTTTGAGCTTTAGTGCTAGCAAGAACAAGCACAAGCTTCCACAATAAGCCTGCTAAGATTGAACAAGGTTAAAGCAAAATATCATAAAAATCAGAAACTTTGGAAAACTTGATTGAAGCAAACTTGTTACCCCACACTTGATTATCCCCAAGTTATAAGCCTCACTACACCTTAACCAACTCAGTTAGGATGCTATGATCAGCCCTATAGCCCAAGAATTCCAAGATTGGAACAAGACTTAGCAAAATATCAAGAAAATGAGAAAATGTGCAAACTTTTGCACACTCCTCTTTGGAAAACAGGTTTTGAACTTCAAGAACTAACAAGCATATAACAATAGAAATAAGTAAATAAGATTGGCCAATGACTTTTCTTCAAGATTTCAAACTCAATTTCATTAAACTTAGAAATAGGATTTACAGAAACTTGAACAAGGAAAAATCAAAAAGCAAACTGAAATGTGAAGGCCTAAATGGCTTTATATAGCCTTACAAGTGACTAAGGAACAGCTAAGAACTAAAAACCCTAATGGTTGAAGTCCCAAAAATGCCCTCTTGAATTTGAACTCATATGCTTCATGTGATTGATTCTTGGACGTTTGTGAAGTAGATAGCTGTTGGAATTTGATCAAAGGGCTCAAACAAAGCTTAAAATGTAAGCTTGTATCTGGATGCTTGATTCTCTGGCTGGTTTTGGCAGCATCCCCTTTTGTATGTAGAAGGGGAATCATGTGTGGCCCTTGGTGGTGATGTGGCAAGTGATTTAAGAGTTGGGTTATGATTAGAAGACTACTAATCATAATTCTGGAGGTGATGGAAGTTTAATTATTGCTTAATCAATTTTCCCCAATTTGTGTTCTTGAGTAAATAGTAGCACGTTTGATCTGATTTGGGTTTTAAAAATGGTGTTAAGCGCCAAAGGATTAAACTAATCCAAGATTAGTTATAACAGGTTTTTATTGGAGGATGACATGGAGAAATGGTGGATCTTCATTGGTGGAGAGAGTGAGTGGGGCACGTGTCACCCCACCACTGGTCTAGGTTACTTCTTTGTCTGCCAGCTTAACACCCCCATCTTTCATGAACTTGTCAAACATATTCCAAACTTCTATCAACGCCATAATCAGCTTTGTCAACTTTTGCCTTTTTACATTTTTGGCCCAAAAACTTTTACAAAGTGAAATCAGGGGTAATTCTTGCCATTTTTGAATTCTTCAAGGGCTGGTTTGGTATTTTCTTCAATGATAATGGTCTAGACTTGCATAATTGATATTTTGGATGACTGAAATTGCCAAGTCTTGATGATTGAGGGACCATTTTTGCCAAATGTTGAAAGTTGAGGGTCCTTTGTGTAATTTTGACAAACTTTAGGGACCAATCTTGTAATTATGAGGATGCAAGGGTATAAAGTGTCATTTCTTCTATATTGGAGGACCCTTCTTCATAATTCTTCAAATCTTCAAGGGTTGATCTTGGGAAAGTCTTCATTAGGGCTTGGTTCATTGTGCGGCTTCGTTTCCCGTGTTCGTTTTTGATTGATTCTTGTGATCTTTTGTCATTTTCTCAATATTCGTACCTAAAATACACAAGTAGCAAACACAAGCATATATATGGGTATTTTGATGATATTTAATGCATTTTAAGCCCTATTTGGAAGATGAGACTATGTATAAAAGCAGTCTCATCAATAAGCTTATAAGCCCACTATATAAGCTAAAACAACACGCTCTAATAATACAAGAATACAAGATAATACTTAATTAGAATACATGAAATACATGATTAATACAGTATATATCATTTAAAACAGTAAATAAGATAAGAACATATAAAACAAGCTAAGAACATGCTAGAACCAGTAACGTACTCAGTAATCAGAATACTTATACATGTCCCTTATTTATGTAGCATTAGTGAGGTCGGAGTAGGACTATTCAACCTTTCATCTTTCCTCTTTCACTGGACACAAGGTACGGATTTTCCGTCCTTCAGTATGGACATTCTTTCCTTATTAGGATTCCCCGTTTGTAGCCAACTGTTTTTCCATGTATATTTTTTATATGTTTTTTTAGTACTTATGTTTAGTTTTAAATGCCTAAGCCATATACAAGCATGACCAGTGTCACCTATTTATGGAGGTACCATAACCATAAAACTGGAGGCACTAGTGTTATGACTTCCCCACGACGGAGTGATTGCCCGTTACGTCCCTTTACAGTTTTGGCCTTATATTTATATTATCATGTGGGGCATATGGGTGCATCCTATTTACATGTTTTACAACATTTTCATGGTGAATGCGATGTGTGCCTTGCATCCTTCACAAGGAATTGATCCCTCTTACCCAAACTAATTAACTAGAGGCAACCCCTCTAGTTGCATGATGAGGTCTCCCCTCCAAGTATTCATGCATGGTGGAACCTCATGACCTATATGAGCTATTGGCTAATTAATACAGTTTTTCATATAAAAAATAAGTCTTTTCAAACTATAAAACAAATTTTATGAACATGTTCCATGTTATCTGGTCGTTATGCTTATCTGTGTTTCCTTTCATGTTCCCAAACGGCAGGTACTCAAGGACGCTCGTAGACTTTGAGAGTATGTACATACGGATGGAAGCTATCTAGCCTTCATTACTGTAAAGCTGAGATAATTTGAACATGTTTTCCTAGCAGGAAACCACGGTGAACGTACTCTGGAGTCTGAACATCACCGTAGATGACTCGGTATGCATGACAATCTATAGTGGCACGAGGTGCTGACAACCAATCCAAACCCAAAATTACATCAAACTCACACATGTCCAGAGGGAGCGCATTAACCTGGCGGATTTTATCATCGAATTTTAGAGGAAGATCTCGGTACACCCGAGTAATGCGTACAGAGTCTCGCATGGGCGTAGATATACTTAGCACACTATCGAGTGGTGATGTTCGTTTGCAAGTCTTAATTTTTATTCAAGATATTACCACACAAATGACTAGAAGCATAAACACGGGCAAGTATACCCTCTCATGTATAGCATAGCTTAATGGTAAAGTCCTGTTCGTTCCACGGGATTGTTGTTATCACAATATTAAAACAATTACCTCTAGAGTGTCACAAGTTCTAATGATATACATAACAATTGGCATTTAAGGGTGCGTTTGGCTAAGGTTATAACCATATGATAAATATGTAGCAAAGATGAAGTATAAGCACATAAATAATGTAAGACAACATACTGATTCTTAGTCGTTCATGCAACATCTAATTGATATGACAAGAATCCGGTTAAAGACATAGTCATACAAACAACATTAAGATAATTTTATGCTTGATTTCGATAACTAAGGTAGTACGTGATATAATGCAAGAGTTTGTATATGTTTTAATCCCCTAGTCGTTACAAAAGTGATTAAAAAGATTCATTTATTAGATGACATAAAACTCATCCACTCACATGAGTATTAGTAGATGATCATGTATTAGTCGATGATCATCGACAGACTGACCAAGTCTGCTAATATCATTCTCGTTAATGATAAATTCTTGATGAAGAAAGTGACTCTTTTGTATTTAAAGGAGTTATGAAAACATAGTGTGCCGTATCAATCATCTCTATCAAGATCCTCGCTTCGCATCGAATTTCTAGAGATTTGCTTAGAAGTCATTGGGAACGAACCTTGATGAGAGTGTTGATTACCATCCCAATCGAAGGGACGAGGTACAGTAACGATACAAAATACTAGAAGTCTTGTTTTATGTTTGAATGATTAACCTTTGGTAATGAACCGTATAATCTTTTTTTTCCTTTGGAGAGATTATCATTGAAAACTATCGTACTAGGATCGAGATCGAATCTGGTGAGGATATATATTAGAGCATCTGTAAGCAGGAGTTGGGAGGAAGACACCCGACATACACCCATTGTGAGTTGGACATGTCTTTTAGGTTTAAGGTTTCCTATGATGGCGAACCTAACCTTACAAAATACCCGACCCGCGAGACCTGAAATGATTGTTGAAATTAGGATCTGATTATTCACTGGCGGTAGTGGGCAGGAGGTTATGTGAATATGAAATGTAGATTTTGAAGTGCCAGATGGGTAGCGAAGTTATGCCAAAAATTTTAACCATGGAAAAATGAATTGATGATCTGAAAGATCATGGGATATAAGTCCCCGTTGTATGGGACCATTGAGATGATATAAAAGTTGGTTTGAAAGGCATATAAGCTTGATCTACCCTAGGACTTCAAGAGCTGTGTGAATTATGATTCGTATATCGAACTTGATGAAATGTCTATCAAGTGAGAATCTGATTGTTTCTTAGTAAAGTTTAGATCGGCAAAAAGTTGCATTCATCAAAAACCCGTGAACATCATGGATAGAGAAAATAAGTCAGTATTAAGCCTGATCTTATTCCCGTAGTTATGTTTGATGAAACTCGTGTATTGTAATGAATTACACTTGTGAGAAAAGACCGAATGTGGAGGAAATACCCACATGGCTTTAACTCTATAAGAAGCGAGTAGTAAGGTAAGATGATCTTTGAGGACAAAAATCCTGTTTAGGGGTAAATGCTGTGACAATCCGTCAATTTATGATTGATATTTTATTCTTAATTTTTGTTTGAAAATATTAATTTTAATGTTATATTATGAACTCACTTATTTTTGGGAAGAAATTTGGATTTACGTCTTGAAGTAGCATCGACTACGTCTAAACCGGAGGATTCAACGTTACGTGCTTACGTTTACATACACAGTTTTGGTGACAGTCCGACATTTCAGAAAATAAATTTATCCGTGAATATTATTTTGAAGATTTTAAATTTGTGTTGGTTCACAAACTCACAAATTTACGAGAAGAGATTAGGACTTACGATTTTAATTTAACGTCCTTTACGAATAAACCGGAAACCTTAGGAATACGTATTTACGTTTTCGAACTCCGTTTTTGATGAGACAATTTTTATTAGATTCGTTTTGTGTCGTTAATTCATAATTTATAAAAATGTTTTTCGTAAAACGACCCGAGGGCACGCAAATCGAGGAAACTAGAATCGAGGAATACCCGTAAATTAATGGGGATGGAACAAGTACATACTTGTCCCACCCCCACACATGGCTAAACAAAGCTAACAACACCATGTGGTGTCAAGCTTACAAGATAAGCTAAGACACATGTCTTAGTTTACTTGTAAACTAGCAACCAACATCAAAACCACCACCTCAAACCATTTTCATTCATTTCAACACATGCAAACCACTAAACACTCTCCTCCCTCTCTCTAAAATTCGTCCCAAACTCATCCAAAACAACCCCTATTTGATCTTGATTCAACCATAAATCATATGTATAATTAACATATGATGAAAACCCATTGAAGTTATGAAGATTAGAGGTGATCTTAACATGTAAAAAGGAGTTTTCAAGGGAGTTTGGGCTGATTTCTCAAGGAGTTTTCATGAAGAACAAGGGCTGATTTTTGGAGGAATCTACAAATACTTGGTGATCCTAGAAGTGGTGTTGATATCTCATAAGATTGGTTACCCAAAACCATGTCTTGTTCATCCAAAAGCTCATCATTTCATCACTTTGGTGGTATAAAGATTGTTCTCCCCATCCTCTTGTTATTTTGATTATGTAATCATGTATTTTATTTCTTATTTTATATGTATATGATGAATATATTATGATAAAAATGTTGTGTGGGGATCAAGTGTTGATAAATATGATTAAAGAGATGAAAAACCATAGGTAACAAGGTTAAAATCTTGCTAAATATGATGGCTGTATAAAAACAGTAAGTAACCAAATATTAAACTGATAAAATGGCATGGTGGAATCAATTTACAGTAAGTATTAGATGTCATACACATGTGAGAGTTGGCCATGCAATGGAATCATCAAAATGAGTGAGATATGATCAAAACAAGTAAAGAATACAAATCTGAGTTCACTGTTTTGGATGATTTTTAGAAAATACTTAAAAGCTGATTCAACAGTAGCTATAGTAGAGTTAGATGGAGCACATATCATTTAGTTTATGTCATAAAAATTTGAGCTTCTATCTCCATATAGAACTCTAGATATGGCTGTTTTGGTGAACATGAAACTAAAAATCAGATTTTTAAAGAATTAATGTTTAATAGTATTATATAAGCACTCAACTAAAAATAGTATAAAATGTGAATTAAAACCCACTAACTTATATAATACATTTAAATAAATATGTATAAGGATAAATAAATGAACATTTTATAAAAATGGTAGTTCGATAAGTTTTATAAGTTATAAAACTATAAACATGATTTTTAGGACTTTTTCGGCTATTACCGTAAAATTAACGTTCTTGTTAAATAAAACTTAGACGGTTGGACCCGTCTAATGTAAACTTTTATAAACTCATATAATGATATATAAATATATATAACAAGTAAAAACCGATAAAACTCAAACTATAAAACATACAGACATTAACGGGCTAAGTTAACGTTATTGGACTAATAATACAACAAAATGGGCTAAAACACTTATAAACTTATTTATTGGGCTTACTTTCGGCCCAACATTTAAAGTATAAATACTGATAATAAAAGTATAATTCGACTAATGAATAGTATTGGGCTTATAATAGGCTTATTGGGCCTAAAACATGTAAATAAGTAAAACTAGTAAACTAGTACAAAAGTTACCAATACATAACACTATAATGAATGAGTAAAAATGTATAAACCCACTTGATCATCATCATATATATAAAATCATCATATGTATACATAATTGTTATTTTTATAAAGTCATTGGACAAGAGTCTAAGACGAGTATTATTTGTCTAGGTTTCCGTGATTGAAGCACGTACCATACATCCGAATTGCCGATAACCCGCTTTCCCACATCCACGTGAGTTCATAGCCTCGCACTCTTTTAAATGTTTTTATGAAATATTTTATAAACCCGCGAGGGAGATAACATGTTAGTTTTTATAAAATAGGACACATTTTTCCCGATTGTTTGTTTATTGATTTGGACCCGGATGATTGTATGACCCTATGAATGATAAAATGACCCGATAGATGAAATAAAATGGATTATTAAAGTTAGGTTATGTCACTAAAAGTCCCATTAGCATGAATTGTGAACTACCAGGATTTGGTAGACGCTTATGCATATAATAGTTCTATTTGGGGACGATCACCCCAGTCCGCGCCTTGACGGTTGATCCCTGTCGTGCCACATTGATTGGTAAGCGAATTTATGTATGAGAAGATTTCCATAGCGTGACCTTTGTGACGACACGCTAATTTAGATGGGCAAATTGAGTTTCAGGCTAACTACTCGTTGTTTGGTTTAGTAAGGTAAAAATGTCATTCGGCTTATAATAATCCAATTAACGAAATACTGTTATACGCACCGAATTACAATATATTGCCTGACTAGCAATACGGGGTCATATTATTGATATTATGTTTGTGTTTTGGTTTTCATGACCATATTCATATAACGGTTTTTATTTAATCTATACAACGTTATAAAACGTATTGTATGATGTTTTTACGACATTGGCTCGTATAATGATTTTTAAGACAAATGCTTATATTATGATTTTCGATAAGGATTTGTATAAAAATGACTTTTGCTATTTTATGGCCTATTACAATGATTTGTACGAAATGATTTTTGGTAATAATTTTATACCAAAGTTATATTGATGGAATTTATTAAACTCTATGAATTCACTCGGCGTTATCGCTGACCTTTTCTTTTGACATGTTTTATCTCAGGTACTTGAAGGTAATTCTCGGGAAGACAACAAGAATTCATGGCCCACACTTAAATATTAATTTCCATTCAAATGCTTTGTAAAACCTGTATAAAATACAATGACTTGGGACTTATGTAATTTTGATATTTATGAATGGAAATGCTTTTATTATTAAACGACGCGATTTTTAATTGTTGTCTATGATGTGAGTAATGTGCTATCCCGTAACACGAACTAGTCTTCCGCTGTATTGAGTTGTATAAATTTGGGGGTGTTACAGTTTGGTATCAGAGCTCTCGTTATAGAGAACGAAAGATTTTTAAAACCAAGGTTTTGAATAAAACATTTCAAAATCTTTTAACTATAAATATTTTTCTAAAATGTCTAAAAATCTTTTGACTATAACGGTGCCGAAGAATTCCCGAGTTACCGACAAGGCCAGACTGAGAAGTGTTATTTTAATATATATACAACTTAGATTATATATATATATATATATATATATATATATATATATATATATATCTATATGATGTAATTGTATTACATGATTGTTTGATGATTATTTTGATATTTATACGAGGTATTTATACAGCATAGATTGTCACAAGGAACCTTAAATCCGTAAATTAATTGAAGCTATTCTCGTAGGAATTCTAGCTATCCTAGATCTAAACCAAGTTGTGGATGTTTATAATCCCCACAAAATGGTTGATATTCGTAGGAATGTTGATATTAGTTGATTGTGATATTAAAAAGAATTGGCGAGATTAAATATGATATCGATGTCATGACGATCTTTCCTTATAGAGTGGAGTTTAACAAAACGTTACCACCTAGAAAGATGTCATCTGATTCGTTTTCATCCAATTCTTAAAATGAAATCGAAAGGGTGAATGTTGCACTTGAGGCTATCATTGGAACCATTACCCAAAAGCCTCATGCCACTAGTACCTTTCCGAAAAGTCTAGTTGAATGTGCGAGTCATTTCATACTAGTGACTCATTTGATAACTATTGTTGTAAGAGCTTTAGGATTGGAAATTAAGTGTTGATCATATCGAGCTTTTATTGCCCTTTTAAGGTTTAAAAATAAAGTTGAAAGTATTGGAGAATGAAGTAAAATTTAACTTTTATGGAATATGAAATTGTTAAGAGGAAGTCGTTAAGTTCTGTGATTGAATTATAAGGTTTTAATTGATTGTTAGTTCGTGTTAAGGGTTGTTCCTAGGCCATTGTCGAATGACGAGGATGCCCAGTGTCCAATAAATAAATTGAAGAAATCTTCTTCTAAATTGGGACCGATTGATCTTCCGGGACAGGTGGGACACCTAATGACTCTTGTAGATTAGTATTCATTGTGGTATCCTTTAAAAATTCCTAACTTAACTGAGACATCAGTTGGTAGGATGAGTTCTGAGAATTGTATGACATAGTGACACGTAATGTGTTACGGTACAATTTTGACTTGTTTGTGATTAATAAAAAGACTACCTTTAATTGCTAAATTCTACATGTATCGATGTTATCTATCTTTTCTTGCTTGTCTCTAATGCTCGCATTAGTGATGCAACCATTAAACAAGTACTCATCTCGAATTGAGTTACGTTGTGGATTATTCTTTTTGAGTGCCATCGAGGTCATGCATCTCATGATTAATTGGCTAAGCTCATTTCCTATTATATTATGGTTAGTTCTTGGTAAACAACTCTTCATCACTCTTTTGCAGATCACTCATTGTTTTTATACGATAAAACAATATCCTTTGAGAAAATTGAATTTTCATCACTATATGGATTATTTAAAGTGAGACTTATAAATAATCATTATTGAAATAAAGTTGATTATGAAATACCTTGGAAAACTTAATTGTTTTCATAACAAATAAAATCTTTGTAATTGTTTTTATTATAAACATGATGATAAAATTTTGACGAACTGAGTATTGCATCGTTAATCTTGAAATTGTATATAGTTGCGCGCCTACATACAATTTGGAAGTGACCATGCAAGACTGATTAGTAGTCACCATGAAAATATAAATAAACACTAAATTTTCTTAGAAGATTGTGAAAGATTAAATTTTATGAGATCTGCAAGAAGAAAAAATAGGGAAATATTGATAGGGACACCTACATATGTGCCCGTACTATTTATTCTTTTGAGTCGAATTTCCTCATATGTGGAATTTGTCTTGTTTGACAATTGATATACCCTTCTTGTCCAATTCTCTCGTAGTGAGATTCTTAGGAAAATTATCTGATTGCTGAGTGTTGATACCCGACCGGATGTATCGACGTTCTTATCATTTCTTTTGATTAGATTTCATATTTGAATGACCTGGGTAACGATCCGAGGAGCTTGCGAATGCGTACTCAATTCATGAAAACATGGGATATATTCATATTCATTAAATGTTTTCGTCTGTATCTGATTTGAAATTCTCTCGCGTAGATTATGCGTTGACCTTACTCTTTTGAGGTTAGTTGTGTCTCCATATATCCTTGAATTTGCGAAGGATTATGAGTTATTATTAGTCTTTTGAGAAGTTCACATCTTATCGACGGCAATAAAACTGAAAAGTTGGTAATGCCAGTAGAATGGATTGATTGATTATGACATGACGACATTGTCTTAATTGATGGGAACTCGAGTAGAAATCCCCTAAAAGATAAGATGTTGATTATCAAAAGTGATCTAAATAATTCTTGATGGATGACCATATCCTGCATTTAGACTTAAAATTATACTATGAATGGTTGTGAACTAGTTATAGATATTGTAATCTAGAAGAACCTAATATGAATGTATTATAAGAGGTTTCCGTTATCTGAAACTTTAGGAGGTATTTGCTGGTAAATTACCTAGACTTTCGCCATTAAGGCAAGTTGAAATTGGTATTGATTATATTCCCTATGCTGCACCTGTGGCTTGCGCACTGTACGTCAGCACCATCTGGATTAAAAGTATTACCGTACAACTGAGAGAGTTGTCGGAGAAAGATTTTATTCTACCAAGCTCGTCATCATGAAGAGCTATGGTGTTATTATTTTTTATATTTATAGATTACTGTGAACTGAGTAAATTGACAATCGAAAACGATATCCATGACTCGAAATGGAAGATTTGTTTGATCATTTACAAGGTTCTAGCGTATGTTTTATAAATTTGATCTTCGGCATGGTTATCATCAACTTCGCATCTGCGAAAAAGATTATCTATTCCAATCACTACATCCAGAATTTGTAATGAACATTATGAGTTTCATGTTATGTCGTTTGGATTGACCAATGCACATGTAACATCCCATAAATTTGGTGAATCACGTGTGTAGGCTGTAATTTGATAAATTCATGCTTGTGATCATTAAGGACCATCTGTTTGTTTATAAGAATAAGCATGAGTTAATAATTATTTATAGATTGCCCTGAGTCGGCCAAGTAGTGAAAACTTGTACCTTGAATATTTAACATGTGATGAAAGACTTAATCCTTTACATTATTTGACCGTATGATTAATAGAAAATGGGAAATATGTTTTGACAAATGTTTTAACAAAGGATTTTTAAGGGATTATTCCCTTATACACAAATCATTTAACTAAACTCCTGTTTAGGGGTAAATGTTCGTGTATACCTCAAGACAACCTAAGAGTGATTAAGGAAATCATTTAAACCATAACCTGAATTTTGAAACGATAATTTTTGCTTTTCAACTAAGAAAATTTTGACCAAAGTGTAAACAAAGAACTTTTCGAACATTTACGAACCTTATTAGTTATTTTCAATAAATCAACAAAAATTGTGTTAACTAAATTAAAATTTATTTTGAACATTTTTCTATAATTAGACGAACTGAGAAAATTAAAACTTTAATAATTATTATTAATTTATTTGTAGTAATTATCGACGCTTTAAAAACGTCGGATTGAGAAAAACTGATAAAAATAATAGTTGAGACGAGACTAAAACTTAGAAAATATGAAGAAAGAATATCTGAGTGAATTGTGGACATGATAATTATATCATCAGGAGAGGTGAATTTAGATATCGACGCATTATGTAAAAAGGATAAAGAACCAATTAGGACATGTTCCTTAATAATGAAGGTGCAAAATAAATTGTCGAACAATATAAAAATAAAAAATGCTTGTAAGAAGGATAATATAGATAATAAAAAGGGGTTCACGGCTTATGTGAACCATTAGAATTGAGAAGCCAATGGCGTTAAATGTTTTAAAAGGCCGTTTATGGTTGTCTAAATATGGAGGATTGTGAGATATAGTTATATTGGAATCTTTAAGTATAAGTATTCTATTTCCGTTATTTCTGATTTAATGTATCATTATCAGAAGAAGTTGCACTGATGGCAAATTATGAAGGCACACATTGCCTCATACATTAGTAAACGTCTAACTATTGCAAAGGTCATCATCTGAATTTGATTCGATTTGGGTCATCATCGACAAACTGACCAAATCTGCTAATATCATTCTCGTTAATGATAAATTCTTGATGAAGAATCTGACTCTTTTGTATTTAAAGGAGTTATTAAAACATAGTGTGCCGTATCAATCATCTCTATCAAGATCCTCGCTTCGCATCGAATTTCTAGAGATTTGCTTAGAAGTCATTGGGAACGAACCTTGATGAGAGTGTTGTTTACCATCCCAATCCAAGGGACGAGATACAGTAACGATACAAAATACTAGAAGTCTTGTTTTATGTTTGAATGATTGACCTTTGGTAATGAACCATATAATCTTTTTTTTTCCTTTGGAGAGATTATCATTGAAAACTATCGTACTAGGATCGAGATCGAATCTGGTGAGGATATATATTAGAGCATCTGTAAGCAGGAGTTGGGAGGAAGACACCCGACATACACCCATTGTGAGTTGGACATGTCTTTTAGGTTTAAGGTTTCCTATGATGGCGAACCTAACCTTACAAAATACCCGACCCGCGAGACCTGAAATGATTGTTGAAATTAGGATCTGATTATTGACTGCCGGTAGTGGGCAGGAGGTTATGTGAATATGAAATGTAGATCTTGAAGTGCCAGATGGGTAACGAAGTTATGCCAAAAATTTTAACCATGGAAAAATGAATTGATGATCTTAAAGATCATGGGATATAAGTCCCCGTTGTATGGGACCATTGAGATGATATAAAAGTTGGTTTGAAAGGCATATAAGTTGGATCTACCCTAGGACTTCAAGAGCTGCGTGAATTATGATTCGTATATCCAACTTGATGAAATGTCTATCAAGTGAGAATCTGATTGTTTCTTAGTAAAGTTTAGATCAGCGAAAAGTTGCATTCATCAAAAACCCGTGAACATCATGGATAGAGAAAGTAAGTCAACATTAAGCCTGATCTTATTCCCGTAGTTATGTTTGATGAAACTCGCGTATTGTAATGAATTACACTTGTGAGAAAAGACCGAATGTGGAGGAAATACCCACATGGCTTTAACTCTATAAGAAGCGAGTAGTAAGGTAAGATGATCTTTGAGGACAAAGATCATGTTTAGGGGTAAATGCTGTGACAATCCGTCAATTTATGATTGATATTTTATTCTCAATTTTTGTTTGAAAATATTAATTTTAATGTTATATTATGAACTCACTTATTTTTGGGAAGAAATTTGGATTTACGTCTTGAAGTAGCATCGACTACGTCTAAACCGGAGGATTCAACTTTACGTGCTTACGTTTACATACACCGTTTTGGTGACAGTCCGACATTTCAGAAAATAAATTTATCCGTGAATATTATTTTGAAGATTTTAAATTTGTGTTGGTTCACAAACTCACAAATTTACGAGAAGAGATTAGGACTTACGATTTTAATTTAACGTCCTTTACGACTAAACCGGAAACCTTAGGATTACGTATTTACGTTTTCGAACTCCGTTTTTGATGAGACAATTTTTATTAGATTCGTTTTGTGGCGTTGATTCATAATTTATAAAAACGTTTTTCGTAAAACGACCCGAGGGCACGCAAATCGAGGAAACTAGAATCGAGGAATACCCGTAAATTAATGGGGCTGGAACAAGTACATACTTGTCCCACCCCCCCCCCCCCCACATGGATAAACAAACCTAACAACACTATGTGGTGTCAAGCTTACAAGATAAGCTAAGACACATGTCTTAGTTTACTTGTAAACTAGCAACCAACATCAAAACCACCACCTCAAACCATTTTCATTCATTTCAACACATGCAAACCACTAAACACTCTCCTCCCTCTCTCTAAAATTCGTCCCAAACTCATCCAAAACAACCCCCATTTGATCTTGATTCAACCATAAATCATATGTATAATTTACATATGATGAAAACCCATTGAAGTTATGAAGATTGGAGGTGATCTTAACATGTAAAAAGGAGTTTTCAAGGGAGTTTGGGGATGATTTCTCAAGGAGTTTTCATGAAGAACAAGGGCTGATTTTTGGAGGAATCTACAAATACTTGGTGATCCTAGAAGTGGTGTTGATATCTCATAAGATTGGTTACCCAAAACCATGTCTTGTTCATCCAAAAGCTCATCATTTCATCACTTTGGTGGTATAAAGATTGTTCTCCCATCCTCTTGTTATTTTGATTATGTAATCATGTATTTTCTTTCTTATTTTATATGTATATGATGAATATATGATGATAAAAATGTTGTGTGGGGATCAAGTGTTGATAAATATGATTAAAGAGATGAAAAACCATAGGTAACAAGGTTAAAATCTTGCTAAATATGATGGCTGTATAAAAACAGTAAGTAACCAAATGTTAAACTGATAAAATGGCATGGTGGAATCAATTTACAGTGAGTATTAGATGTCATACACATGTGAGAGTTGTCCATGCAATGGAATCATCAAAATGAGTGAGATATGATCAAAACAAGTTTAGAATACAAATCTGAGTTCACTGTTTTGGACGATTTTTAGAAAATACTTAAAAGCTGATTCAACAGTAGTTATAGAAGAGTTAGATGGATCACATATCATTTAGTTTATGTCATAAAATTTGAGCTTCTATCTCCATATAGAACTCTAGATATGGCTGTTTTGATGTACATGAAACTAAAAATCAGATTTTTAAAGAATTAATGTTTAATAGTATTATATAAGCACTCAACTAAAAATAGTATAAAATGTGAATTAAAACCCACTAACTTATATAATACATTTATATAAATATGTATAAGGATAAATAAATGAAAATTTTATAAAAATGGTAGTTTGATAAGTTTTATAAGTTATAAAACTATAAACATGATTTTTACGATTTTTTCGGCTATTACCGTAAAATTAACGTTCTTGTTAAATAAAACTTAGACGGTTGGACCCGTCTAATGTAAACTTTTATAAACTCATATACTGATATATAAACATATATAACAAGTAAAAACCGATAAAACCCGAACTATAAAACATACGGACATTAACGGGCTAAGTTAACGTTATTGGACTAATAATACAACAAAATGGGCTAAAACAGTTATAAACTTATTTATTGGGCTTAACCCATTTGGACCCAACATTTAAAGTATAAATACTGATAATAAAAGTATAATTGGACTAATGAATATTATTGGGCTTATAATAGGCTTATTGGGCCTAAAACATGTAAATATGTAAAACTAGTAAACTAGTACAAAAGTTACCAATACACAACACTATAATGAATGAGTAAAAATGTATAAACCCACTTGATCATCATCATATATATAAAATCATCATATGTATACATAATTGTTATTTTAATAAAGTCATTGGACAAGAGTCTAAGACGAGTATTATTTGTCTAGGTTTCCGTGATTGAAGCACGTACCGTACATCCGAATTGCTGATAACCCGCTTTCCCACATCCACGTGAGTTCATAGCCTCGTACTCTTTTAAATGTTTTTATGAAATATTTTATAAACCCGCGAGGGAGATAAGATGTTAGTTTTTATAAAATAGGACACATTTGTCCCGATTGTTTGTTTATTGATTTGGACCCGGATGATTGTATGACCCTATGAATGATTAAATGACCCGATAGATGAAATAAAATGGATTATTAAAGTTAGGTTATGTCACTAAAAAGTCCCATTAGCATGAATTGTGAACTACCGGGATTTGGTAGACGCTTATGCATATAATAGTACTATTTGGGGACGATCACCCCAGTTCGCGCCTTGACGGTTGATCTCCGTCGTGCCACATTGATTGGTAAGCGAATTTATGTATGAGAAGATTTCCATAGCGTGACCTTTGTGACGACACGCTAATTTAGATGGGAAAATTGAGTTTCGGGCTAGCTACCCGTTGTTTGGTTTAGTAAGGTAACAATGTCATGCGGCTTATAATAATCCAATTAACGAAATACTGCTATACGCACCGAATTACAATATATTGCCTGACTAGCAATACGGGGTCATATTATTGATATTATGTTTGTGTTTTGGTTTTCATGACCATATTCATATAACGGTTTTTATTTAATCTATACAACGTTATAAAACGTATTGTATGATGTTTTTACGACATTGGCTCGTATAATGATTTTTAAGGCAAATGCCTATATTATGATTTTCGATAAGGATTTGTATAAAAGTGGCTTTGGCTATTTTATGGACTATTACAATGATTTGTACGAAATGATTTTTGGTAATAATTTTATACCAAAGTTATATTGATGGAATTTATTAAACTCTATGAATTCACTCGGCGTTATCGCTGACCTTTTCTTTTGACATGTTTTATCTCAGGTACTTGAAGGTAATTCTCGGGAAGACAACAAGAATCCATGGCCCACACTTAAATATTAATTTCCATTCAAATGCTTTGTAAAACCTGTATAAAATACAGTGACTTGGGACCTATGTAATTTTGATATTTATGAATGGAAATGCTTTTATTATTAAACGACGCGATTTTTAAGCGTTGTCTATGATGTGAGTAATGTGCTATCCCGTAACACCAACTAGTCTTCCGCTGTATTGAGTTGTATAAATTTGGGGGTGTTACAAATCCAACATATAACAATGGTCTTACATAGTAACACATAAGACATGAGTATCCAAACCACACTTATATTCAAGAACCCAGGTAAAAAAGTACGCCGCAAAAAACTAATTGTGCGCCACACTTTGCCCTAGCAAAGCTAATATTAATATCTAATCATAAGGCTATTAAATCATAACCAAGTGCACATCACACTACTCCATAGTAACAGTAAATAAGATCATTTCAAACATATGGACATCAAAGTAAAAGATTGACATAATTGAAATAAGAATTATACCACAAGATTATTTAGTAATTGCTTCCAAAGTATTTATAAGTCTTTGAACTTATTACAAATGGCTATCAACACTTCTGAGTTTTCTTGTTCCAGCACCAATACCATAAACCAAGTAAGGTTTACTAACTCTAGTGACTATGATCAAGGATTTGGAGAAATCCTTGATTATTGTTTCTCCTAAACAATGGAGAAAGTTTAGAATGAGATATGATTATGCCTGGCCAAGGGTTCTATCTATACTTAAAATTTCATAGGTTAGAAGCCCTGGAAGTATATCAAAGGTTCACCATTATAGCCATGCATAATTGCACTTAATTGTGTAACTTCAGTGAAATGTGCGTCGCACTTGTTCATTTGTGCGCCGCACTTCATTAGGTACAAATGTGCACCGCACTTGCGAAATTGTGCGCCACACTTCTTTTTATTCTCCACATTCGGGGTAGTTTGAAAGTACGCCGCACAAAACAGAATGTGCGCCGCACTTATGCTCCTTTTCAGCATAATTTCTTCTTTAGCCCCTTTATTCTATAATTCTTCATTCTTTTCCTTTATGGTTTCTTTCTTGGATACAATACAAACAATACCTTTTATTAGTATCAATTCAATACATAATTTATTTATTTACATAGCAAACAAGAACAAATGCATCATTACAAACATGTATAAATGAGGCGTTATCACATTCCCCCATACTTAACTTCTTGCTTGTCCTCAAGTAAGGAAAAATATATTTTTGATAAGTGTCGAAAGAATAGATAAAGCCAACAATGGAAAAACAAAGATAACGCCATAAAACACCGCACGAAAAAGATCTTTTTATTTCCACACACTCTCCTTATTATGGGTAGATTATCGCTCAATAACACAGTCATGAAAAGTAAATTACCATAGGCTTGTGCAAGGAACTAAACTAAACCAAATTTTGGCGTAAGCACCAAGTAGAATATCAAAAGAGGTCTTTTTCAAAAAACTTTTATTACCACCGCATGTTTTAAAGAGTAATACATCATCTTTTTCATGTTGTTGCTTTTGCGAATAACTTGAAACTTTTTAGGCTTCCTTTTGCCTTTTATTTATTTATTTATTTATTTTATCACAGGGCATGCTTTCCCCGATACTTATGATATACTATCATTTCACAATATGGTTTCCAACAATATATTTATCTTAAAACATCGACAAAACTTTCAATTTTTCTCTTTTATTTATTTTGCCTCTTTATCATTTAAAATACCTTTTATCATACAAGTATGATCCCACTATGGTCTCGTAAAGATTACCAAGCACAAGTTCTAGAATTAAACTAATCATCAGCACACACAAAAATGTAAGAATGCTTACGGAAAAGATCCTCACAGTTATGAATATTGTTTTGTGTAAACAACGTTATCAATTCCGAGTCAAAATAGCTTTTCAATTATAAGAATTATCAATCCTTCGACAGAAACCTCTTTTTATATTATTTATTATTTATTTTATTATTAAAACTGTACAAAAATTTTAAATATTCGCCCAGAAAGTGCGGCGCACAATTTGAAATGTGCGACGTACTTCTGGGTACATAAATTTCAGAAAATTAATTTTTCAAAAACAAGCTTTTATTCGATCTTATTTTCACTCAATCACTCCCAATACTTATAATGAGCATTGTCCCTAATGCAAAACATAAGGAAAAAGTAAAATTAGAGGGAAAATAAGAATAATACTCCCGTTTTATTCCAAGTCATGAGCGAAGTCGAAATCTTCAATCTTATCCTAAGCTCGGCTTGACTTGCTTATTTTCTGTAAATTAACACAAATAATATATACAAACATATTTCACATACTATAAAAAATAAAAATCCCACACACAAAGTATTAAGGTCTCCTAAATGCCAACAAAGGCATATTACAAAGCCCAAATAAAATGTTTTCAAATTGTTTCAAATGTGACTAACAAAAAAGTCACACACACACGAGGCTTCACATATCCTCTTCAGTTTCGTCATTCCTTGGAGCTTGAGATGGGTAAAAGTGGGGTGGATAGGGTTGTGGTTGTTGGTTGTAGTAGAATGGCTTGTGGTGATATCCGGGTGGTCCATAAGGTCCACTCATCGGAACATGATATTGTTCCGCCATCCTCTCAAACACTAGAGCGTATCGATCCATACTATAGCATTGGGCTCCATCATAAACCCAAGTTGGTCTTGCCTAACCTCCATCCTTCCCATTCTATCACAAACATCTTGGAGTGATGCACGAGGAGCTCTCGCCATACCTACACGAGGTGCTCTAACAGGCGAGTCTTCTCTCATCAACCTTCCATCCGCTCGAATCAAATCTCTCAAGGTAATTCGGTCAATGGTATCACAAACAATCCGTAAACTAAGACTACTCACAACTTCATCTCTTAAAAGCCCCATTCTTCGAGCTAACCTAGTCACAAATTGTCCATACACAATCATACTACCCGCTTCACTACCAAGACCTTTCCTTTTCATCCATTTTGCTATCACCCAAGCCACATTAGCGTATTGATCACATTTCTTGTTCCTAAACATGCTCAATAACCACAAATCGTTCTTTTGTATTTTATCATATCCCGTGGTTCTTTGGCAAACGGCATAAGCAATCATCTTTTGAAGCACTCTCAAAAGTGGACTAGAAATTCTAGTGGCCAAGCTCCTAGATAAGCTCAATGGATCCTCATCCGGGCAAATTGATGCCCAAATGTCATTAGCATTAAAGTCTCCATGATCATGTTCCCCTCCTTGGAAATAAACCTTAAATCCTTCCGCTCTTCGCTCCTCTCTATTATACAACTCCAAGTACTAAGAAAATTCTTTCAAAGTCAAAGAATGTCCCTTTCCACAAAGTCTAAAAGTCAAAATCTTCTTAGTCAACAACTTATCCGCTTCGGCATCTTCATCAAAATTAAAAGTAGAGAAAAACTCGAGAACAAGCTCCGCATAGATTTTCTCCCTACAAGTAAAAGCACGAATCCAAGCATCTGATTTAAACAAGACTTCATTACCTCCAACCTCTATCACTACTATCCTTAGCATCTCCCTTATTTGAACATCACAACCAAGCTCGTTTAAAACTCCAAAATCCATAATCATAGGTGCAAAAATTTGTTTTGGCATTAAAAGACTGAGAGCATTGTTGTAGATGGTTTTGTTATCACTCGTACATCCAGGCCAGTTCAAAAATTGATGATTTGGTGTCCCCATGAGTGCGGCACTTACCGAATCGGTAGGCCTTCGCTTCTTTCCTCGGCTAGACGAGTCGGTTTCGTAATTTCCAGAACCCGGAGTCTGCAAAATTTTCATCACATACAAACATATATTAACATTAGATAAGCGTTAGGGGTCAACGATGATCCTATGATCATTTTCTGATCATTTTGTTTGTTTTCCAGACGAAAAGTGCGGCGCACAATTTGGAATGTGTGGCGTACCTCCTGGGAAATTTTCATTAGAAGTGTGGCGCACAATTTGCAAAGTGCGGCGCACATTCTGGGTTTTTCAACAAATGTCGGGGTAACACCAGTAGCTAACCGAATCCGCAAACTAATTGGTCACAAACTAATAAAAATGGCTAGAATCAAACACTAACCCATTCCGAATTCGCTCTAATCCATGACATTGCCTTATCTGAAAGGTTTTTCAAAATCCCTCTTTTTTTAAATTTTATCTTACTATAATCTAAATCATTTCTTAATCTAATCCTACATTACTAATTCCTAATTAAATTGTAATTCGTTCTTCAATTACAAAGAACCCTAATTGAAAATTGATCAAAAATTAAAAACTAATTAATTGAAACAAACATAAATTAGATATAATAACTTACCCTAGACATGATCTCGAATGTGAAATTAGAGTGAAGACTCGAAAATATTTTTGGTGATGATTAAAAATCGTCAGGTGGTTTTTTTGTGTTTCTTTAATTCTAATGAGAAAAACGGGGTATATACAAAAAAAATCCGCCCAGAAGTGCGGCGCACATTCTGAAATGTGCGGCGCACATTCTGTGCATCCAGACATGGTTTACTTTATTTTTATTTTAAGTTATACAAAACAAATTTTTTTAAAAGAAAACCTCCAATTTCATTCGATAGAAAAAAATAAAAACTTAGGGATAACATTCCCTACTTCTAAGACCATCCAAAAACTTCTAGGATTCTTAGAAATCATTTCGTTTTATTTGATTATCTACATATAAAAAAGGATAAAAATGCATAAAAGTAACTAGGACCCAATGATGCACTCCTCTTTTCTTCCTTTCTTCTTAGTTGTAGCAGAAATTCAGAGGTGACATGATATCACTCTCCGTGTAACGTCCCTTGACCTCTCTATTTGTGTCCATTGTCTGGTACACTTTTTCGTACCTTTTTCCACATGGATCATGACTATGGCAACATGCCATTCACTATCTCCATCTTTAGCTATATTTTCGAATTCTCGCTCGTTACCCACTTGCCAATCTTTGTACTTCAATGATACGGGAATTACTCCAAGCATCCCCACAATTTTCTTGTACACACAAATATCAAAGAAAGGGTTATGGTAGCTCCTTTATCTTAACGAAGCATCAAATAGTTCTTCCGGTTCCTTCCATGGTTGAAAATGTAGACTATAAATAGGCATACCATTTTCATCTCTTTTTGTGGTGTAGTAATTATCATCTTCATCATCACTATCATCATGTTCTTTTACTTTTAGCACATTATATGTTTGATGGACAAACCCATCAAAGCTAGTCATGATAGCTTTTCCAACATCTACCTTTGCACCAACGGTATGCAAAAACTTCCTTCCAACTAGTTGAATATCTCGATCAATAGGAATATCGAGAAGCATAAAATCGGCTAGTATTGTGGTTTTCCCTATTTGACATAAAACTCCAAGCAAACGCCCAAATCCCTCCGCGTAGGAGTGATCAGGCATTTTTATTCGATCAAACCTTGGTTTGACTCTTCCAACATCTAACATTTTGAAGAATTCCAAGTGGCATGATATTATCATTCGAACCGATGTCTACCAAAGTATTGTATGTAGTTTTACCTTCCAACCTTATAGGTAGGACAAAACAACCCGGATCTTCTTTTTCATTCATTACTTTGTTTTCACGGAGCATTTGGATTGCCACATCCTCATTTTCCGACAATCATTTTATACTTATCACTATATTTGAATGTTTCAATGATTGGTCGATTCATGTTTAGCAACATTACTCTTTCTTCAACGTCCTCCCTTATTTCTTACTATAGAACGTAACAAACGACTTATAGAACAAGAAATAGAGATGATGAAGATCAAGATAAAAACTAAGAATGGAATATTAGATTATATGAAGAAGAAGGAAGAAAGATACAAAGTAGGTGATTCTAGTGAGAGAAATTAAGGAGAGTTTCTCTCTCTAAAACAAGAAGAAGAGAAAATACTATGAGAGACACACACATAAATGAGGTTGGATGTGCCTTTTATACTATGGCTTACAAGGTTAGGAGGCCTTCCTCATTTGTGTGTTCGGGACTAATTCCCGTTACATACATAACAATAACATAGAACTCTCGACACCGTTAAATAGCATTTTCCACGAGCTTCGTAACGGTCTATTATATGACCATCACTTTAAATACTTCTAACAAGCTCCCCCAAAGGGGTGGTCATATAGTATGTGACTTCACTTCTTTGACCATCATTTTAAATACTTCTAACAATATCCCCCTAAGTGGTGGTCATGTATTATGTGACTTCACTTCTTTGTTGTTGCAGACTTTTAAGCTCGTTGTCTTGAGAGTTGTTTCATCATTTCTTTAATGACTTGTGATCTTGGATCTTTGATCTTTTCCTTGACTTGATCTTGATGCTTTGCCAACTTATGTTCTTGTGTCTTTATCCACATACTCATGGTTTGCGTTGTCTTGAAAGCTTGTTAACAATCTCCCTTGATAATCAGAGTAGCGAAAGTCTTTGTCTTTAGATTTTCTTGAGCTTTCTTCATTTTCATGAGAATGTGTTCTTGAATTACGACTCTTAAGGTTACGACACCGTTTGCATTCCTCCGGTTTCCCGTTATACAGTACGAATACTGTACCTATGATTAGGTAAGTTCAAAGAACTTCCTTGACAGGGTTTCCGGCTGTGGTAGCCGTTCTCAATACTTAAATATATCGAAAGATAATTCATAGTAAGGAGTGAATCATGCAGTTCCATTCTGCTGATTGAGTCGTCAATTCAATTTCCTGGAACAAGTTTGAATCAATTAAGAATCAAACCATTATTGCTTTCCAGTTGACACAAGTTTGATTCGTATAGAATCTCACAAGTCACCTACCGCAGTGTTGTTTCATGATGACACTAGAAGGGTTTCCATTCGTCACTGTAACTACTGAGCAGTATTACTCTTAATGTTCTGGCAAGATCATAAAGATATTGCGTTGAGACCTGGAACGAGTTTGAATCACGAAAGAATCAAACTGCTGTTGCTTTCCAGTTAACATATGTTTAATTCAGGTAAATCTTACATATAACCTACCGCAGTGCTGTTTGATGTTAACACTGGAAGGATTTTCATTCATCACTGTGAATACTAAAGAGTATCACTCTGAATGTTCTGGCAATATCACAAGGATAGAGCGTAGGACTCTATAAGTTATCGCTTGTGTTCTAATAAAGAACAACAATTTATATATGGAATAAGTGTCCTAATGAGATTTTTGATGAATCTCATTGGCTCTAGACTCTATAAGTGCACGTTTATTTGGTGATCGGAGGCTGGAGCAGACTGCCACCTTTTCAATATCTACTATCTCAGAGTGAGAAAGTTGATAGAAATAAGTTGAACTCTGTGACAATAAAACAAACTTATTTTGAGAGAAGCTTGAGTAGGCTCGGAAGGGTTGTGCTTTGCATCACTGGGTCCATGATGCTTTGTCTTCAATACCAGAAATCATCAACGTCATTCTGATAGTAGATGTATTGATCCAGTTTCTGCCTTAGTTGTATGGGTTATTTCTTTTCACCCTTTATCCTTACATTTCTTTTTCATTCTTTAACCCCTTCAATGCTTACCAATGCGTCATAACTAGCACCTTGTTGTGATTATTCCAGTGCTAGCTTAAGTACTTGGTCGAAAATTTTCCCGTACACACTACTACTCCATCTTTCCTAATGACTTCTAAGTTCTAATGGATTGTCCCTGGGAAGATCCCTCTGGTATCGGTTGGATCATAGGACGAATACCTAACCACCTT
Source organism: Glebionis coronaria (assembly GCA_025667525.1). Taxonomy (NCBI): domain Eukaryota; kingdom Viridiplantae; phylum Streptophyta; class Magnoliopsida; order Asterales; family Asteraceae; genus Glebionis; species Glebionis coronaria. The sequence continues at coordinate 262,493,992 of CM046882.1, read as the reverse complement.
TTGTCACCAATACCATCGTGAATTAATTTGTTGAAGGGTATAGATATCATAACCAGAAAAGCCAATTGAAAATGCAATCAAGATGTTGATGAAATCAATGATTACACCTTGAAAGTTTTCTGTATCACCAAAACGCTCCCCCTACATATGTGCATCATAAAAGGAATGATTTTTGCACATATTAGGAAGAGAAAGCACTTAATCAAAGATCTTATCCAAGAAGAGACATTTTGAACACATTTTGATCACTATTATCCCCCTCAAAAATTGCATGTGATTGAAATTTTTGTGAAATTAGTGATGAAACATGGAGAGAATAATGTTGCATGAAAGTTTGTACTCCCCCTCGAAAAGAAATGCTAATTAAAATAGGGGAGTATATGAGCACACAGTTTGAAATACCTTGAAAAATTGTGCTCAAACCCGAGAAAACTGAATTTCCCGTTTTTGAGGAAAAATATACATAAATGAACATTTTCCTTGAGTTCATGAGCTTAAAACTTTGAATGTTTTAACATAAGCGCATGGCCGAGAAAAATTAATTTCCCGTTGTTGAGGATAAGTCATAGACTTTCCTTTCTTTGGGGACCAGGTTATAGTCTGCATATGACTATAAGCCATTATGCTGAGCTCAAAACTTTGAATGTTTTGTGACAAGCTCAACCCAAGATAGATTGCTCTACCCGTTATTAGGAAAAGTTATCTTTAAAGATACACTCTCCTTTATTCGAAGTTCGAGTTACAGTCTGACATTTAACTGTAAGTCGTTTTCATGAGCTTAAAAACATGGAATGGTTTTACTGAAAGCTCATGACCGAGAAACTTTGAGTTTCTCGTTGTTAAGGATAAGTTATCATCCGTGATTAACTTTCCTTTCTTTGAGGCACGAGTCACAATCTGAAGTAGTTGTAAATCATCTAAAGAAAAAAGGAAATGACTTGTTTTGAAAACATTTGAACTTTCATTCGAGCTTTATGTACACACCCGTGTCGTTATTGAGGGACATTTCTAGGCACGTCCATATTATCGAAACAGAAAGACATGTCGAGAAGAATATTTTTGGTATTTTTGAAATATTTTTTCTTTTTTTTAATTTTTTTATAGGTTTTATATTTTTGTATATTGATTTTCAATGTTTTCGAAAATAATCCAAAATAGACTTTTGTACAGCAGAAGAAGGTGATGTCAAATGTACAGAATTGGAACCATTTGAAGAAATGGATTCAGAATCCTCTGAAGTACCTGCAATGACAGAAGAAGAATTTGCACAAATACTAGTGTTAGGAGTAACAAATGCATTTTCTACATTCAAAACACTCGCATTAGTGCTGGAGCAGGTGTCATCACTCTTCTCGATGGGAATCCACTTAAGACCAACTTCCTTGAAGATCCTATGTAACACCCACAAATTTATACAACTCAATACAGCGGAAGACTCGTTGGTGTTACGGGATAGCACATTACTCACATCATAGACAACGCATAAAAATCGCGTTGTTTAATAATAAATCATTTCCATTCATAAATATCAAAGTTACATCGGTCCCAAGTCATATTATTTCATACAAAGTTTTACAAAGTATTTGAATGGAAAATATTGTTTAAGTGCGGGCCATGAATTCTTGTCGTCTTCCCGAGAATTACCTTCAAGTACCTGAGATAAAACATGTTAAAAGAAAAGGTCAGCGATAACGCCGAGTGAATTCATAGAGTTTAATAAATTCCATCAATATAATTTTGGTATAAAATTAGTACCAAAAATCAATTTGTACAAATCGTTGTAATAGGCCGTAAAATAGCCAAAATCAGTTTATACAAATCTTTGTAATAGGCCATAAAATAGCCAAAGTCATTTTATATAAATCCTTATCGAAAATCATAATATAGGCATTTGCCTTAAAAATTATTATATGAGCCAATGTCGTAAAAACATCATACAATACGTCTTATGACGTTGCATGAAAATAAAAACCGTTATATGAATATGGTTACGAAAACCAAAATACAAACATAATATCAATAGTATGACCCAGTATTGCTAGTCAGGCAATACATCGTAATTCGAAGCGTCTAATAGTATTTCGTTAGATTTTGGATTATTATAAGCCGCATGACATTGTTACCTTACTAAACCAACAACGGGTAGCTAACCCGATACCAATTTTGCCCATCTAAAGTAGCGTGTCGTCACAAAGGTCACGCTATGGAAATCTTCTCATACATTAATTCGCTTACCAATCAATGTGGCACGACGGGGATCAACCGTCAAGGCGCGAACTGGGGTGATCGTCCCCAAATAGTACTATTAAATGCATAAGCGTCTACCAACTCCCGGTAGTTCACAATTCATGCTAATGGGACTTTTAGTGACATAACCTAACTTTAATAATCCATCTGATTTCATCTATCGGGTCCATTAATCATTTATCGGGTCATACAATCGGGTCATTCAATCATTCGGGTCAAAAATCAATAAACAAACAATCGGGACAAATGGTGTCCAAACTTTTATAAAAACTAACATGTTGTCTCCCTCGCGGGTTTATAAAGCATTTATAAAACATTTAAAAGAGTGCGAGGCTATGAACTCACGTTGATGTGGGAAGGCAGGTTGTCGGCAATTCGGACGTACAGTACGTGCTTCAATCACGGAAACCTAGACAAATAATACTCGGTCTTAGACGTTTGTCCAATGACTTTATAAAAATATCAATTATGTATACATATGATGATTATTTATATATGATGATCAAGTGGGTTTACATATTCTCGTTTACTCATTTTTGAGTTATGTGTCGATAACATTTATACTAGTTTTCTCGTTTTACCTATTTACGTGTTTTAGGTCCAATAAGCCTATTATAAGTTCTTAACTTGTATTAATCCTTTTTGTACTCATATTATCAGTACATACACTTTCAAGTCGGGCCCAAATGGGTTAAGTCCAATAATAAGTCTATAACTGTTCTAGTCCATTTTTGTTGTATTATTAGTCCAATAACGTTAATTTAGTCCGTTAACGTCCGTATTTCTTATAGTTCGGGTTTTATCGCTTTTTACTTGTATTAGTTACTTAAACATCAGTATATTACTTTTATAAACTTTACATTAGACGGGTTTGGTCGTCTAAGTTTTATTTGGCGAAAAACGTTAATTTCACGGCGATAGCCGAAAAAGTCGTAAAAATCAAGTTTATAGTTTTTATTACTTATAAATATTATTTTACCACAATTTATATAATTTACCCATTTAATTAACCTTTTATACATTTATATAAATATGTTTTATAAGTTAGTGGGTTTATATTTTTACATTTTATACATTATAATGTGAGTGCTTATATAATAATAATAAACATTATTTCCAAAAATCTAATTTTTAACTTCATGTTCACCATTTTTAACATATCTAGAGTTCTATAATGAATTAGAAGCTCAAATTTTTATCACATAAACTAAATGATATGTGATACATTTAACTCTTCTATAGCTACTGTTGAATCATCTTCTAAATATTTTCTAAAAATCGTCCAAAACAGTAACCTCAGATTTATACCCTAAACTTGTTTTGATCATATCTCACTCGTTACAATGATTCCATTGCATGGCCAACTCTCACATGTGTACAAGACATTTAGCTTACTGTAAATGGATTCTACTTCATCATTTTATCAGTTCATGATATGTTTCTTTACTGTTTTATACAGCCAACACTTTTAAGCAAGATTTTAGCCTTGTTCTTTATAGTTTTTCACCTTTTTAATCATGTTTATCAACAACAAATCCCCACATAACATTTTTATCATCATATAATCATCATATACATATACAATAGGAAATAAAATACATGTTTACATAATCAAATTAACAAAAAGATGAGGAGGACAATCTTTATACCACCATGATGATGTAGGTTGATCAAAACGTGGATTTTTGATGGAGAAACTTGTGATGCACCAAGACCATCTTCATGACCACCATTCTTCATGTATACCTTGTGGAAAATCAGCCTCAAGACACTATGAAAACTCCTCCTTGGATGTTATAAGTACCACCAATCAATAGGGATTCAAAAAGGCTTCAACATATGCAAGTATAACATAGGATTTTGTGGTTAATTTTGATCAAATTAGGGTGTTTATGGTGAAAGTGGACGGCAAGAATGGAGGAGGAAGAGAGAGTTTTGAGTAGATTCTCATGTTGAAAATGAGAAGTGGTTTTAGTTTGCTTGTTTTGGTATAGGAAGTAGCTTAACTTGTAAGCTTGATGGACAAGTGTAAGCTTAGCTTACAACTTGACACATCAAGTGTATTGTGTAGATAGTTTAGGCCGGTTTTGAGTGGGGGTGGGGCAAGTGTCCCACTTGTCTCATCCCCATTTATTTACGGGTACTCCTCGATTCTAGTTTCCTCGATTTGCGTGCCCTCGGGTCGTTTTACGAAAAACGTTTTTATAAATTATGAATCAACGTCACAAAACGAATCCAATAAAAATTGTCTCATCAAAAACGGAGTTCGAAAACGTAAATACGTAATCCTAAGGTTTCCGGTTTAGTCGTAAAAGACGTTAAAATAAAATCGTAAGTCCTAATCTCTTCTCGTAAATTTGTGAGTTTATGAACTAACACAAATTTAAAACTCCAAAATAATATTCATGGATAAATTTATTTCTGAAATGTCGGACTGTCACCAAGGACGGTGTATGTAAACGTAGGCACGTAACGTTGAATCCTCCGGTTTAAACGTAGTCGACGCTACTTCAAGACGTAAATCCAAATTTCTTCCCAAAAATATGTGAGTTCATATTGTAACATTAAAATAATGTTTTTAAATAATATTCAAGAATAAAATATCAACCATAGATTGACGGATTGTCACAGCATTTACCCCTAAACAGGATCTTTGTCCTCAAAGATCATCTTACCTTACTACTCGTTTCTTATAGAGTTAAAGTCATGTGGGTATTTCCTCCACATTCGGTCTTTTCTCATAAGTGCAATCCATTATAATACGCGAGTTTCATCAAACATAACTACGGAAATAAGATCAGGCTTAATGTTGACTTACTTTCTCTATCCATGATGTTCACGGGTTTTTGATGAATGCAACTTTTCGCCGATCTAAGCTTTACTAAGAAGAATTCAGATTTTCACTGGATAGATATTCCATCAAGTTCGATTTACGAAACATAATTCACGCATTTCTTTGAAGTCCTAGGGTAGATCCAGCTTATATGCCTTTCAATCCCAACTTTTACATCATCTCAATGGTCCCATACAACGGGGACTTATATCCCATGATTTGTCAGATCATGAATTCATTTTTTTCCAAGGTTAAAAATTGTGGCATAGCTTCGCTACCCATTTGGCACTTCAAGATCTACATTTCACATTCACATAACCTCTTGCCCACTACCGGCAGTCAATAATCAAATCCCTATTTCAACAATCATTTCAGATTTCGCGGGTCGGGTATTTTGCAAGGATAGGTTCGCCATCATAGGAAACCTTAAACCTAAGAGACATGTCCAACTCACAATGGGTGTATGTCGGATGTCTTCATCTCAATTCCTGCTTACAGATTCTCTAAGATTTAGATCCTAACAAGATTCGATCTCAATCCTGATACGATAATTATCAATGATAATCTTTCCAAAGGAAAACGATTATACGGTCTATTACCAAAGGTCAATCATTCAAACATAAAACAGCACATACATTACTTTGTATCGTTACTTTACCTCGTCCCTTCGATTTGGGATGGTACATAGTACTCTCATCAAGGTTCGTTCTTATTGATTTCTGAGAAAATCTCTAGAAATTCGATGCGAAGCGAGGATCTTGATATAGATGATCGATACAGGCACGCTATGTTTACACAACTCTTTTGCATTTATCATTAATGAGAATGATATTAGCAGATTTGGTCAGTCTGTCGACGATGACCCAAATCGAATCAAATTCAGATGATGACCTTTGCAATAGCTAGACGTTTACTAATGTATGAGGCGATGTCTGCCTTCATAATTGCCATCAGTACAACTTCTTCAGACAGAGATACTTTTAGTCATAAATGACAAAAATAGAATACTTATACTTACAAATTCCAACATAACTATATCTCACAATCCTTCATATTTTAGACAATCACATGTGGTCTTTAAAATATTTAACGCTATCGGCTTCTCAACTCTAATGGTTCACACTAGCCGCGAACCACTTTTATTATCTATATTATCCTCTTTTTACAAACATTGTTTATTTTTATATCGTTCGGCAATTTATTTTGCACCTTCATTATTAAGGAACACGTCCTAATGGATTCTTTATCCTTCTTATAAACATCGTTTAAATTATTAGGCAATTTGCACATTCATTATTAAGAAATTCATTCTAATTGGTTCTTTATCTTTTATACATAATGCGTCGGTATCTATATTCACTTCTCATGATGATATAATTATCATGTCTACAATTCACTCAGATATTCTTTCTATATTATGCGTCAGTAATTATGTTCACTTTTCTTCATATTTTCTATGTTTCAGTTTCGTCTCATCTATCATTTTTATCCGTTTTATTCAATCCGTCGTCTAAAGCATCGATAATTATTATAATTAATTAAATAATTATTAGTTAATTTTTGTGAAGCGTAAACGTAAAAGTTTTAAATTTCTTAGTTCGACCAATTATATAAAATGTTCAAAAATAATTTGAATTTAATTAACAAGATTTTTGTTGATTTATCGAAAATATTTAATAAGATTCGTAAATGTTTGAAAAATCTTTGGTTATACTTTGGTCAAAGTTTTCTTAGTTTGAAAAGCAAAATGTATCGTTTCAAATTTCAAGTTATGGTTTAAATGGTTTTCCTCAATCCTTTTTAAGTTATCTGGAGATATACACAAACATTTACCCCTAAACAGAAGTTTAGTTAAATGGTTTGTGTATAAGGGAATAATCCCTTAAAATCCTTTGTTAAAACATTTGTCAAAACATAATTCCATTTATTTTTGGTAAAATCCAAAGTCTTAAAAGGGCTCTTAATTTTTGAAGAGTCAATTTATATTCCATTATCCTTTTAATCACATAGTCAAATCATGTAAAGGTTCAGGTCCTTAATCACGTGTTAATTATTCAAGGTTCAGGTTTACACTGTTCGGCCAATTTAGGGCAGTCTATAAATAATTATTAACTCTTTCTTATTCTGATAAACAAACATGTAGTCCTTAATGATCACGAGCATGAATTTATCAAATTACAGCCTACACACGTGATTCATCATAATTATGAATACTACATGTGCATTGTCAATCCAAACGACATCACGTGGAACTCATAATGTTCATTACAAGTACCGGATGTAGTGATTGGAATAAATAATCTCTTTCGCAGATGCGAAGTTGATGATAACCATGCTATGGATCAAATTTGCTAGAACCTTGTAAATGATCGAACAATTCTTCCATTTCGAGTTATGGATATCGTTTTCGATTGTCAATTTACTCAGTTCACAGTAATCTTACAAATATAAGGAAAGATAAAACCATAGCTCTTCAGGATGACAGGCTTGGTATAATAAAATCTTTCTCCGACAACTCTCTCAGTTGTACGGTAATTCCTTAAATTCAGATGGTGCTGACGTACAGTGCACAAGCCATAGGTGCAGCACCGAGAATATAACCAAATACCAAATTCAACTTGCCTTAATGGCGAAAGTCTAGGTAATTCATCAACAAATACTTTCTAAAGTTTCAGATAACGAAAACATCTTTTAATAATTTCATATTAGGTTCTTTCTAGATTATAATATCTATGACTAGTTCATAACCATTCACGGTATAATTTTAAGTCTAAATGCAGGATAAAATCATCCATCAAGAATTATTTAAATCACTTTTGATAATCAACATCTTATCATTTAGGGGGATTCTATTCGAGTTCCCATCAATTAAGACAATGTCGTCATGTCATAATCAATCAATCCATTCTACTGGAATATACAACTTTCCAGTTTCATTACCGTTGATAAGATGTGAACATCTCAAAAGACTGATAATAACTCATAATCCTTCACAAATTCAAGGATACATGGAGACACAACTACCATTAAAAGAGTAAGGTCAACGCATAATCTATGCGGGAGAATTTCAAATCAGATACAGACGAAAACATTTAGCGAATATGAATATATCCCATGTTTTCATAATTTGAGTACGCATTCGAAAGCTCCTCGGATCGTTACCCAGGTCATTCAAATGAAATCAAATCAAAAATAAATGATAGGAACGTCGATACATCCAGTCGGGTATCAACACTCGGTAATCAAATACTTTTCCTAAGAATCTCACTACGGGGGAATTGGACAAGAACGGAATTGTCAATCGTCAAATAAGGCAATTTCTTCTGATGAGTAAATTCGACTCAGAAGAATAGATGCTACAGGCACATATGTAGGTGTCCCTAACACTATGTCCTTATTTTTCACTTCTTGCAGATCTCATAAATTTTAATCTTTCACAATCTTTAAAGAAAATGTAGAGTTTATTCATTAGTTTTATGGTGACTACTAATCAGTCTTGCATAGTCCATTCCAAATTGTATGTAGGCGTGCAACTATATACAATTTCAAGATTAACGATGCAATACTCAGTTCGTCAAAATTTTATCATCATGTTTATAATAAAAACATTTACATGCTTAATTCTTAAATAAGAATCAAAATAAATGTACAAATATTTTCCTTGTTATGAAAACAATTAAGTTTCCAAAGTGTTTCATAAACGACTTCATTTTGATATCAATCATTCATAAGTCTGATTTTGAATAATCCTTTTGATGATGAGAATTCAATTTTTCTCAAGGATACGGTTTTAACTTTATAAAAACAATGTGTGATCTGCAAAAGAGTGATGAAAGCTTGTTCACCAAGAATTAACTACGATATGATAGGAAATGAGCTTAGCCAAATAATCATGAGGTTCATGAACTCGATGGCACTCAGGAATACAAAGAGAATAATCCACAACGTAACTCAAATCGAGATGAGTACTTGTTCAATGGTTGCATCACTATTGCGAACATTAGGATGAAGCAATAAAGGATAGATAACATCGATACATGTAGAATTTAGCAATCAGAGGTAGTCTTTTCGTTAATCACAAACAAGTCAAAATTGTACCGTAACACATTACGTGTCACTATGTCATACAATTCTCAGAACTCATCCTACCAACTGATGTCTCAGTTAAGTTAGGGATTTTTAAAAGATACCACAATGAATACTAATCTACAAGAGTCATTAGGTTTTCCATATGTCCCGGAAGATCCATCGGTCTCAATTCAGAAGAAGATTTCTTCAATTTATTTCTTGGACACTGGGCATCCTCGTTAGCGGACAATGGTCTAGGAACAACCCTTAACACGAATCAACAAATAATTAAATCCTTATAATTCAATCACAAAACTTAACGACTTCTATTAACAATCTCATATTCCATACGGGTTAAATTTTTACTTTATTCAAATTTCAACCAATTTTATACTCAATTCAATATCCTACCTCAATCTCCAATACTTTCAATCTTATTCTTTGGCCTTGTAAAGGCAATACAATCTCAATATAAATCAACACTTAATTTCCAATCCTATAACTCTTATAACAACAATTATCAAATAAGTCACTAGTATGAAATGACTTGGTCATTCTACTAGACTTCTCGGAAAGGTACTAGTGCATGAGGCCTTTGGGTAATGGTTCCAATGACAGCCTCAAGTGCAACATTCACCCTTTCGATTTCAATTTAAGAATTGGGTGACAACGAATCAGATGACATCTTTCCAGGTGATAACGTTTTGTCAAACTCCTCTATAAGGAAAGATAGTCATGAAATCGATATCAGATTTAATCTCGCCAATTCTTCTTTCAATTTCACAATCAACTAATATCTACATTTCTACGAATATCAACCATTTGTTGGGATCATAAATATCCACAACTTGGTTTAGATCTAGGATAGCTAGAATTCCTATGAGAATAGCTTCGATTAATTTACTAGGGGATTTAGGGTTACTTGTGACAATCTACGTCGTATAAATACCTCGTATAAAAATCAAAATAATCATCAAACAATCATGTAATAAAATTACATCATATATATATATATATATATATATATATATATATATATATATATATATATATATATATATATATATATATATATATATATATATATATATATATATATATATATATATATATATATATATATATATATATATATATATATATATATATATATATATATATATATATATATATATATATATATATATATATATATAATCTAAGTTATATATATATATTATAATAACACTTCTCAGTCTTGGCCTTGTCGGTAACTCGGGAATTCTTCGGCACCGTTATAGTCAAAAGATTTTTAGACATTTTTAGAAAAATGTTTGTAGTTAAAAGATTTTGAAAAGTTTTATTCAAAACCTTAGTTTTTAAAAATCTTTCGTTCTCTATAACGAGAGCTCTGGTACCAAACTGTAACACCCCCAAATTTATACAACTCAATACAGCGGAAGACTCGTTGGTGTTACGGGATAGCACATTACTCACATCATAGACAACGCATAAAAATCGCGTTGTTTAATAATAAATCATTTCCATTCATAAATATCAAAGTTACATCGGTCCCAAGTCATATTATTTCATACAAAGTTTTACAAAGTATTTGAATGGAAAATATTGTTTAAGTGCGGGCCATGAATTCTTGTCGTCTTCCCGAGAATTACCTTCAAGTACCTGAGATAAAACATGTTAAAAGAAAAGGTCAGCGATAACGCCGAGTGAGAATTCATAGAGTTTAATAAATTCCATCAATATAATTTTGGTATAAAATTAGTACCAAAAATCAATTTGTACAAATCGTTGTAATAGGCCGTAAAATAGCCAAAATCAGTTTATACAAATCTTTGTAATAGGCCATAAAATAGCCAAAGTCATTTTATATAAATCCTTATCGAAAATCATAATATAGGCATTTGCCTTAAAAATTATTATATGAGCCAATGTCGTAAAAACATCATACAATACGTCTTATGACGTTGCATGAAAATAAAAACCGTTATATGAATATGGTTACGAAAACCAAAATACAAACATAATATCAATAGTATGACCCAGTATTGCTAGTCAGGCAATACATCGTAATTCGAAGCGTCTAATAGTATTTCGTTAGATTTTGGATTATTATAAGCCGCATGACATTGTTACCTTACTAAACCAACAACGGGTAGCTAACCCGATACCAATTTTGCCCATCTAAAGTAGCGTGTCGTCACAAAGGTCACGCTATGGAAATCTTCTCATACATTAATTCGCTTACCAATCAATGTGGCACGACGGGGATCAACCGTCAAGGCGCGAACTGGGGTGATCGTCCCCAAATAGTACTATTAAATGCATAAGCGTCTACCAACTCCCGGTAGTTCACAATTCATGCTAATGGGACTTTTAGTGACATAACCTAACTTTAATAATCCATCTGATTTCATCTATCGGGTCCATTAATCATTTATCGGGTCATACAATCGGGTCATTCAATCATTCGGGTCCAAAATCAATAAACAAACAATCGGGACAAATGGTGTCCAAACTTTTATAAAAACTAACATGTTATCTCCCTCGCGGGTTTATAAAGCATTTATAAAACATTTAAAAGAGTGCGAGGCTATGAACTCACGTTGATGTGGGAAGGCAGGTTGTCGGCAATTCGGACGTACAGTACGTGCTTCAATCACGGAAACCTAGACAAATAATACTCGGTCTTAGACGTTTGTCCAATGACTTTATAAAAATATCAATTATGTATACATATGATGATTATTTATATATGATGATCAAGTGGGTTTACATATTCTCGTTTACTCATTTTTGAGTTATGTGTCGATAACATTTATACTAGTTTTCTCGTTTTACCTATTTACGTGTTTTAGGTCCAATAAGCCTATTATAAGTTCTTAACTTGTATTAATCCTTTTTGTACTCATATTATCAGTACATACACTTTCAAGTCGGGCCCAAATGGGTTAAGTCCAATAATAAGTCTATAAGTGTTCTAGTCCATTTTTGTTGTATTATTAGTCCAATAACGTTAATTTAGTCCGTTAACGTCCGTATTTCTTATAGTTCGGGTTTTATCGCTTTTTACTTGTATTAGTTACTTAAACATCAGTATATGACTTTTATAAACTTTACATTAGACCGGTTTGGTCGTCTAAGTTTTATTTGGCGAAAAACGTTAATTTCACGGCGATAGCCGAAAAAGTCGTAAAAATCAAGTTTATAGTTTTTATTACTTATAAATATTATTTTACCACAATTTATATAATTTACCCATTTAATTAACCTTTTATACATTTATATAAATATGTTTTATAAGTTAGTGGGTTTATATTTTTACATTTTATACATTATAATGTGAGTGCTTATATAATAATAATAAACATTATTTCCAAAAATCTGATTTTTAACTTCATGTTCACCATTTTTAACATATCTAGAGTTCTATAATGAATTAGAAGCTAAAATTTTTATCACATAAACTACATGATATGTGATACATTTAACTCTTCTATAGCTACTGTTGAATCATCTTCTAAATATTTTCTAAAAATCGTCCAAAACATTAACCTCAGATTTATACCATAAACTTGTTTTGATCATATCTCACTCATTACAATGATTCCATTGCATGGCCAACTCTCACATGTGTACAAGACATTTAGCTTACTGTAAATGGATTCTACTTCATCATTTTATCAGTTCATGATATGTTTCTTTACTGTTTTATACAGCCAACACTTTTAAGCAAGATTTTAGCCTTGTTCTTTATAGTTTTTCACCTTTTTAATCATGTTTATCAACAACAAATCCCCACATAACATTTTTATCATCATATAATCATCATATACATATACAATAGGAAATAAAATACATGTTTACATAATCAAATTAACAAAAAGATGAGGAGGACAATCTTTATACCACCATGATGATGTAGGTTGATCAAAACATGGATTTTTGATGGAGAAACTTGTGATGCACCAAGACCATCTTCATGACCACCATTCTTCATGTATACCTTGTGGAAAATAAGCCTCAAGACACTATGAAAACTCCTCCTTGGATGTTATAAGTACCACCAATCAATAGGGATTCAAAAGGGCTTCAACATATGCAAGTATAACATAGGATTTTGTGGTTAATTTTGATCAAATTAGGGTGTTTATGGTGAAAGTGGACGGCAAGAATGGAGGAGGAAGAGAGAGTTTTGAGTAGATTCTCATGTTGAAAATGAGAAGTGGTATTAGTTTGCTTGTTTTGGTATAGGAAGTAGCTTAACTTGTAAGCTTGATGGACAAGTGTAAGCTTAGCTTACAACTTGACACATCAAGTGTATTGTGTAGATAGTTTAGGCCGGTTTTGAGTGGGGGTGGGGCAAGTGTCCCACTTGTCTCATCCCCATTTATTTACGGGTACTCCTCGATTCTAGTTTCCTCGATTTGCGTGCCCTCGGGTCGTTTTACGAAAAACGTTTTTATAAATTATGAATCAACGTCACAAAACGAATCCAATAAAAATTGTCTCATCAAAAACGGAGTTCGAAAACATAAATACGTAATCCTAAGGTTTCCGGTTTAGTCGTAAAAGACGTTAAAATAAAATCGTAAGTCCTAATCTCTTCTCGTAAATTTGTGAGTTTATGAACTAACACAAATTTAAAACTCCAAAATAATATTCATGGATAAATTTATTTCTGAAATGTCGGACTGTCACCAAGGACGGTGTATGTAAACGTAGGCACGTAACGTTGAATCCTCCGGTTTAAACGTAGTCGACGCTACTTCAAGACGTAAATCCAAATTTCTTCCCAAAAATATGTGAGTTCATATTGTAACATTAAAATAATGTTTTTAAATAATATTCAAGAATAAAATATCAACCATAGATTGACGGATTGTCACATCCTACCCGTTGGTTTCCACTGAAGACTAGATATAGTAGTAGTGTTCTCTTGCACAGAGGAAGACTTCTTTAGAGAGAAACTAGGTCCTACATTGATCCGCCTTGAGGATTTCTTTTCATTGCTTTTCTTTTTGACGGGTGTGAATCTCCTTGTTGTCTTATGGGATTTTGCATTCTTTCTTTGTGAGAAGGCACGAGAATTTACCTCATAGAGGTATTACAGAATGCAATAAGCATGGTTTCCATTATGAATACCCTTTTTGCACGTGGGGCATACAGGGAGTTTGGGATTCTCGAAAGTCCTTGTGTACCTAGTATTTGCAGACCGTTCAAGCGCCTTGTTCGATACACGACCATTAGGAGTGTGTTGAACTCTAGCAGTTGTTTGGTTACTAGGTGGTGAATACATAGGGTCTACTTTCTGAGTTTTCTCTTTTGGCATACCCTTCCCTTGATTGTTGGTTTGAACAACTTCATTTGAACCTTTGGATTCCCTTGTGGGCGTAAGAATCACATGCTTGGGAGTACTCTTAGGAGTAGTGGAAGGTTCATTCACATGGTTGGGTTTAGCAAGAGTGGGTTTTCTAAATGGTGGAACATAGGGTGATATGGCTGGTTTTGTAACACTTGATTGCACATCGGTATTAGTAGGTAACCTAGAAACATTAGAAGGTGGTTTTCCTAATATAGATGGCTTTGGTACTTTGTACGCATTGGGTTGTCTAACAACTGATTTTACAACCTTACGTTCCACAGTTTTTCCACCGAAATTTCCAACAAGTTTCTTCAACTCAGCAATTGCGATGTCTTTGTCTTGCAACTGAGCTTTCAAGTCAGAATTTTCCACTATCTTTTCGTTCAATTCCCGAAATGATTCAGAGAGTTTTACTTGTAAAATACTGTCATCTGGAACTTTTCCAACTATCGGGACATTCACCTTCTAACTGAGCTTGCAGTTGTTCGATTGTTTGTTGCGGTTCATTGTAAGCTTTATCATACGAGAGTTTGTCATTCTTACATTCATCACATTTTTTTACATATTTATTCCAAAGGTCGGTGAATTCGTTGTCCTTTTTGATGACATAAGACTCCATTTTCTCTTTCGTACGATCAAGCTCATTTTGGATGGTTTCATTGTCTGACACAGAGATGTTTACCGCAACCAGGTTACTATCAACACAATCACCACTGTCACTTGCTTTCGAGAGACATGCAAGGTCGCTTTTCAAAACTTTAATTCTATCAAGAGATTCACCAGCCTCCTTCGCGAAAGATTTAAAGTCTTCAACATATTTGGCTAGTTCTTTTAGAAAAGCGTTCTCAAGATTGCTTATCCTAGCATCAACTTGATTAATGATCGGATTAATCTCGCTGTGAAGAATTTCTTGAACTTAAATCTGAAAAGGTGAAGTAAAGTTTCCTCAAGTAATTTTTGAATTAACAACACGTTCGAGAATGACAAAGTTATCTTTTAGCTCGTCAAGAAATCGTCGTACAAGACTCGGTTTAGGAGGATCATCCGACAATTCCTCACTCGGTATCAAAAGTATTTCAGTACTCGTTTTAGACCGAACAAAAACAGTTGGAGGATTAACTTTCGGATAATAAATGGGTGTCACTTCTTTAGCAAGCTTTTTCATTCTTAAACGAGTCTCTACTACAAGTTCAGTAATTTCCTCAGAATCATGAACACTAGGAGGATCATGCTCCTCTAACAAGAGTACACTACCATTATATAGAGTTTGATTTGTGGCTTGAGCTTGCTTAAGATATTCGGGATTGGGAGGAAAAGGACAACCTAAAGCCATTTTGTAACGGGTGTAATTTATCTCATTCACTTTAGGTGCGAGCATATTTATCGTTTGCATAGTTTGGCCACGTTTTACCAAAAGGTTGTCTAATTCCCTAATCCTATCCTGAGCTTTGCAAAAATCCTCAAGAAGCCCATCTTGTCGAATTTAGAAATCATGTTTCAGCTTTTTTCGTTCTTCTTTTAAATCCAAAATGATAGATTTTTCAGTTGAAAGCTGTTTATTAAGAGAGGTGATTTCATCATTCAATTCGCTTATCTTTTTAGCACTACTTAAATGTAAGGCATTTAATTTCTTAGTGGTGCATTTTTCTTGATAAACGGGGATGTAGCATGAGCTTGTTCAAGTTCCTTGATTTTTGCGTGATGAATCTCAAAACTTTTCTCCCATTCCTTATATCCCGCAAGCTCTGTGGTCAATTTGGCATTAGTTTCTCTAAACTTATTATTAGCCACATTCGCATGAGCAACATCCTTGGCAAGCTTATCAAATAATGATTTATAATACGCATGCGTCTCGTCAGGAAGGGTTGTAGGTTGCGCAACTTGATCTCCACTAAGGTCCACACTAGGCGCATTAGAAATAATATTGCTATTATTCGTTTGAACCCCGTGTTTCTCAGTGGAAGGCTCAAGTGACCCAGTATACTCTTCCTCCTGATTAGACATATTATATAACTCATTATCATTGAGATGTGGGTGTACCTCAGAGGAACCGTCTGAATCATACACAGGAGCTCTGTCAGGTTGAACTACCGATGTGGATGATTGCTACGAATTAGCCATCAAGATGGAGTCGTTAGTCACCTCTTCTTCCTCATCATATGCTGCTGCAGATGCCATGAGATCAAACTCTTCAGCTAGAAGTGGAATTCCTGTTTCTTCCTTTTATGCTATAAGAAGTTGAGACTAGAGATGGGCAGCATTCCTCTTCTTTCTTACATGGCTATCACGATGCTCAAAACCCACAACATCACTGTCTTGTTGATAAGTCATAGTAGAAGTCGTGGGAAAAACAGGTTCTCAATTCGTAGAAAGCGTGTGTTGGAGTGTCAAAAAAATCAAACTTTGCATAAATTTTCCAGCCCGACAAAAAATTCCTCAGTCCGACAAAACGGTAAGCCGAAAAAATTTTGAAACACTAAATTTTGAAATCGAGTTAGAAATAGCCAATAACTAGTAGGGAAAAATTTTGAAAAAATAAAATTTTTAATGAAAAATAAAACCTAAAAAATTTGAAATTTTGCCTAAAATTTGAATTTTGGTCCGAAAATTTGAATTTTTGGTCGAAAATTTTTCGCATTGCCAAAATTTAAAATTGAAGCTTAAATGGCCTAAAAATGGTCTAGGAAAAAATAAATTTTTTATTTTTTTTATTTTTAATCTTCGTGTAAACTATGTTCCGGGACTAGTCTAGATATTGGCTATGTCTGAAAAATACTCGAACAAAATATCCATCGGAATATATCTGTCGGAATATGTCATCGGAATATACAATCGGAATGCTGTCGGAATACCATGTTGAAATACCTGTCGGAATACCTGTCGGAATACCTGTCGGAATACTGTGTCGGAACGTCTGTCGGAATACCTGTCAGAATACTCTGTCGGAATAACCGTCAGAATAACTGAGTTCAACACCTACCGAAATATGTATCTGAATAATAACCCTTTTCCGATGGATTCTGTCGGAATGTATAAACCCTTTTTTGATGGATTCTGTTGGAATACAAGTACTGTTCCGAGACAATAGGTAAAAAATGGGATTTTTTACAAGAAATCTGTGATTTTAACCAACCGAAAGCACCCAAATCTCGACCACGACTATGTAGAAGATATATGGGTCACTTGGAATAACAAAAACACTGACAACACCCAAGAGCTATCCACGAATCCCTTGGCGAATGATACCATTTATAGAACGTAACACACGACTTATAGAACAAGAAATAGAGATGATGAAGAACAAGATAGAAACTAAGAATGGAATATTAGATTAGATGAAGAAGAAGGAAGAAAGATACAAAGTAGGTGATTCTAGTGAGAGAAACTAAGGAGAGTTTTTCTCTCTAAATCAAGAAGAAGAGAATATACTATGAGATACACACACACAAATGAGGTTTTATGTGCCTTTTATACTAAGGCTTACAAGGTTAGGAGGTCTTCCTCATTTGTGTGTTCGGGACTAAATCCCGGTACATACATAACAATAACATAGAACTCTCGATACCGTTGAATAGCATTTTCCACGAGCTTCACAACGGTATATTATATGACCCTCACTTTAAATACTTCTAACACTTCCATTGTTAGTTATTCTCTAGTTAAGGGTTTATTAATGGGGAGAGAAGGTCCTTCACCATTATAGTTCAATTTGTAAGCATGAGCGGGTTGTTTTCCTTTGTTTCTTTTGCCTTTCCCCATATTACAAACAAATCTAGGAGTATCAACTCCCTCATTCTCAATAGGTGCTAATTCATCAAAGTCGAGATTATCAAGTATCTCATCAATTTCTTCTAAGTCCAAGCTTTCATGCACTTTTGGCCATAAGGTGAGTATGCCACAAGTGATGTCAATTTGTGCGTTGGCTTGCTTTAGGAAAGATATCCCAAATATTGCACACGGTTCACAGTCATCTTCTTCCGGATTGACGAAGAAGTCGACGAAAAATAATTCGTCCTTGATCATAACAATGAGCTTCTTATCTATTTCTTTGTCCCCATTACGATACGTTTTGTAGGTTAAGCCAATCTCCACTACAAGTTCATTGGTAACAAAACTCTTCTCCCTTTCCAAGTCAACTTGTCCATCATAGGCAAATTTACCATCTACATGACAAGGCATTGAGTACTTTTCGCTAGGTGTCAAGTCTTCCAAACGATAGAAGTTAGGACCTTTTGAATCCAACTATCGGTTGTGTCCCTATATTCAGATCATGTCCATTCTCCATCCGATTAAATCTTATCATTTAGGCTAATATGCTCATCCTATCCCAAGCATAGCCTACCCAAGCTAGTGTTTGGATCCATCTTAAAACAACAACACATCAAGAGAAACATTAGTATGTTAGTGCCATAAAATCCAACTGACATTTCATATCCTGTAGTCTTAAGGTAACTCATTAGTTTTGATGAAAATCTATTTTTAATGGTGTTATAAGCAGATTATGTGTTCTGTTGTTCTAGTTGTGCGGCGCACTTTTGAGATGTGGTGCGCACTTTTGCCCGATACAGAAAAGCCGGCGCACTTTCTGCAAAAAAAAAATTGTTCATGATTGTATGATCTATATACTAATAAAACAACGATATAACACTTTTTTCATAATACTTCCTTAACAAGTAGTCAAAACAAGAAATAATGACCAAATTTTGTAAGATGTTCCCAAGTATTTTGCAAGAAATTATCTATTTTTTCATTTCCGCTTGTTTTCTCATTTTCTTGTATTTTAAAGTTGCTAAAAACTCCAGAAAAATTACCACAAATCATGATAAATATCAAATAAGACATAACAAAGCAAATTATTCTACCAATGAGTAAATTAAAGAGAAAATAAAATTTTGAAAGAAAATATTTTTGGTTTTTCTTGAAATGCAATATTAACAAACACATAAGTTCAAAAAGCATAAGCACACATAAAGCAATTCTCATGTTTTCAGCAGTCAGTGTTGAGAGTAAAAGGTTTTAGTGGTGTTTTGAGATTGTTTCTACCAACATTTTGGAAATTTGTCTCAAATGTGCGGCGCACTTTTTGAAATGTGGGGCGCACTTTCTATCTTTTTCATTAAAAACTTTTTCAGATTGCCAGAAATCTGTACGGCGATTTATAATTGTCGTTTTACCAAGTATTTCAGCATGTTTCAAAATAAATAACTAATCAATCCCCGACAGCGGCGCCAAAAACTTGATGTTCGTTTGCAAGTCTTAATTTTTATTGAAGATATTACCACACAAATGACTAGAAACATAAACACGGGCAAGTATACCCTTTCATGTATAGCATAGCTTAATGGTAAAGTCCAGTTCGTTCCACGGGATTGTTGTTATCACAATATTAAAACAATTACCTCTAGAGTGTCACAAGTTCTAAAGATATACTTAGCAATTGGTATTAAAGGGTGTGTTTGGCTAAGGTTATAACCATATGATAGATAGGTGGCAAAGATGAAGTATAAGCACATAAACAATGTAAGACAACATACTGATTGTTAGTCGTGCATGCAACATCTAATTGATATGACAAGAATCTGATTAAAGACTTTGTCATACCAACAGCATTAAGATAAGTTTATGCTTTATTTCGATAACTAAGGTAGTACGTGAGATTATTCAAGAGTTGGTATATGTTTTAATCCCCTAATCGTTACAAAAGTGATTAACAAGATTCATTTATTAGATTACATGAAACTCATCCACTCACATGAGTATTAGTCGATGATCATGGATGAATCCAACATATAACAATGGTCTTACATAGTAACACATAATACATGAGTATCCAAACCACACTTATATTCAAGAACCCAGGGAAAAAGTGTGCCGCACAAAACTAATTGTGCGCCGCACTTTGCCCCAACAAAGCTAATATTAATATCTAATCATAAAGCTATTAAACCTTAACCAAGTCCACATCACACTACTCCATAATAACAGTAAATAAGATCATTTCAAACATATACAAATCAAAGTAAAAGATTTACATAATTGAAATAAGAATTATACCACAAGATTATTCAATAATTGCTTCCAAAGGATTTATAAGTCTTTGAACTTATTACAAATGGCTAGCAACACTTCTGAGTTTTCTTGTTCCAGCACCAATACCATAAACCAACTAAGGTTTACTAACTCTAGTGACTATGATCAAGGATTTGGAGAAATCCTTGATTATTGTTTCTCCTAAACAATGGAGAGAGTTTAGAATGAGATATGATTATGCCTTGCCAAGGGCTCTATTTATACTTGAAATTTCGTAGGTTAGAAGCCTTGGAAGTAAATCAAAGGTTCACCATTATAGCCATGCATAATTTTACTTAATTGTGTAACTGCAGTGAAATGTGCGCCGCACTTGATCATTTGTGTGCCGCACTTCATCAGGTATAAATGTGCCCCGTACTTGCGAAATTGTGCGCCGCACTTCTTGTTATTCTCCACATTCGGGGTACTTTGAAAGTATGCCGCATAAAACAGAATGTGCGCCGCACTTATTCTCCTTTTCAGTATAATTTCTTCTTTATCCCCTTTATTCTTTAATTCTTCTTTTCCTTTATGGTTTCTTTCTTGGCTACAATACAAATAATACCTTTTATTAGTATCAATTCAATACATAATTTATTTATTCACATAGCAAACAAGGACAAATGCATCATTACAAACATGTATAAATGAGGCATTATCAAGTGGTGTAGGGGTCATGACTATACTAGCAGCAAATGTAGTAGATATAACTGAATGTATAACACCCGTATAAAAAAGAACGCAGGCAGCGTGACCATGGAAAAATAATATGGTAGTGATAGTACCTGTGGCCTTGTTTGCTTGCTCTCTGGTAGTGGTATAAACGCGACCTGTGGTTGGTGGTGGTGGTGGTATAATCTGAGGAGTATGCCCTGAGGTACCGACAATATCCCCTTTCTTGCAATCTCTCATCATGTGACCTTGCTGTCCACACTTGAAACAACCACTAGAACCACGGCGACACGGTCCGGGGTGCCTTTTCCCCACATGAGGTATAGGTAGGATTAGTATACCCCGTAGGAGCTACTCTGGTTTGCTGCGAACCTGATTTAAGAAAATGTACGAGTGTCATAATCGTGGTGACATAAGATGGATAAGGTTGAAAAGTTGTGAATTCTATTACCAGAATTTGCTGGTTTAGTAGCCTGCTGACCCTTGTAATTTTGGTCACGTCCCTGCCCAACATTTCTTTTGATATGCCGAAAGATAGAATTTATATTACACAACAGTTTAGTATTGCGAAGTTTAAAGAAGCACATGTGGCGGCCATAATAGTTGGAGTTTCCACGATAGTTATCACTACCGCGTCTCTTGTCTGATCTGTTACGGTCATAAGACTGACCGTTATTCTTTTAGCCATGCTGCTGAGTAGCCGACTGTGATCGGTCTCCTCCTTTATGTCTGAAAGATATAATTGGATAGTGAATGTTATAATGTAAAGTAAGGATAAGAGTTTAAATGCTTATGTCTAATGAATGGAATATACCTCTTGTCAGGTCGCTCCAAGTTCTCGAGCTCATCCCTTTCGTAGACATCTCTATATTACGTGCCACTTCAGCTACCTGTGACACATTAGTGTATGTGGCATTAAGTAGTCTATCAGCAGTCCAGGAGTGAAGTGGCCAACGAAAGTAAATCGCCTGCTCCTCAGCAGTACCTGCAGCCGCTCCTAAAAATCCAGCTAAATTGAGATTGCGCTGCATAAATTCCGTACTATTCTCTCCCATTTTCTGACGGATGGAGTGAAACTCTCTTTTCAGCCTCGCCTGTTCAGCATGAGGAAAGAACTGATCATAAAATAGAGTCTTGAACTGTGCCCATGTCATTGTGAGCACCCAATCGTCTCCTCCATTCGTCAGCTTATATGCTCTCCACCAAGCTAGGGCGTCACCCTCAAACTTGTAGACAACTAATCTTACCTTGAAGGCCTCCCCACAGCCCATAGCCTTGAAGATTTTCTCCATGTGAGAAATCCAATTTTCTACATTGGCAGGAATCACTGTTTGCTCAAAAGACCGGGGTTTCTGCTTGTTGAACCTTTCTAGCCAGGTAGCTAGAGTAGCTGGTGGAGGATTATTCTGATTCTGAGGTCCATTTTGTAACTCAACCCGATTCTCATCCCTGATCTGTGGAAGCAAGGCTTCGACAGCTGCTTGAACAACTACAACAATATCCTGATTGTTGCTTCTGCCCGCCATCTGAAAGTTTTAAGAGGATAAAGATGATTAACTTGTTAGAAACATGGAATAAGTAATCTGGAATATGCATGAGATAGTTCATGACGGCATACCCAACGAAATTTGACATGAGCACTGGTGAACCACTATGGGTCGGTTCACCAACTAACATTCGACTAAAAACATGAATCTGACATGAGAAAGGGTGAACGCCTATGGTTCGGTTCACTGATTGTGTGCAAAATACGACCTTTTAGGAAAAAGGCGTAAATGCGGTAAGTATTAAGTACGACGATTTAGGAAAATCGTGCACTAATGACCCAAGTAAGTTCGTTTCCCAAGGAGGTTTATTGTGTGTGAATAATTCGTAATGATTTTGGATTAATATTAGAGAAAGAAAAGATGAGAAATTAGAATGATGGATACGTTAAAATTACATTATGACGATACAACGAAAAACCGTAAAAAGTGACAAAATAAAAATTAATTCTAAGAAATCCCAAAAATTACCAAAAATAGCTAAAAATGTAATTAGAGTTTACAACTGATCAAAACTTTTTCGAACGTTTTAATTAATTAAATACTAATTTTTAAATGCTAATTAGAGCCCTAAAAATCAAAATAATTAATAAAAAGCCAAAATTAGAATCTTTCAATTTGTAAAACACTAAAATGACTTAATTAAACTAAAAACTATTTTTATTAAATTTAAAAATAATGAAACCTATTTTTAAATAATTAAAAACTATTAAAATATTAAAATAATCTTAAAAGTTATTAAAATGATGAGAAAAATAATCTAATTGTTCTAAAAATCCAAAATTAATGTATTTAACCTAAGAAAAATGTGAAAGTTGCAAAATATAATTTTTACCCTAAAAACAATTTTTAAAATTAATATTAAAATAATAATATAAATCCAAAAATTATAAAAATTTCTAAAAACATGCAAACTAGTTTATTTTAACCTAAATAAACAGAAAATGAAAGTTTAATTACCAAAATACCCCTATTGGGCCGCCAAATGGGCTAAAAACAAAAACAGTCCAATATAATGGGCTTTTTGGCCCAATGAAATCAAATTTAACCAAAAAAGCCCAAAATCCCCAGTCTTACTCAAAATTCTAAGCACAACAGTCAAAAGGCCTAAAAGCTGAAAATGGGCTTATCACAACTTAATAAGTCAACAACTTATTCTTAATGGGCTTTTTGGCCCATTAAGCTATAAGCTAATGCCATAAGCTCTAATTTGACACACAACATCTTATTAATATTCTAAACAGATTTGCAAAAATAAATTTTGAAAAAGCTTAACCAATAAGCTAGAAATAAGCCAAGTATGATTTCACTAAAAGACAAAATAGTCGACTTAGAGATTTAGACCACTTCAGAACTTGATTTAACTTGCAAAAGACTCTAAATGACTTAATTAAGCCAAATCAATCAAGAAAAATCCAATAAGCTAGCCAAATAACCTGAAAGAGTTGATAAGCACTTATGAAAAAGTGAAATAAGTTGTTTTTCTAGTCAAACCCTAAAGTCTAAAGCCCAAAAGCTCCAGAATGGATAAAAGGGTCAAATGAGGAAGACTGACTACCAAATCCAAGTTATTACACGTTTCAATAAGTTGATATGGCTTAATAATAAGCTGAACCAATTTTAACACTAATAGTGGCAACAAGCAGCGGGAAAGGAGTTCCTACTGCTGCTTAAACAGACTTGTGTTAAGCTTGATTTCAAGCCTTGTTTGTTGGTGATATATGGAACAAAGGGCACCCCTGTGACAATCCGTCAATTTATGGTCGATATTTTATTCTAAAGTATTATTTAAAAATAGTATTTTATTGTTATATTATGAACTCACTCATATTTGGGAAGGAATTTGAGTTACATCTTAAAGTAGCATCGACTACGTCTAAACCGGAGGACTCTACGTTACGTGCTTACGTTTACATACACCGTTTTTTGTGACAGTCCGACACTTCAGGAAATAAATTTATTCTCAAACGTTTTTGGTTCATAAACTCACAAATTTACGAGAAGAGATTAGGACTTACGTGAATAATTTAACGTCCTTTACGACTAAACCGGAAACCCTAGGATTACGTATTCACGTTTTTGAACTCCGTTTTCTATGAGACAATTTTTATTTGATTTGTTTTGTGCCGTTGATTCATAATTTATAAAAATGTTTTTCGTAAACCGACCCGAGGGCACGCAAATCGAGGAAACAAGAATCAAGAAGTACCCGTAAATTAGTGGAGATGAGACAAGTGGGACACTTGTCCCATACCTACTACCAAACGGCCAAAAACAAGACACCACACCCTTGTGTGTCGAAATTAAACAAGACTTGGGACACTTGTCCCATAAGACTTCCAAAACAACTAGCAACTTAATAAAACCACCAACTTGAAATTATGTTATTCATTTACAACATGCAAAACTCAAACTCTCTCTCTCTCTCTACTCCTTTGTGCCGTCCCATATCACCACAAAACACCATCATTTGATCAAGTTTCTGTTGGGCCAATGAAGGTTCTAACAATGGCCCAGTCTAGATTTGTTTAAATTAGACTAAGTGTTACTGATCGCTGAGAGGACCAGCGACATAGACCAGACCAGTGGAAGGCAAAGCCTTAGCTGGCACACCAGGAACATTCAAGTCAAAGACAACGTCAGAGAAGTCGAAGAGAATCTGAAGTCATACTCATCAGCGATTATCGATAACTGGGATGTAGAAGGAATGTGCTTGTGTTCAAGGATCTCTGAGTTGACAATATTCAGAGATCACTTAAGAACCCTATAAGTCTAAGACAAGCAAAGCTTGTCCAATCCTTTATAGTTTAGGCGGGAGAATCTACCAAGTGTTTTGAGTGGGACAAAACAAGAGATTCAAGATAAAGCCTAGTATGACCTAGTGGGACAAAAGGTGAACAGTTGGTAGAACTGTTCACCTAAATTTGTTTAAAGGTATGTCTCGATTTGGACATGCATTTAATACATTGTACTCTTCCATTCAGAAGATGACACGTATCAACTACTCCCACTAAGGAAGCAACCTCGTACCACTATAGATAGGAGTGAGAAAGGAGAATTAAACCTACCCTTGTGCTTGGATAAATTATCTAAGTTATTTCTCACTTTGGAACCACTGAGCCCTCAGCTGTCTACCAGCGTCTCATTGGTTCCTTTGTAAACTTGAGTCTCGAATCTAGGTTACTTGTTCTAAGGTTCATTTCTTATTGTCATTCAACGAGTGTATTCATAGCACTTTGTAATACTTTGTGTATAACAGTTAGTAAAGCATTACGCATTTGAAAAGTATTTCATTGTGTTTTCGTGGTTATACAAGTTATAGTTTCAACAATTGTCATATTAAGGCACTTTCAATTGGTATCAGAGCGGTTTGATTTATAAAACATTTTATAAACCGTTCTTATTTTTAAAATCAAGATCCAAATATGACTGATACTATACCTCCTCCACCCTTTGGTCAAACCAGTCAAGGTACCACTTCGACCACCGCACCGGCCACCACATCTACTACCATGCCTACACCAGTTGTAAGCACTGGTAATAATGATGATGACCTTCCCCAACTAATTGATGTTCATGGGGGGTCACATGTGTCAAATGTTCCATCGTTTGATGAAGAAAATTTTTCAAGTTGGAAAAGTGAATTTCTTATATATTTAGATGGCTTAGAACCCTTCTTGATAGAAATATTAGAAAATGGCCCCTATGTACCACTGTCCGTTTCCTCTACCCATGATAGACCCATCAAGAAGCCTGTTAAGCAATGGTCTCCAGCGGATAGACGTCTAGCTAACCAGTACAAGAGACTCAAAAGTATCATAGTCTCTTGCCTACCCAAGAACATTATGAAGTCCATCATAAAATGAAACTCTGCTAAGGAGATGTGGATTGAGTTAGTTCTAGGGTATGAAGGTCCAGAGGAAACAAAAGAAACCAAAATCCAAGCCCTTAGACTTAAGTTTAATGCTTTTAAAGCCATGGAAACAAAAACTGTTGCTCAAACTTATACTAGGCTTAAGATTTTGTTGAATGATTTAGGAAATAATGGAGTTGTTCTACCTAAGGCTGAGGTTAATGCTACATTTGTCAATAGTTTACCTAGAAAATGGCTTAGCCTAAATCAGACCTTAAGAGCAAATAATGCTATCAAAAATGATACTTTAGCCCAACTGTTTGGTAGATATAACTATGAAGAAGGGCTAATTGACTCCATTTACAAATCAGAGACTGATAGGTTTACTGCCAATATCACTGGATCAAAAGCTCTTGTTGTTAACCATTCTTTTTCAGGAGAGCGACTCTAACATAGAAGAGGACACCAGAAGCAGTCAAGAATTTCTTGATGAATTACATGTTGAGTTCCATGACAGAGCCCTTCTAGCTGACCAAAAGAGGTACTACAAGAGATCTGGTAGAGTTGGAGCTGCAAAGGTTGATTAATCCAAGGTGTCATGCTACACTTGTGGAAAGACTGGTCACTTTCAGAAATATTGCTCGTCAAATAAAACCTCCTCTCCAAGCTTTCCTTCATCCAGCAACAACCACAACAGCAAGAAGATGTTTTCTACCTCACCTTTCAAGCAAACTTCCCACTCTGACTCAGAGGGAAAGAAGGACTACAAAGTTAAGTACAAAGCCTTGAAAGCTGAACTGTTAAAACTCAACCAGAAAGTTGATGATGCAGCTAAGAAAAAGGATGTTAAGAAGACTAAAAAAGGTCTGATTGCTTCTTCATTTGACTGGGATGATAAACCCCTTACATCTGAGGATGAAGGAACCACTACCGTCAGAGCCTTTATGGCTGTCGCTGATGAAGAACCTGTTGTCGGAAAAAGTGAAGCAAGATCTGGTCAATGGGTGGACATCACCATGAAAAAGGTACAAAGACTGCTATCTATACCTGAAGGTCCTGATAGAGACCATGTCAGTGACTATACCTTGGTTTATCTCCACTTTGTGGAAGAGCAAAGAAAAAATCTGTTAAACAAGTTTCATAGTCTTACAACAGAGTTAAATATTTGCCAATCTGAATTAACAAATATTAAACCATTTGTGAATCTTGCAAATCAACTTCAAAATGAAGTAAGCAAATTGTCCATTGAAAATGAGTCTTTAACTGATAAAAACACTAAACTCAGAAAAACCATTAAAAATGGAATTGGCTCAATCCACAGTGGAAGAAATAGTTGTTGAAGCCATACCAGGTGATGTGGTTCAGGCTATTGGGGGAAAGGGTAGATACAAAAATCATATACCTATTCCCAGTGTTAAATTTGTCCCTTCAGATGTTTCTTCTCCATCTTCCACCTTTGTGGATGAGATAAAATTTGACAAGCAATCAGAGGTACCAGCCTTACCAAGACTCGCTGGTGCTAACCCATCTGATTCCTTGCTTGGCCCAAAACCTCCAACCAAAACCCCTGGGAATTCAATTCTCAAATTCGCTGATAAAGCGAACAAAAAGGTTTTTATGACCAAGGACTCCAACAAACCCACTCCTCCCCCTGAAGAGCTTTCACCCACCAAACAAGTTCTCCTCACCTTGATGGAAGATGTAAAGGGGATGAAAGAACAAATCAACCCCAGAGTTAATAGTCCATCTATTAACTCTCTTGGTGAAGGATCTAGTAGACCTAAGGGGAGAGCTTTATCCATGCTTTGCAAGCATTGCGGTTTCAAAAATCATTCTTTTGATGATTGCTTAAAGAAACCAAAATGTATCACATGTGAGTCTACTGAACACACCTCTAGAGAGCATGTGGAGATCATTGTTGGTCAAAGAACCAGAACTCAATTGAGATAAAAAAAACTCCTCACAGACCCTCTAGAAGAGTTGAGCCCAAACCCAAAGACAATTCTAAGGGTTACAGACCAAATCCCCCATGCAAGTACTGTGGCTTCTTTGACCATCACTCTAATGAGTGTGAGCATTATCTCGGATGTGACATATGTGTCAGTATGCGTCATGAACCCAAAGACTGCAACCAAAGAGGGGGAGATAGAAACCAGAGATGACCAAATGTCGCTCGTCAGCGACAGCATGGAGCCACTGGAAAGTGGGTTCATCATCGAAACTAATATGGCTTTGCTATATCTATGCAGGAATATCTGAAGAAATATGTTTGGTATCTGGATAGTGGGTGCTCCAGATACATGACAGGGGTTAAACAATATCTGCATAGATATAAGAAGGAGTCTAGTCCAAAATTAGTCTTTGGAGATGACTCCTCAGGGGCTACTGAGGGTTATGGCTTAGTGGATTGCAACGGAATAACCTTCACAAGGGTCACTTATGTCAATGGACTGAAGCACAACTTAATAAGCATTAGTCAACTCTGCGATGATGGTTTCAAAGTTCTGTTCACCAAGACCCAAGGTACAATCTTCAATCAAAACGATGATGTTGTTCTTATTGCACCCAGAAGAAGGGATGTGTATGTCATTGACATGACATCATGTCTAGAAGGGATAAACACCTGTCTCTATGCCAAAGCATCTGATAGTGAAAATTAGCTATGGCATAAGAGATTCTCCCACCTCAACTTCAAAAACATCAACAAACATGCCAAGAATGATTTAGTAGCTGGGCTTCCCTCTCTGACCTTCACCAAAGACAGACCCTTCTCAGCCTATAAGAAAGGGAAGCACCACAGATGGACTTATTTGGACCAGTAAAACCTCATTTAAGACAAAGCAATCATTCTCCATAAATAAGTTCCTCCATCTTCTTCACATGGACTTATTGGACCATAAAACCTCAATCCCTTAATCACAACAAGTATACACTAGTCATTGTAGATGAATTTTCCAGATTCACATGGGTATTCTTTCTTAAAAGAAAGAGTGATGCTGTTGAAAGAATAATTTCCTTCATCAGATAAATAGAGAATTTCAATGACTGCAGAGTTAAGGCTATCAGAAGTGACAATGGCAATGAATTCAAGAACCATGCCATGGAAGCCTTTTGTGATGAAAAGGGAATATCACAAAACTTTTCTAACCCAGGCACCCCTGAACAAAATGGTGTCGCTGAAAGAAGAAACATAACTCTCATAGATGCTGCTAGAACCATGCTCAGTGAATCAAGACTCCCAAAACAATTTTGGGGTGAAGCTATGAACACAGCTTGTTACACACAAAACAGATCCATTATTGTGAAGAGATACGGCAAGACCTCTTATGAAGTGTATAGGAAGAGAGCCCATGATGTAAGCTACTTTCATGTCTTTGGTTGCCCTGTTTTCATTCACAACTATAGAGATCACCTGGGAAAATTTGATGAAAAGTCTGATGATGGATTTTTTATTGGCTACTCTCCCACCTCCAGAGCCTTTAGAGTATTTAACATCCGCAGACAAGAACTAGAAGAATCCATCCATGTCACCTTTAATGAAGCAGATGCTGTCATTACTCACACCAACACAGAAGAATGTGACATTGAATTCAATGAAGTTAAATCATATCCAGAGGATGATTTCTCAAATCCCAAGGAATCATCTCAGGCCTGTCACAAGGACTTCCCTTATGTTCATGCATTAGATCCTCACTAAATCTCTGACATCACTCCAGAGGTTGAAAATGATGAACCAATCAATCCACCCACTATAGTGAATGCTGATCTCATCGAACCAATCTCTCCCCTTGATAAAGAGATTATGGGTGAAGAAATAACATGTGAAGATCCCCCCAGCATTCATTGAACTTGCTATGACTCCTGAACCAACAGAGACTCCTGCTCCTCAATCCAAATGAGTAGGAACCAAGATATTCTTCTGGTGAATATTCTTGGTGAACCCTCTGAGGGAGTCACCACCAGAGGCAAATTAAGATCTCTGGAAACCGCCTCAGCGAATGAATGCCTTTTCGCTGATTTTCTCTCTGAAGATGAACCTAAGAATGTGGCTGCTGCGTTCTAGATGAAGGGTGGGTTGTTTCCATGCAAGATGAGTTGAATCAGATCAAGAGTAACAAGGTGTGGACTCTGGTAAAAGCTCCAGCTGGGAAACAAGTGGTTGGAACTAAATGGGTCTACAAAAACAAGAGGGATGAAGCTGGCATGATTGTTAAAAACAAGGATAGGCTTGTGGTGCTGGGGTACAATTAATCTGAGGGTATTGACTATGATGAAATGTTTGCACCAGTAGCCAGAAGCTATCAGAATCTTCCTAGCCTTTGTAGCTTATATGGGGTTTACCATATACCAGATGGATGTGAAGAGTGCTTCTCTAAATGGTAAGCTTGCAGAGGAAGTATATGTCTATCAACCCCCAGGCTTTGAAAGCAGTGAGTATCCTGATCACGTCTGCAGACTTCACAAAGCACTCTATGGTCTGAAACAAGCGCCTAGAGCCTGGTATGAAACCCTATGAAAATTCTTACATGAAAATAAATTTGTCAGATGTACCATTGATCAAACCCTGTTCACATATAGGTCCAAGGGTGATGTCATTTTCGTACAGATTTATGTGGATGACATAACCTTTGGTTCAAACAATGTTACCTTGAGCAAATAATTTGCCAAAGTTATGACCAAAAAGTATGAAATGAGCATGATGGGGGAATTAACTTTTTTCTTACGTTTTCAAAAAAAAAATCAAAAGGAATTTCTATTTGTCATGAAAAATATGTTAAGGATTTGCTCAAGAAGTATGATATGTCTGATTGTGTATCTGTGAAATGCCCCATGCTTCCTCCCAACAACTTGGGAGTTGATGACTCAGGGGTCTCTGTTAATGAGACCTTATATAGAGGCATGATTGGGTCACTGATGTACCTCACATCAAGCAGACCAGACATACAATTTTCCACATGTCTCTATGCTAGGTACCAAGCTAACCCCAAGGAATCCCACCTTGTAGCTGTCAAAAGAATTTTCAGGTACTTAAAAGGATCTCCCACATTGGGTCTCTGGTATCCAAACGGATCAGGCTTCGACCTCAAAGCCTACTCAGACTTTGACTATGCTGGGTGCTGTCTTGATAGAAAAATCACCTCTGGGAGTTGTCAAATCCTTGGAGGAAAGTTAGTATGTTGGAGTGCCAAGAAACAAAACTCTATGGCCATGTCATCAGCTAAAGCTGAATACGTAGCGGCCGCTGGTTGTTGTGCTCAAGTTCTCTGGATGAAAAGTCAGCTGGTTGATTATGGGATCACTTATGAAAAGGTTCACATATTCTGTGACAACACAAGTGCTATAGCCATCTCGAACAATCCGGTACTTCGTTCCAGAACTAAGCATATTGACATCAAGTATCACTTTATCAGAGATCATAATTTAAAAGGTGATATTGAACTTGATTTTATACCCACTGAATACCAACTCGCTGATATATTCACCAAGCCTCTGGCTGAGCCAAGTTTTACTAGGTTGGTTGTTGAGCTGGGTATGCTCAATATCGGTAAATAAATCTGATAAATGATCTCTGTCTTTGGGCATTTAAGGGAATTGAATGTAACGAGGTAGTTAAATTCCAATGGGAGTTAATATATTCCCATATTTAATTCAAATTATTATCCTTTATTGTCAACAACTTTCCCACTTTCCAAGGGGAAAGGAAAAATCACATGAAGAGTCAAGGGGTTCCACTTTTCCTAAAATCTAAACTTTTGCATTAAATGCTTTAATTGAAAAACGGCTAAACCTTTTATCAAAACCCTTGACTCATTTTTCAAACATCACATTACTCATTTCTTTCACATACACATATTCTTCATCTTCTTCACATCCTCCATTTCTTCGTTCCATCAACAATGGCGTCTTCATCAACAAAAACATCTTTCACCGTCTTGGCCGACTCAAACGTAGATTTTGGGATAACCGATGAAAAGATTGCCCTGAATAACTATGTAGCTATTTTGGAACATAACAACCCTCTCTACCAACCTTTGTTCTCCTTCCTCAAGAACTCCACCATTTTTGAAGCCATTACCAGAGAACCTTCCACATGCTACCACCAATACTTGAAGGAGTTTTGGTACCGCGTTGAAGTTGATCAAACCTATCACACATCACCTTCAACCTTTCCACACATCCACAACCCCTCACCTTTGATTTCTACACTTTTGCCAAAGTCATTGGACTTCCAGTCAATGAAAGCATGTCCGCTGTGCCAACAAGTGCCACAGTAAAGAAGGCTATGGCTACCCTTCGTCCTCATGATGACGATGACAAACCCTTCACCACCCAAGGCTTCCAAAGAAAATCATTGATAAAAGTGAATTACTTTTCACCCATCTGGAGGACGATGATGCTGTACATTGTGAAATGTCTGGGAGGAAACCCAAGGTCACATGATCAGCTTAATGATGCTCAACAAGCAATTGCTTACAGCTTAATTTGGGGGCAAGATATAGGGATCGCCCACGTACTTTACATTGACTTCATTGCAAAGCTGGAAAACAAAGGGAAAAAGAATCGACTGACCACCATCTGCTACACTAGATATCTCTCTCTCCTTATAGAGGATATGCTTGGTGAAACCTACACAAATGATGAACTTCACTCCTTCTCTCCCTATCACATCACTCCAGCCTCACTGAAGACTCCTTTGGAGGATGAAGTGCCTCTCACAAGGCATAGGATGCAGGTTGCTGGGTTACTCGTTGTTGATGGAGAGCCCTTTATCCCTCACAATGAGGTGAATGCTGAAAGAAAAACTGACAAGTCTTTGTCCAAAACCTCTCTGCAGTCCACTTCTCAGCCCAAGCCGCCAAGGACAAGAAGAAGAAGAGGAAAGGCATCCCCCTTTCCTCTGAAACCCCTTCTATTAATCCTTCCAAGACAAAGAAGACTAAGAAGAACACATCCCCTTCTCTAGAGGATGTGGTTGAAGAGCTTGCCGCTGACAAACAACCTGAGTCTAGTGTCTCCCAGTCAGCAAAGATGACTAAGAACCTTCTCAACGCTGATATCTCTCATGTATTAGTTTGCCATTTTATTCTCTTGGAGGTTCACATACAATCACTCTCAACATTCCGTAGGAGAGAGTGATGAAGTCTTAGGGTTTGCCTCAACCTATAGAGTGTTTGTGTCAGCACCTAGAACTCTTTGGATTATCTGTACACTCTGTCTTAACACAAGTATATGATTCATTTGTTCTCATAACGCACCCCGATGATCCTTCACCCTCTAGACTTTGCTCTTGACCATAACAACTTGAGCATGCTATAGGTCCTGACCCAAAGTCTCTGCACCTCACGTGGTCTCTCGGCCCCCTCATATGAAAAGAGTCCCAAATAATTTATTCTTTTGAGGGGACTGAATAATCACCCTCAATCTTCCTAGGGGCAGCGATAAAAGGCGACCATTACCTTCAAATATGTCACGACTAAAAAGAGTCCCAAAGAATTTATTCTTTTGGGGGACTGAATAATCACCCTCAGTCTTCCTAGGGGCAGCGATAAATGGCGACTTTTAACTTCCATGAACTCACAATTAAAAGAGTCCCAAGGAGCAATCCTTCAAGGGGAGCTGGATAATCACACCCAGCTATCCTAGGGGCAGCGAACGGCGACCATTCACCACATAATTTTCACAAATCAAAAGAGTCCCAAGGAGTAATCCTTATGGGGGAGCTGGATAATCATACTCAGCTATCATAGGGGCAGCGAATGGCGACCCTTCAACATATCTGTTTCACTCTAAAAGAACCCCAAGGAGAAATCCTTAGGGAGGGGGTGGATAATCACACCCATATTTCCTAGGGGCAGCGAATGGCGATCTATAACTTCATATTTTTTCACATTGGTTAGTAACAAATGTCATAACAGGCTCATAATCTTCATGAAGAACAGCAAAATGATGATGAATATTCTATTGCTGGTGATGAAAATGCTGAAGCCCCCCACATTGATCTGGATGCCATGTCAGATATTGATTCCATGCCAGAGGATGAGGTCTTCATTATTGAAGATGACCTGACCATTTCAGACTATGCTGATATGGATGATGATGATGACCAAGACACATCAGAATTAAAACCCATCTCCTTCCCATCAATGACAAATGTTCAAGAACTAGCTGCTAAGCAGCTATTGGAACAAAGGCTCCGTACACCAACCCCAGTCCCCTTCCCCACTTTGCCAAATGTCATGGAACTGGGGGCGATGAAACACTTAGAACATTTACAAAACCTCAAGCTTGTCCATGTTCCTCGAATGAAAGTTGTTCAGGAAATAGCCGCTGAGGATCTCTGGGTCAAGAGGGGAGACATTAGTAAAACCAAGCCAAAATTCACAAATGATGTCATCCTCTCTGAATTAAAAACACTCACCCATGCTACTGAGGAACTCACTACCACCCTAGAGACTTCACTAACTTCCTCTATGGAATCCTCTATGACTGCACTGCTTCCGTAACTGCTGGGAAATGCCTTTCAAACTCACCTCCTAGAAGTTCTAAGCTAGAGTCTTCAACAATACATACCATCTGTCCTCACCACAGCTGTGAAAGCAAATGTTGCTGCTATTGCCAAGGCATCTAAGCCTTCCAGGCACCTTTTTCAGAAGATACTACATGCGGAACTCAAAGAAATTTGCCTATTTGTTCATCAAGAATTTGTTAAGTTCCTTAAACTTGGATCAGGCACAGCTTCTGCCGGCGTTATCCCTAAGGGGGAGAATTCAACAACCTCCACCTCTGAAGAAGATGCAGACACCGCTCCACCTAAGGGGGAGCAATCACTCAAACAACCAGCTACCTCAAAAGTGATCCAAACTCCAAAACCCATCAGATCCTGTAACCCAGCACAGGACAAGGGAAAAGGAATTGCCATTGAGGCACCTGAAACAACCCTGAACTCCCTCCAAGAAGAAGGTAGATCCACAGCCAAGCACTCTGACTTAACCAAATTTAAGAGCGCTGATGAACCACCACTAACCCCAGAGCAAGCAAAGGCTCAAATCTTGGAACAACAAAGGTTAGCAAACATTAGAGCTGCTGAAATCAAAAGCAAGGAAGCTCTAAACAAACTACTCTCTCCTGCTGTAAAGGAAGCTTAGCTGAATAAGCTCAAAGAACTTGAAGTTAAAAGGAGCAACCTTCAAAAGGAATATGAGAGAATTGTGGACCAAAGAGCTGAACCCGGTCAAATCACCAAATATGCATGCTACACTAACAAATACAAAAGAGTTGTGATGACCCTTTACAGAGAAAACCAACTGACCAACTACAAAGTCTTCAGTAACTTTAAACTCAGAGATCTAGGCCTCTCTGAATGGTTAGAAATGTTGTCTCTTGCCCAAAAGAAGACTGGGCCTGGTGCTACCCAAATGATGAAAAACATTCAAGCTAAGCTGAATTGGGTAAGAGACACTACAAAGAAGTTGAAGGTACCTCTTCCCCTCAACTATCACAACAACAATCTTCTCAAGGACAAAGTAAAAGGAAAACCCAAATGGGGCCTCTGGTGGAAAAGCTGGTCACTGAGAATATTGTTGTAGATGGGATGCACAACAACCTGGTACTGCCCAAAGAGATCACTAAACCAGTGGGTGGCCAACTATACTCAGAACCAGAGATAGGTATGGTCTTTATGAATGGTAATTGTGAGTATTGCTTTCAGGGGATGAATGAACTACATATGGCGTAAACTATCCAACTCATCAGACTCAAACAGGGCATCCTAAGGAATTGCAAATTAGTTGATGATTTTGAGTTTGAAGTTGAGCTGATCATTAACTCTAGGAGTGACAAAGTTGAAGCCCAGAGAATCTATGATCAAGGCCTCGATCGCTGAAGAACCTTTTATTTTTGTTTATGTTTACACCACTGGGTGTTCTTGTAATAGACTATGTTCTTTATGTTTAATAAAACTCTAAGGTATGTTGGTTAAATTATGTGTAAGAAGAAGTTGTGTACTCACTTACAATAATTTTAGACTTAGCATAATTTATAAACGAATAGGGGGAGATTGTTGGGCCAATGAAAGTTCTAACTATGGCATAGTCTAGATTTGTTTAAATTAGACTAAGTGTTACTGATCGCTGAGAGGACAACGACAGAGACCAGACCAGTGGAAGGCAAATCCTCAGCTGGCACACCAGGAACATTCAAGTCAAAGACAACGTCAAAGAAGTCGAAGACAATCTGAAGTCATACTGACCAGCGATTACGGATAGCTAGGATGTAGAAGGAATGTGCTGGTGTTCAAGGATCCTTGAGTTGACAATACTCATAGATCACTTAAGAACCCTAGAAGTCTGAGACAATCAAAGCTTGTCGAATCCTTTATAGTTTAGGCGGGAGAATCTACCAAGTGTTTTGAGCGGGACAAAAAAAGAGATTCAAGATAAAGCCTAGTATGACCTAGTGGGACAAAAGGTGAACAGTTGGAAGAACTGTTCACCTAAAGTTGTTTAAAGGTATGTCTCGATTTGGACATGCATTTAATACGTTGTACTCTTCCATTCAGAAGATGACACGTATCAACTACTCCCACTAAGGAAGCAACCTCGTATCACTATAAATAGGAGTGAGAAAGGATAATTAAACCAACCCTTATGCTTGGATAAGTTATCTAAGTTATTTCTCACTTTAGAACCACTAGCCCTCAGCTGTCTACCAGCGTCTCATTGGTTCCCTTGTAAACATGAGTCTCGAATCTAGTTTACTTGTTTTAGGGTTCATTTCTTATTGTCATTCAACGAGTGTATTCATAGCACTTTGTAATACTTTGTTTATAACAGTTAACAAAGCATTACGCGTTTGAAAAGTATTTCATTGTGTTTTCGTGGTTATACGAGTTATAGTTTCAACAATTGTCATATTAAGGGACTTTCAGTTTCTACCACAAATCTTGTGTTTAAACTTGATCAAGATGAAAACCCTTCGAAGACTTGTAGATTAGAGGTGATCTTAACAACTAGCAAGGAGATTTCATGAAGATCAAGGGCTGATTTCTCAAGGAGTCTACAAATACTTGGTGATCCTAGAAGTGATGTTGATATCTTATATGGAGATTATTTCTTCCTATCATCTTGTTATTTTGAATATGTAATCTTGTATCTTCTTCATTTACGTATATGTATATGATGATGAATGATGATCAAAGTATTATTTGGGGATTTTGTGTTGATAAATTTGGTTAAAAAGATTAAAAGCTACATGAAAAGATGTTGAAATCATGTCTAAAATAGTAGGTTGTATAAAATAGTAAAATACCATATGATAACTTGTTAAAATGGCTTGGATAATTTAATATAAATTAAGGTATGGGACTTTTACATATGTGAGAGTTAGACACTCAATGGAATCCATAAAATGAGTGAGATATGATCAAAACAATATTGAAGTTCAAATCTGTATAGTCTGTTTTGGACAGACTGTTAGAGACATTTAGAGGTTGATAGAACAGTAGCTAAACGGGAGTTAATTGTAGCACATAATTTGTAGTTTGTGCTGCCCAAAAAGGAGCTTCTATCTCCTTGTAGAACTCAAGATATGGTAAAAATGGTGAAAGTGAAATTCATAATCATATTTGTAAAATAAAAGTATATATTATAAAATTAGCACTCAAGTAAAATTAATATAAAATGTATACCTAAAACCCACTAACTGATATATTACTTATAAATAAGTATATACTTTTATAAGTAAATGTGACATTTTATAAAATAGCAATTTTATATGTTTTATAAGTTATAAAACTATATACATAAGTTTTACGTCTTTTCGGCTAAAACCGAAAGATTAACGTTTTCGTCAAATAAAACTTAGACGGTCAGACCCTTCTAATGTAAACTTTTTATAACTTATCTACTGATGTATAAGTACATTTGACAAGTAAAAACCGATAAAACCCGAGCTTTATAACATATGGACATTAACGGGCCAAAGTAGCCTTATTGGACTATTAACCCAATTAGATTGGCTAAACACTAATGGACTTACTCATTAGGATTAACCCACTTGGGCCCTACATATGAGTATAGGTCTGGTATTAAAAGTATAAATGGACTAATATAATATAGGACGTAACACACGACTTGTAGAACAAGAAATAGAGATGATGAAGAACAAGATTATAACTAAGAATGGAATATTAGATTAGATGAAGAAGAAGGAAGAAAGATACAAAGTAGATGATTCTAGTGAGAGAAACTAAGGAGAGTTTCTCTCTCTAAAACAAGAAGAAGAGAAAATACTTTGAGAGACACACACACAAATGAGGTTGATGTGCCTTTTATACTAAGGCTTACAAGGTTAGGAGGCCTTCCTCATTTGTGTGTTTGGTACTAATTGCCGTTACATACCAAACAATAACATAGAACTCTCGACACCTTTGAATAACATTTTCCTTGAGCTTCACAACGGTATATTATATGACCATCACATTAAATACTTCTAACAATCTCCTCCTAAGGGGTGGTCATAT
Source organism: Glebionis coronaria (assembly GCA_025667525.1). Taxonomy (NCBI): domain Eukaryota; kingdom Viridiplantae; phylum Streptophyta; class Magnoliopsida; order Asterales; family Asteraceae; genus Glebionis; species Glebionis coronaria. The sequence goes on along the minus strand of CM046882.1, from coordinate 262,454,824 downwards.
AATATGTGACTTCACTTCTTTGACCATCACTTTAAATACTTCTAACAATCTCCCCCTAAGTGGTGGTCATGTATTATGTGACTTCACTTCTTTGTTGTTGCAGACTTTGAAGCTCGTTGTCTTGAGAGTTCTTTCATAATTCCTTTCATGACTTGTGATCTTGGATCTTTGATCTTTAATCTTTGCCTTGACTTGATCTTAAAACTTTTCCATCTTGTGTTCTTGTATATTTCCCCACATACTCAAACTTTGATTTGATATGAAAGCTTGTTAACAATCTCCCTTAATCATCAGAGTAGCGGAAGTATTTGTCCTTAGATGTTCTTGAGCTTTCTTCTTTTACATGAGCATGTGGTCTTGAATTACGACTCTTGAGGTTACTCCACCATTTGCATTCCTCTGGTTTCCCGATATACAGTACGAATACTGTACCTGTTACTAGGTAAGTTTAATGAACTTCCTTGACAGGGTTTTCGGCTGTGGTAGCCGTTCTCAATACTTGAATATATCAAAAGATACTTCATATTAAGGAGTGAATCATGCAGTTCCATTATGCTGATTAAGTCATCAATTCAATTTCCTGGAACAAGTTTGAATCAATTAAGAATCAAACCATTGTTGCTTTCCAGTTGACACAAGTTAGATTCGTATGGAATCTTACAAGTCACCTACCGCAATGCTGTTTGATGATGACACTTGAAGGATTTCCATTCGTCACTGTAAATACTGAGGTGTATTACTCTGAATGTTCTGGCAATATCATAAAGATATTGCGTCGAGACCTGGAATAAGTTTGAATCACAAAATAATCAAACCACTGTTGCTTTCCAGTTAACATATGTTCAATTCAAGTGAATCTTACATATGACCTACCGCAGTGCTGTTTGATGTTAACACTGGAAGGATTTCCATTCATCACTGTGAATACTAATGAGTATCACTCTGAATGTTCTGGCAATATCACAAGGATAGAGCGTAGGACTCTGTAAATTATCGCATGTGTTCTAGTGATGAACAACAATTGATATATGGAATAAGTGTCCTAATGAGATTTATGATGAATCTCGTTTGCTCTAGATTCTATAAGTGCTCGTTTATTTTGTGATCGGAGGATGGAGCAGACTGCCACGTTTTCAATATCTAGTATCTCGGAGTGAGAAAGTTGATAAAAATGAGTTGAACTCCGTGACAATAAAAAAACTTCTTTTGAGAAAAGCTTGAGTAGGCTGGAAAGGGTTGTGCATTGCATCACTAGGTCCATGATTCTTTGTCTTTAGTTTCAGAAATCATCAAAGTGATTCTGATAATAGATGTATTGACCCGGTTTCTGCCCAAGTTGTATGGAAGGCTATTTCTTTTTACCCTTTATCCTTACATTTCTTTTTCATTCTTCAACCCCTTCAATGCTTACTAAGACGTCATAACTAGTACCTTGTTGTGATTGTTCCAGTGTTGGCTTAAGTCATTAGTCAGCATTATTCCCGTACACTCAACTACTCCATCTTTCCTAAGGACTTCTTAATTATAATGGATTGTCCTTGGGAAGATCCCTCCGGTTCTGGTTGGATCATAGGATGAATACCTAACCACCTTTTGACACCAATACCGTCGTGAATTAATGTGTTGAAGGGTATAGACATCATAACCAGAAAAACCTGTTGAAAAAGCAATCAAGGTGTTGATGAAATCATTGTTTACACCTTGAAGGTTTTTTGTGTCACCAAAACGCTCCCCCTACATATGTGCATCATAAAAGGAAAGGTTTTTGCACATATTAGGAAGAGAAAGCACTTATATCAAAGATCTTATCCAAGATAACACATTTTAATCACTATTCTCCCCCTCAAAAATTGCATGACATTGAAATTTTTGTGAAATTAGTGATGAAACATGGAGAGAATAATGTTGCATGAAAGTTTGTACTCCCCCTCGAAATGAAATTCTAATTAAAATTAGGGGAGTATATGAGCACACAGTTTTGAATTACTTTGAAAAATTGTGCTCAAAAACCCGAGAAAACATACTTTCCCGTTGTTAAGGAATAATGTACATAAATTAACATTTTCCTTGTGTTCATGAGCTTATCTTTGAATGTTTTGATATAAGCCCATGACTGAGAAAAATTAATTTCTCATTGTTGAGGATAAGTGAAAGACTTTCCTTTCGTTGGGGACCGGGTTATAGTTTGACATGTGACTATAAGCCATTATGATAAGAAAAAAGAAAAGACATGTTTTGAAAACATTTGAACTCTCATTCTAGGTACGTCCATATTATCGATGCTAAGAGACATGTCGAGAAGAATATTTTTGGTATTTTTGAAATATTTTTTTTTTCGTTTTTTATTTAGTTTTTATAGGTTTTATATTTTTGTATTTTCATTTTCAATGTTTTTTAAAATAATCCAAAATAGACCTTTGTACAGTAGAAGAAGGTGATGTCGAATGTATAGAATTGGAACCCTTTGAAAAGTGGATTCACAATCCTATGTTGTACCTGGAATGACAGAAGAAGAGTTTGCACAAATACTAGTGTTAGGAGTAACAAATGCATTTTATACATTCAGAACACTCACATTAGTGCTGAAGCAGGTGTCATCACCCTTCTTGATGGGAATCCACTTAAGACCAACTTCCTTGAAGATCCTACCCGTTGGTTTCCACTGAAGACTAGATCTAGGAGTAGTGTTCTCTTGCATAGCGGAAGACTTCTTTGGAGAGAAACTAGGTCCTACACTGATCCGCCTTGAAGATTTCTTGTCATTGCTTTTCTTTGTGTCGGGTGTGAATCTATTGGTTGTCTTATGGGATTCTGCATCCTTTCTCTATGAGAAGGCACGCGAGTTTACCTCATATAGGTATTGCATAATGCAATGAGCATGATTTCCATAGTGAATTCCCTTTTTGCACGTGGGACATACAGGGAGTTTGGGATTCTCGAAAGGCCTTGTGTACCTACGATTTGCTGACCGTTTAGGCACCATGTTCGAAACACGACTACTCATTGGTGGTTGCCAATTCCTAGGTTGTTGGGAAAGGGTCCTAGGTTTTGGTTGATTACCATTAGGATTGTGTTGAACTCTAGCAGTTGCTTGGTTACTAGGTGGTGAATACACATGGTTTACTTTCTTAATGTTCCCTGTTTTCTTACCATCCCCTGGGTTGTTGATTTGAACAACGTCATTTGAACCTTTAGATTCCTTTGTGGGCATAAGAATCACATGCTTAGGAGTACTCTTAGGATTAATGGAAGGTGCATTCACATGGTTGGGTTTAGCAAAAGTGGGTTTTCTAAATGAAGGAACATAGGCTGATATGGCTGGTTTTGGAACAGTTGATTGCACATCAGTATTAGGAGGTAACCTAGAAACATTAGAAGGCGGTTTTCCTAAGATAGATGGCCTTGGTACTTTGTACGCATTGGGTTGTCTAACAACTGATTTTACAACCTTAGGTTCCACAATTTTTCCACCAATCTTTCCAACAAGTTTCTTCAACTCAGCAATCGCGATGGCCTTTTCTTGTAACTGTGCTTTTAGATCAGAAATATCCTTACTCTTTTCATTCAATTAGTGACATGATTCAGAGAGTTTTACTTGTAAATTACTCTCATCAGAAACATTTCCAACTTTGTTTTGCAAAGAAAGTTCAAGAGAATGACAATGTTTCTAAAGAAAATAATATCGGTGTTGAAGAATCGTGAACTCTTTTTGATTAACATTTGTTTAAGGCTCACTATCGCGACATTCACCTCCTAACTGAGCTTGTAGCTGTTCGATTGTTTGTTGTAGTTCATTGTAAGCTTTATCATACGAGATTTTGTCATCCTTATATTCATCACATTTTTGACATATTTATTCCAAAGATCGATGAATTCGTTATCCTTTTTGATGACATAAGACTCCATTTTCTATTTCGTACAATCAAGCTCATTTTGGAGGGTTGCATTGTCTGACCCAGAGATGTTTACCGTAACGGGGTTACTATCAACACAATCACCATTGTCACTTGATTTCGAGAGACATGCAAGGTCTCTTTCCAAAATATTAATTCTATCAAGAGATTCATTAGCCTCCTTCGCCAAATATTTAAAGTCTTCAACAAATTTGGCTAGTTCTTTTAGAAAAGCGTTCTCAAGATTGCCTATCCTCGCATCAACTTGATTAATAATCCGATTGATTTCAGTATGAAGCACTTTTTGTAACTCGACATGAACGGGTGATGTAAAGTTTCCTCCAGTCATTTTGGCATTAACAACCCGTTTGAGAATGACAAAATTATCTTTGAGCTCGTTTAGATACTTACGTGTGATACTCCGTTTCGGAGGGTCATCAGACAATTCCTCATTTGGTAGCAAAAGCATTTCAGAGCTCGTTTTAGACCGAACAAAAATAGTTGGAGGATTAACTTTTGGATAATAAACAGGTGCCACTTATTTATCAAGCTTTTTCATTCTTAAACGAGTCTCTACTACAAGTTTAGTAGTTTCCTCAAAATCATGCACACTAGGAGGATCATACTCATCAGACAAGAGCACACTACCATTATATAAGGTTTCATTAGTGGCCTGAACTTGCTTAAGATATCCTGGATTAGGAGGAAGGGGACAACCTAAGGCCAATTTGTATCGAGTGTAGTTTATCTCATTCACTTTTGGTGCGAGCATATTTATTATCTGCATAGTTTGGCCACGTTTTACCAAAAGGTTGTCTAATTCCCTAATCCTATCATGAGCTTTGCAAAATCCTCAAGAAGCCCATCTTCTCGAATTTTGAAATCATGTTTTAACTTTTTTCGTTCTTCTTTTAAATCCAAAATAATAGATTTTTCAGTTGAAAGCTGTTTGTTAAGAGATGTGATTTCATAATTCAATTCGCTTATCTTTTTAGCACTACTCAAGTGTAAGGCATTTAATTTCTTATTGGTGTGTTTTTCTTGATAAACCGATGTAGCATGAGATTGTTCAAGTTTCTTGATTTTAGCATGATGAATCTTAAAACTTTCCTCATGTTCCTTATATCCCGCAAGTTCAGTGGTTAATTTGTCATTAGTTTCTCTAAACTTATCATTAACCACATTCGCAGGAGAAACATCCTTGGCAAGCTTATCAAATAATGATTTATAATACGCATGCGTCTCGTCAGGAAGGGTTGTAGGTTGCGCTACTTGATCTCCACTAAGGTCCACACTGGGCGCATTAGAAATAATATTGCTATTATTCGTTTGAACCCCGTGTGTCTCAGTGGAAGGCTCAAGTGACTCAGTATACTCTTCCTCCTGATTAGACATATTATATAACTCATTATCATTGAGACGTGGGTGTACCTCAGAGGAACCGTCTGAATCATACACAGGAGCTCTGTCGGGTTGAACTACCGATGTGAATGATTGTTGCAAATTAGCCATCAGGATGGAGTCGGTAGTCACCTCTTCTTCCTCATCATATGCTGCTGCAGATGCCATGAGATCAAACTCTTCAACTAGAAGTGGAATTCCTGCTTTTTCCTTTTGTGCTATAAGAAGCTGAGACTTGAGATGGGCAGCATTCCTCTTCTTTCTTACATGGCTATCACGATGCCCAAAACCCGCAGCATCACTGTCTTGTTGATAAGTCATAGTAGAAGTCATGTGAAAAAACAGGATCTCAATTCGTAGAAAGCGTGTGATGTTGTTGAAATTTCGAAACTTCCGATTTTTTCTCAGTCCGACAATAAATTCCTCAGTCCGACAAAACGGTAAGCTGAAAAAATTGTGTATCGCCAAATTTTGAAATTGAGTTAGAAATAGCCAAAAACTAGTAGGGAAAAAAATTGATTTTACTTGACCTAAAAATTTTAAGTCTTTTTTTTAATCTTCGTGTAAACTATGTTCCGGGACTAGTCTAGATAGTGGCTATGTCTAAAAAAATACTCAAATAAAATTTAACTAAACAGATCTCAATGTCTCATCGCAATGTCACAGTTCTGTCGCAATCCAATCGCAGTGAGGAAGTAATTTTGTCGCAATCCCAATCGCAATCCCCAGTCGCAATCTCAATCTCAATATTACCAATCTCAATCTCAATATCACCTGTCGCGATCTCAATCACAATATCACCAGTCGCAATCTCAATCGCAATAACCAGTCGCAATCCCAATCGTAATAACCAGTCACAATCTCAATCGCAATATCACCCAGTCGTAATCTCAGTCGCAATAACCAATCGCAATCTCAATCGCAATATCACCCAATCACAATCTCAATCGTAATATTGATCGCAAAGATAAAACCTTTTACTTTGCGATGGGTTCCATTCGCAATATGGTGCTGTTCCGAGATTTTTGGTAAAAAAATGAGATTTTTTACAAGAAATCCGTGATTTTAACCAACCCAAAGTACCCAAATCTCTACCACAACTACGTAGAAGATACATGGAACACTTGGACTCACAAAAAGCACGAAATTTTTTTAAAACCGTGAGGTTTTTGGTCCAAAACTCACGAAAACCAATAACCAAAAATAACACCAAGTAGCAATCCACGAATCCCTTGGCGAATGATACCACTTGTACGACGTAACACACGACTTGTAGAACAAGAAATAGAGATGATGAAGAACAAGATTAAAACTAAGAATGGAATATTAGATTAGATGAAGAAGAAGGAAGAAAGATACAAAGTAGATGATTCTAGTGAGAGAAACTAAGGAGAGTTTCTCTCTCTAAAACAAGAAGAAGAGAAAATACTATGAGAGACACACACACAAATGAGATTGATGTGCCTTTTATACTAAGGCTTACAAGGTTAGCAGGCCTTCCTCATTTGTGTGTTCGAGACTAATTCCTGTTACATACAAAACAATAACATAGAACTCTCGACACCTTTGAATAGCATTTTCCACGAGCTTCGCAACGATATATTATATGACCATCACTTTAAATACTTCTAACAGTATTGGGCTTTTAATAAGCTTATTGGGCCTCAATATATAAATAAGTGAAACTAGTGTAACTAGTCAAAAATTTGACTAACACATAACACTATAATGTGTATAAAGATATAAAATCCCACTTGATCATCATCATACTTATGATATCATCATATATACATAGCCATTGTTTTTATAAAGTCATTGGACAAGATTCTAAGATGAATATTATTTGTCTAGGTTTCTGTGATTGAAGCACGTATCGTACATTCAAATCGCCGATAACCGCCTTTCCCAATCAACGTGAGTTCATAGCCTCGCACTCTTTTACATGTTTTATGAAATGTTCTATAAACCCGTGAGGGAGATAACATGCTAGTTTTAATAAAATAGGACACCAGTTGTCTCGATTGTTTGCTTATTGATTTGGACCCGAATGATTATATGACCCGATGAATGATTATATGACCCGATAAATGAAATTAAATGGAATATACGTATTGAATTAAGATATATTGCGTGACTGGCAATACGGGTCTTATTATTGATATTATGTTCGTGTTTTGGTTTTACATAATCATTTTCATATAACGGTTTTTATTAAACTCTATACAATGTTGTAAAACGTATTGTATGATGTTTTTACGCCAATGGTTCTTATAATGGGTTTGAAGGCTGAAGACTATATTATGATTTACGACTAAGAGTTGTATAAAATGTCATTGGCCTATTTTATGGCCTACTACAAAATGATGTCGGTAATAAATATATACCGATGATATATTAATGGTTTTTATTAAACTCTATGAAATCACTCGGCGTTTTCGCTGACCTTTTGTTTTAACATTTTTTATCTCAGGTACTTGAAGGTAATTCTTTGGAAGACGACAAGAATTTATGGCCCGTAATTTAATAACAATTTCCATTCAAATGTTTTATAAAATTGTATGAAATACTATGACTTGGGACCTATTTAAATTTGATATTCATGAATGGAAAATGATTTATTATTAAACGACGCGATTTTAAGCGTTGTCTATGATTTGATTAATGTGCTATCCCGTAACACCAACGACTCTTCCGCTGAACTAAAGTATGAATATTTTAGGGTGTTACAGTTTGGTACTAGAGCTCTCGTTATAAAGAACGAAATATTTTTAAAACCAAGGTTTTGAATAAAACATTTCAAAATCTTTTAACTATAAACATTTTTCTCAAAATGTCTAAAAATCTTTTGACTATAACGGTGCCGAAGAATTCCCGAGTTACCAACAAGGCCAGACTGAGAAGTGTTATTCTAATATATATAACTTGGACTATATATATATGATGTAATTTGATTATGATAGGTGTGTAAACACCCATCCTTTTTACCACTTAATTACAATAATAACCGGAAAAAAACGTGTATTTTATGTCATTTATGTCAGAATTATGCGTGGTTTCTGTTTTTGTTGTGATTTAGGACGAAAAGGTGAAAAGTGGAGAAAACACGGGCATTTACGGGCTTTTATTGAAGAAAAAGATGAAAGACGAAGTCAAGAAGTCAAGAGTGCAAAAAGAACGGAAGTCCAAGACCAATTCTGAAGATTTATCGAAGAAAAAGTCAAAAGACAGAAGTTTACTTAAAGCCGAAGAACTCAAGTCTAATTTATTGAAGAATTAAAAGACGAGTTCAAAGAATTTCCAAGCCAAAAGTCATTAAAGTCCAAGATTAAAGAAGATTAAAGGCTTAAGCACCTAATGGTGCAATTAAGAGAAAATTAAGGAGGGGAGGAAGCTTCCTAAGCACTCCTTAATCCTCCCTTATATATAGATTAGGATTAGATAATTTTCATTTTTGTTGGCTAATAGTGACAATTAGTTCTTCCACTTTTAATTACCTTGTCATTTAATTACTTGTCTTGCACCTTAATTACCATTTAATTTCAAGTAAGTGTTCTTTTAATTCTTGTTAATCTTTATCTTTATTGTTTGATCTCATCATACCTTTCTTTAATCTTTGATTTTTATGTTTATGTTCATGTTCTTATTTTGATCAAAGTGGGTTTTGATTATTGTGGTTAGTTTTGTTAGTTTTATTGATTTGGATTGTTTGTTTATGATTATTAGATGTTTTGTTATTAGTTTGGTTTAATCTTGTGGTTGATTTGATTTAGTTTTCGTTAGATTCGTGCTATCTTGTTCCTCGTGTTCTTCGTTTTTGCTGTTACTGTATCTTGCTCAGGAAAGTATTCCGGATCAAGCCAAGTGAAGAAGTTCACAACTTGTTCATTCGGAACTTTTTCCGAACCGGTATAAGTTCCGAACCAAGAAAGTTCTGAACAAAAGTTCTGAACCAAGAAAGTTCTGAACCAAGAAAGTTCTGAACCAAAGTTCCGAACCAAGCAAAAGTTCTGAACCAAGGAAGTTCCGAACCAAAGTTCTGAACCAAGCAAAAGTTCTGAACCAAGGAAGTTCCGAACCAAGCAAAAGTTCTGAACCAAGAAAGTTCTGAACCAAAGTTCCGAACCAAGCAAAAGTTCTAAACCAAGAAAGTTCTGAACCAAGAAAGTTCTGAACCAAAGTTCCGAACCAAGCAAAAGTTCTGAACCAAGGAAGTTCCGAACCAAGCAAAAGTTCTGAATCAAGGAAGTTCCGAACCAAAGTTCTGAACCAAGCAAAAGTTCTGAACCAAGGAAGTTCCGAACCAAAGTTCTGAACCAAGCAAAGTTTCGAACGAAGGTGACATTCCGAACGAGTAATTATTCCAAGTGAGGTATTTTCAGGTTCTTTTTAGTTTCTGTTTTTAATTTTTAATTTTCAAGCTTTATTTTTCCCGCCTTTTTCCGTAGTCGCACTTTAAGATTACTTGCCTTAGATTTATTTTAGCCTTGCCTTAGTTTAAGTTTTAGTTGCGTTTTAAGTTTGCCTTAGATAGTTTTAAGTTTGCGTTATTTACTTTAAGTGCCTTTTAATTTCTCGTCACGCTTTTAAATACTCGCCATTTATTTTTAAAATAGAGTTAGATTTAAACTAATTGCCCTTTACTTTAATAGTTTTGCACTTTTAAATACTACAACGACACAACTATTTGTTCCACCAAAGAACGACTGAGTCACACATAGAACCTAGATCGATTCGATTAGACGAACATCAACGAATCTTTCTTACTAGGTAAAAACCTTGTATCAAATGGCACCGCTGCCGGCTCTTTTCGTAAAGATTAACGGTTTTCTGTGAGAGACGCGTTGCTTTTTGGGATCCGTTCACTTGTGAGCGTTACTTTTCTTGCATAAAAAAAATCAAATTTCAAAAAACCATAAAAATTAAAAATTGATAAAAATCCATAAAAATTAAAAATTTCAAAAATCCAAAAAGATTTTATTTTTATTGTGTATATATATTGTCTTTGTGTTTGGTATTGTTTTCTTTTGCCTTTGTAGGTGTATGCGTACTAGATCTTCTAATTATCAAGAGCCCGAGACTCGAGAAGATTTAAGTATGTCAGGTGTTAACAACAACAATAATCCACCGCACCTCAACAATAACAACAATGTTCTTCCACAGCCCGATCTTCGGACAATGGAGGATCTTTGTCAACCTACCATGTTTGGACGAGGAGGACCGATTGCGCCGATGCAAATCACGGCTCCGGAGTTTTCGTTGAAGCACCACATGATTCAGCAAGTGCAAACAAATCCTTTTAGAGGAATGCCTGATGATGATGCCAACAAACACCTCGACAAATTCATTACAATCACCCAAAGCATGAAGTTGCCTGGTGCCACAATGGATGTTCTACACCTTCAACTCTTCCCAAATACTTTATCACATCATGCCGAGAAATGGTTTGATCGTCTCCCGAAGAATTCAATTCATACATGGGATGACATGACTCAACGCTTTTTGTCGCGCTACTTTCCACCATCCATGGTCACGAGCCTTCGCAATCAAATCAGCGGTTTCATGCAAGAACCTGATGAATCTCTCTTTGATGCTTGGGAAAGATATAATGTCTTGATCGATCGTTGCCCAAACCACAACATGTTCCTTATCACATTGATTGATACTTTCTACAATGGATTGACTTTTCGTGATCGTGATACGATTAATGCAGCCGCCGGTGGCACATTCATGAATAGGAGACCCGAGGAGTGTATAGAGCTTATTGAGAACATGACTACTCATCACAAAATTTGGGATTCCTCCGCTTCTTCAAGGAACCACCCGAGAGTCAATGTTTCTTCAACTTCAGCAAACCTCGATATGACCGAATTCACCCTCATGATGACTGAAATGAACAAAAGTATCTTGCTTCTCGCTTCAAACCAACAACAAGTTAAAGCGGTTGTTAATCCTTGTAAAACATGCGGCGGTCCTCAACCATACACCGATTGTCCTTCTACTCAAGGAAATCCGGAAAATGTGTATGCGGCTTATGGTAATTATTCACCGGAAAATTACCAAGCTCGACCTCAAGGGGATAGAAATTTGATGAGTTACCGGTCCAACAACTACCTTTCACCCGGTTTTTCTCCTAAAAACCAAAATCCCGCCAACAACTACAATAGAAGCAACCAAATCCCACCAAGAGCTTCTAATCCTTATCACCCACCCACCCAACAAGCCCCACCCATTAACCCCGATGTTGAAGCTTTGATGAGAACCCAAGGTTAGCAAATCAAGAACCTGCAGAGCCAAATCATCAATCTGAAAGGAGATATCACCAAGCAAGGAAATGACATTAGATCCGAGCTTCGAGATAATATTCAATCCTCCTTCAGCACTCAAATGAATGATATTAAGAATATGCTGGCTAGTTTCTTGCCCACAGCTCAACCTTCTACTTCGAGTTCTCTACCTTATAACACCGTCACCAATCCGCGAGCAAATGTGAGTGCTATTACTACCCGTAGTGGAGTCACCATCGTAGGACCACCTATCCCACCCCCATCATCTACACCTCCTCCACCACCATTTATCCCTACTCCTCCTACACCTAGTATTAGTGCACCATTACCGTCTCCGCCTCATGACGATGTCCCCAGTAAGGACCCTTCACCATCTCAACCTTTACCTACACCTACACCTTCACCACCCAAACCCAATATCCCTTATCCATCTCGTATAGGCAAGACCAAAATGCACACAAAGGATGACGTTCAAGTGTCGAATTATTTGAAGATGATCTCTCAAATGAATTTCAACATTAGCCTCATTGAAGCACTTGTCCACATGCCGAAATTTGTGAAAGCATTCAAGGAATTTCTTAACAAGAAGGAGAAGTTGATTGAGCTCGCCAACACACGCTTAAATGAAAACTGTTCCGCAGTTATTCTTAAAGAACTTCCGGAAAAGCTTGGAGATCCCGGTCGTTTTGTGTTGCCTTGCATCTTTAACAAAACCGAAGAATTTACTGCCCTTGCTGATCTCGGGGCAAGTATTAATCTTATGCCTTTGAGTGTTTGGACAACACTATCATTACCCGACCTTACTCCAACAAAGATGACTCTTGAACTTGCAAATCGCACTCTCGCTTACCCCGTTGGTATTGCCAAAGACGTGTTCATTAAAGTTGGCACATTTACTTTCCCGGTCGACTTTGTAGTTGTTGATTATGAAATGGACCCTCGTATTCCTTTAATACTTGGTCGGCGATTCTTGAGAACCGGACGAGCTCTAGTTGATGTTGCCGAAGGTGAGTTAATCTTAAGAGTCAGGGACGATGCACAAGTTTTCAAAATGGGGAAGCTTACAAGCAAATCCTATGGACGAGAATCTGCGAATATGATTAATGTGCTCGATGATTTTGTCATCTACAACAATCCTCTATTCGAGTCTTACATCGATAATCCACTTTTTGAAGATGATGTGGATGATTCTCTCTCCAATTTGGAACCTTCTCCCATTTATGATTCTCCACCGATCTTTGTTGCTTATAATGATGATTCTAGCTAAGATTCAGATGATTTTGATGATTGTACTTCTGAGTATCCCGACCTGCCCACTTATGATGATTTTGATGAGGCCGATACTCTTTCGAGTGATTCTTCCCATAATGAAGATCCTCCACCATCACTTGATCCTACTTTGGATGATTACTCATTTGAGGAAGATTTCTCTACCTTTCTCAATACTTACTTCCCTCATGAGAGTGATGCACCTCCTTTGGACTTTGAAGATTATCGTCTTGATCCTACTTTGGATTTGAAGAAAATTCTTTCAAAGGAGAAGCAACCGGTCGACACTAACATCCGCAGCACATATGATTTAACACCTCTTTATCTACCTTCTGAGGACGAGGTTGTGCATCTTCTTTGCGGATCTTCTTCACACTCTGCTGAGCCTGAGTGCTATTTTCCCTTAAAGGAAAAGGTGTTCGACCCTGGTATTGATATTCTTCAGCCATCTCAGTATCCACCTGATGAAATAAAAGGAAAAGTCTTTGGAACTATTGAAGACATGCTTGCACCTCACCATACTTGCTCCCACCGTGCGCCATCGCTACTTAAGGGAACCTTGCCTATTCCTCTTCGGCTTTCCTTGTTCGCCTTAAGCTTGTGCTATTTGGACGAAAACTATGTCTTTGATCCCGATGGATATGTTTCATGCTTCTTCCTATGGTAATCAAGGTCGAGTCAGGCTCACGACTCGGTAATAAAAAATCAAGCACTTCTTGGGAGGCAACCCATGTATCTATCTTTTCGCTTTCTTTATCCTAAGTATAGGGGAGACCCGTTGGTGTTTGCTATTTCCTCTCCTCTCTTAATCAGGGATTCGAGCTTCAAAGATCCACTCTTGATGATTCTTGACAACCCGTGATTCCGTGTTCACTTCTTCCCGGTTCTATCCTAAACTCTTTTCGATTCAGTATTTTATATTTTCTCAATATTAAAATAGGAATCTCTTTAGTTGTCTTTTCCTTAGCGAGATTTAAACAAAGTGCACATTGTCCTAAGTGTAGGGGAGTTTACTCCCACATGCTTAAACATTGAGGACAATGTTTATATTAAGTGTAGGGGGGACTTCTATCGAAGTTAAGTGGTCTTTTCCTTGTATTTTTCCTCATTTTAACCGGAAAATCAATTTTTTGACATTTTTCAAAATTTTTGATCTATTTTGGCCTATTAGTTTTTCCCTTTGTATAGTTATTTTCTTTCCTTATTAGAATAAATGTTTAATAAAGTGGTTTTAATTTTCAAATGTTGTGAATCTTTTGACTCAACCCGAGTTTACTTTTCTAAGTTTACTCTAGCTAGTATCCTTAACATGTTTAAGTCAAGTTTTGCTAGGCTTTTATATAGGGAGCTATAAAACGCGAAGGTCTTAACTCTCACGAGTTAAGAACAAGAACTTTTCGCAAGTTCCTATAAGTGATCCTAGAGAGTCGTTTATCAAGGGAACTTTAAAATGCGATTTCTAAACTTGAAAAAGTCTAAGAGTTTGCAAGATCCTATAGGCGACTCGAAAACCCAAAACTTTGATTTAATAGGCTAAGCATCCACGAGTCTCATTCCTTGAGATTTTAAACTATGGAGAACGAGAGATGATAGAGCCAATTATAAGTTTGGTATTCTTTCGGGAATTTATGTGAGTTAATTATAAGCCTATTCTCCCATCGCCTGCTAATAAATTTATCTGCAATAAATAAGGTTGTACGATTTGAAAAGTTACTTAGCTTCTAGCCCAAGATCGTTTAAAAGTTGCTCGGTATGGATTAGATTTCATAGCCATTTCATAACTTATTGAAGCGGGATGCGAAGATTGGCGAGTCCAAAAAGGTCCTAACAAGACATGAGGGCTACATTTTGTTGCTAAAGATCCAAAAGTGATGTGAAGAATCATTTATCAAAGATCAATATGAAGGATCGAGACACACGACAAAAAGGAAAAACTCCCCAAAAGTCATGGAGAAGTCTATCCGAAAAGGCCCTAACAAGGTATGAGGATAAATAAAGCCAAGTCCAAAAAGGAGGCGGATCGTTGTATATCAAAGTCCAAAATAAAGATTGGAGAAAAATGAAGAAGTCGTGGTCCAAATATGAAGAATCTCTCAAAACTTCAAGTGAAGAAATTCCTATATGAAGATAAGACCATTATTTCATGAACGTCTCTCAAGGTTTGATGTATGAAGTCGCTGCCATATATCGGTCCGAGAAAGGTCTCAAATCGTGAAGCGAGTTATGCCAAGATATGAACTTTATGAGGTCCCGAGAAGCAGTTTTAAAAGACTTTGTCCTTTAGATAACTATTGATTAAATCGTTCACTTTATTTTCGGGCTAAATAACTATCGAAATAAGTCAAGAATGCATCCTCGTGATCATTCAAGACAACAATAAAATATAAGAGATACACCTAGGAATAAGGGAGTCTAAGTGAATAATTGGCCCACATGAGTTCGTGTTAGTTTTCTAACTTATAATAACAATGATCTCGTTTTTAAGCTTGGTTTGGAGAAAGTGAAAACTTGAGGATGGTGATTATTCATGACATTTCCAAAACCCAAGGTATGCTTTTGATTTCTTTACTTTAATGTTTATAATTTTATGTCTCTTTAATAAAGGCCAACGTGGATTGATTATGATGAAAAATGTAATCTTGCTTTGTAACTAATGCATTGCATGAGGACATTGCAATGGTCAAGTGTAGGGGATTTGATAGGTGTGTAAACACCCATCCTTTTTACCACTTATTTACAATAATAATCGGACCAAAACGTGTATTTTATGTCATTTATGTCGGAATTATGCGTGGTTTGTGTTTTTATTGTGATTTAGGATGAAAAGGTGAAAAGTGGAGAAAACACGGGCATTTACGAGCTTTTATTTAAGAAAAAGATGAAAGAAGAAGTCAAGAAGTCAAGAGTGCAAAAAGAACGGAAGTCCAAGACCAATTCTGAAGATTTATCGAAGAAAAAGTCAAAAGACGGAAGTTTACTTAAAGCCCAAGAACTCAAGTCTAATTTATTGAAGAATTAAAAAAAAGTTCAAAGAAATCCCATGCCAAAAGTTATTAAAGTCCAAGATTAAAGAAGATTAAAGGCTTAAGGACCTAATGGTGCAATTAAGAGAAAATGAAGGAGGGGAGGAAGCTTCCTAAGCACTCCTTAATCCTCCCCTATATATAGATTAGGATTAGATCATTTTCATTTTTGTTGGCTAATAGTGACAATTAGTTCTTCCACTTTTAATTACCTTGTCATTTAATTACTTGTCAAATTTAAATACTTGTCTTGCACCTTAATTATCGTTTAATTTCAAGTAAGTGTTCTTTTAATTCTTGTTAATCTTTATCTTTATTGTTTGATCTCATCCAACCTTTCTTTAATCTTTGATTTTTATGTTTATGTTCATGTTCTTATTTTGATCAAAGTGGGTTTTGATTATTGTGGTTAGTTTTGTTAGTTTTATTGATTTGGATTGTTTGTTTATGATTATTAGATGTTTTGTTATTAGTTTGGTTTAATCTTGTGGTTGATTTGATTTAGTTTTGGTTAGATTCGTGCTATCTTGTTCCTCGTGTTCTTCGTTTTTGCTGTTACTGTATCTTGCCCAGGAAAGTATTCCGGATCAAGCCAAGTGAAGAAGTTCAAAACTTGTTCATTCGGAACTCTTTCCGAACCGGTATAAGTTCCGAACCAAGTAAGTTCTGAACAAAAGTTCTGAACCAAGAAAGTTCTGAACCAAAGTTCCGAACCAAGCAAAAGTTCTGAACCAAGGAAGTTCCAAACCAAAGTTCTGAACCAAGCAAAAGTTCTGAACCAAGGATGTTCCGAACCAAGCAAAAGTTCTGAACAACGCAAAAGTTCTGAACCAAGAAAGTTCTGAACCAAAGTTCTGAACCAAGCAAAAGTTCTGAACCAAGAAAGTTCTGAACCAAATTTCCGAACCAAGCAAAAGTTCTGAACCAAGGAAGTTCCGAACCAAACAAAAGTTCTGAACCAAGGAAGTTCCGAACCAAAGTTCTGAACCAAGCAAAATTCCGAACGAAGGTGACATTCCGAACGAGTAATTATTCCAAGTGAGGTATTTTCAGGTTCTTTTTAGTTTCTGTTTTTAATTTTTAATTTTCAAGCTTTATTTTTCCCGCCTTTTTCCGTAGTCGCACTTTATGATTACTTGCCTTAGATTTATTTTAGCCTTTCCTTAGTTTAAGTTTTAGTTGCGTTTTAAGTTTCCCTTAGATAGTTTTAAGTTTGCGTTATTTACTTTAAGTGCCTTTTAATTTCTCGTCACGCTTTTAAATACTCGCCATTTATTTTTAAAATAGAGTTAGATTTAAATTAATTGCCCTTTACTTAATAGTTTTGCACTTTTAAATACTACAACGACACAACTATTTGTTCCACCAAAGAACGACTGAGTCACACATAGAACCTAGATCGATTCGATTAGACATACGACAAAGAATCTTTTTAACTGGCCAAAAGCCTTGTATCAGATTACATGATTGTTTGATGATTATTTTAATATTTATACAAGGTATTTATACGACGTAGATTGTCACAAGAAACCCTGACTCCCCTAGCAAATCAATCGAAGCTATTCCCGTAGGAATTCTAGCAATCCTAGATCTAAACCAAGTTGTGGATGTTTAAGATCCCAACAAAATGGTTGATATTCGTAGAAATGTTGGTATTTGTTAATTATGATATTAAAGAAGAATTGATTAAATCTGATGTCGATGTCATGATGATCTTTCCTTATAGAGTGGAGTTTGACAAAACCTTACCACCTAGAAAGGTGTCATCTGATTCGGTGTCACCCAATTCTTAAATTTGAAATAGAAAAGGCGAATGTTGCACTTGAGGCTGTCATTGGAACCATTACACAAAATCCTCATGCCACTAGTATCTTTCCGAGAAGTCTAATTGAAGGTGTGAGTCATTTCATACTAGTGACTCATTTGATAACTATTGTTGTAAGAGCTATAGGATTGGAAATTAAGTGTTGATCATATCGATCTTTTATTGCCCTATTAAGGTCTAAAAATAAGGTTGAAAGTATTGAGAAATGAGGTAGGATATCACATTGAGTATGATTTGGTTGAAACTTGAATGAAGTAAAATTTAACCCGTACGGAATATGAGATTTTTAAGAGGAAGTCGTTAAGTTCCGTGATTGAATTATAAGGTTTTAACTGATTGTTGGTTTGTTTTAAGGGTTGTTCCTAGGCCATTGTCCACTAAAGAGGATGCCCAGTGTCCAAGAAATAAATTGAAGAAATCTTCTTCTGAATTAGGACCGATGGATCTTCCGGGACAGGTGGAACACCTAATGAATCTTGTAGATTAGTATTCGTTGTGGTATCTTTTAAGAATCCCTAACTTAACTGAGACATCAGTTGGTAGGATGAGTTCTTGGAATTGTACGACATAGTGACACATAATGTGTTACGGTACAATTTTGACTTGTTTGTGATTAATGAAAAGACTACCTTTGATTGCTAAATTTTACATGTATCGATGTTATCTATCTTTTCTTGCTTGTTCCTAATGTTCGCATTAGTGATGCAACCATTGAACAAGTACTCATCTCGATTTGAGTCACGTTGTGGATTATTCTTTTTGAGTGCCATCGAGGTCATGAACCTCATGATTATTTGGCTATGCTCATTTCCTATCATATTGTAGTTAGTTCTTGGTGAACGACTTTTCATCACTCTTTTGCAGATCACTCATAGTTTTTATAAGTTAAAACAGTATCCCTTGAGAAAAATTGAATTTTCATCACCATATGGATTATTCAAAGCGAGATTTATAAGTAATCATTATCGAAATGAAGTTGTTTATGAAATACCTTGGAAAACTTAATTGTTTCCATAACAAAGAACATCTCTGTATATTTATTTTTGATTCTTATTCAAGAATTAAGCATGAAAATATTTTTATTTTAAACATGATGACAAAGTTTTGACGAACTGAGTATTGCATCGTTAATCCTAAAATTGTATGTAGTTGCGCGCCTACATACAATTTGGAAGGGACCATGCAAGGCTGATTAGTAGTCACCATGAAATTATTAATAAACACTAAATTTTCTTTGTAGATTGTGAAAGATTAAATTATATGAGAGCTACAAGAAGTGCAAAAATAGGGACATATTGTTAAAAACACCTACATATGTGCCCGTACCATTTATTCTTCTGAGTCGAATTTACACATCTGTGTATATTGTCTTAATTGACAATTAATATCCCCTTCTTGTCAAATTCTCTCGTAGTGAGATTCTTTGGAAAAGTATCTAATTATCGAGTATTAATACCCGACTGGGTGTATCGACGTTCCTATCATTTGTTTTGATTAGATTTCATTTGAATGACCTGGGTAACGATCCAAGGAGCTTTCGAATGCGTACTCAAATCATGAAAACATGGGATGTATCCATGTTCGTTAATGTTATTGTCTTTATCTGTTTTGAAATTGTCTCGCGTAGATTATGCGTAGACCTTACTCTTTTAATGGTAACTATGTCCCCATATATCCTTGAATTTGTGAAGGGTTACGAGTTATTATTAATCTTTTAAGAATTTCACATCTTATCAACGACAATAAAACTGAAAAGTTGGTAGTGCCAGTAGAATGGATTGATTGATTATGACATGATGTCATTGTTTTAATTGATGGGAACTCGACTAGAATCCCCTAAAAGATAAGATGTTGATTATCAAAAGTGATCCAAATAATTCTTGATGGATGACCATATCCTGCATTTAGACTTGAAATTATACCCTGACTGGTTATAAACTAGTCATAGACCTTGTAATCTAGAAGGAACCTAAGGTGGATTTATTAAAAGATGTTTTTGTTATCTGAAACTTTAGGAGGTATTTGCTTGTGAAATACCTAGACTTTCGCCATTAAGGCAAGTTTAATTTGGTATTGATTATATTCTCGGTGCTGCACCTGTGGCATGTGCACTGTATGTCAGCACCATCTAAATTAAAAGAATTACCGTGCAACTGAGAGAGTTGTCAGAAAAAGCTTTTATTTTACCGAGCTCGTCATTATGAAGAGCTATGGTGTTATTATTCCTTATATTTGTTGAATTACTGTGAGCTAGGTAAATTGATGATCAAAATCTATATCCACTACCCAAGATGATAGATTTGTTCGATCATTTACAAGGTTCTAGCGTATATTCAAGAATTTGATCCACGACATGCTTATCATCAACTTCGCATCCGCAAAAAAGATTATCTATTCCAATCACTACATCCGGAACTGGTAATGAACATTATGAGTTTCATGTTATGTTGTTTGGATTGACCAATGCACATGTACCATCTATAAATATGGTGAATCACGTGTGTAGGCTGTAATTAGATAAAATCATGCTTGTGATCATTAAGGACCATCTGTTTGTTTCTAAGAATAAGAAGGAGTTAATAATCATTTATAGACTGCCCTGCGTTGGCCGAACAATGAAAACCTATACCTTGAGTATTTAACATGAGATTTAAGGCTTAATCCTTTACATTATTTGACCGTGTGATTAATAGATAATGGAATTGATATTGACTCTTCAAAGATTAGAGCGATTAAGGCTTTGGGTTATACCAAAAAGAAAGTGCAAAAATGTTTTGACAAATATTTATCGAAAGATTTTTAAGGAATCATTCCCTTATACCCAAATCATTTAACTAAACTCCTTTAGGGGTAAATGTTTGTGTATACCTCAAGACAACCTAAGAGGGATTGAGGAAACCATTTAACATGACTTGGAATTTGTAACGACAATTTTTTTACTTCTCAAACTAAGAAAATTTTGACCAAAGTATAAACAAAGAATTTTTCGAACATTGACGGATCTTATTTATTATTTTCGATAAATCAACAAAAATCGTGTTAATTAAACTCAATTTTATTTTGAACATTTTCCTATAAATGGACAAACTGAGAAATTTTAAAAATTTTACTTTTACGTTTCGAAAAATTAAATATTTATTACTTAATTAATTGTAATAATTATCGACGCTCTAAATGTCAGATTAAGCAAGACTGATAAAAATAATAGTTGAGACGAAACTAAAACTTAGAAAATATGAAGAAAGAATTTCTGAGTGAATTATGGTCATGATAATTATTTCATCGGGAAGGGTGATTGTAGATATTGACGTATTATGTAAAAAGGATAAAGAATCATTTTGGATGTGTTCCTTAGTAATGACTGTGCAAAATAAATTGCCGAATAATTTAAAAATAGCTGATGCTTGTAAAAAGGATAATATAGATAATAAAAAGGGGTTCGCGGCTATTGTGAACCACTAGAAATGAGAGCCGATAGTGTTAAATGTATAAAAGGCCGCTTGTGGTTGCCTAAATATGGAGGATTTCGTGATTTAGTCATGTTAGAATCTCATAAGTTTAAGTATTCTATTCATGCCATTTCTGATTAAATGTATCTTATCTGAAGAAGTTGTACTAATGGCCAATTATAAAGGCAGACATTGCCTCATACATTAGTAAACATCTAACTATTGCAAAGGTCATCATCTAAAGTTGATTCGATTTGGGTCATCGTTGACAGACTGACCAAATCTACTAATATCATTCCATTTAATGTTATATTCTCGACGAAGAAATTGACTCATTGTATTTAAAGGAGTTGTGTAAACATAGTGTGCCTGTATCGATCATCTCTATCAAGATCCTTGCTTTGCATTGAATTTCTAAAGATTTGCTCAGAAGTCATTGGAAACGAATCTTGACGAGATTACTGTTTACCACCCCAATCGAAGGGACAGGGTAAAATAACGATACAAACACTAGAAGTCTTGTTTTATGTTTTAATGATTGACCTTTGGTAATGAACGGGATAATCATTTTCATATTGGAGAGATTATCATTGATAATTATCGTATTAGGTTTGAGATCGAATCTTGTGAGGATCTGAATATGAGAGCATCTGTAAGCAAGATTTGGGATGAAGATACCCGACATACACCCATTGTGAGTTGTACATGTCCTTTAGGTTTAAGGTTGCCTATGATGACAAACCTAACCTTACAAAATACCCGACCCGCGAGACCTGAAATGATTGTTGAAATAAGGATCTAATTATTGAGTGCCAGTAGTGGGCAGGAGGTTATGTGAATATGAAATGTAGATCTTGAAGTGCAGGATGGGTAGCGAAGTTATGCCAAAAAATTTCACCATGGAAAAATGAATTGATGATCTAAAAGATCTTCGGAAATAAGTCCCCATTGTATGGGACCATTGAGATAATGTAAATGTTGGTTTGAAAGGCATATAAGCTGGATCTACCCTAGGACTTCAAGGGCTGCGTGAATTATGTTTCGTATATCGAACTTGATAAAATGTCTATCAAGTGAGAAATCTGATTACTTCTTGATGAAGTTTGGATCGGTGAAAGTTGTATTCATCAAAAACCCGTGAACATCATGGATAGAGAAAGTAAATCAACTTAAGCCTGATCATATTCCCGTAATTATGTTTGATGAAACTCGCGTATTGTAATGAATTACACATGTGAGAAGAGACCGAATGTGGAAGAAATACCCACGTGTCTCTAAATCTATAAGAAGCGAGTAGTAAGATAAATTGATCTTTGAGGACAAAGATCCTGTTTAGGGGTAAATGTTGTGACAATCCGTCAATTTATGGTCGATATTTTATTCTCAAGTATTATTTAAAAACATTATTTTAATGTTATATTATGAACTCACTCATTTTTGGGAAGGAATTTAAGTTACATCTTAAAGTAGCATCGACTATATCTAAACAGGAGGACTCTACGTTACCTGCTTACGTTTACATACACCATTTTTGGTGACAGACCGACACTTCAGGAAATAAATTTATTCTTGAATATTATTTTAGAACTTTAAATTTGTGTTGGTTCATAAACTCACAAATTTACGAGAAGAGATTAGGACTTACGTGAATAATTTAACGTCCTTTACGACTAAACCGGAAACCCTAGGATTACGTATTTACGTTTTTGAACTCCGTTTTTGATGAGACAATTTTTATTTGATTCGTTTTGTGCCGTTGATTCATAATTTATAAAAATGTTTTTTGGTAAAACGACCCGAGGGCACGCAAACCGAGGAAACTAGAATCGATAAGTACCCGTAAATTAGTGGAGATGAAACAAGTGAGACACTTGTCCCACCCCACTACCAAACAGCCAAAAACAAGACACCACACCCTTGTGTGTCAAAATTAAACAAGACTTGGGACACTTGTCCCATAAGCCTTCCAAAACAACTTGCAACTTAATAAAACCACCAACTTGAAACTATCTTATTCATTTACAACATGCAAAACTAAAACTCTCTCTCTCTCTACTCCTTTGTGTCGTCCCATATCACCACAAAACACCATCATTTGATCAAGTTTCTACCACAAATCTTGTGTTTAAACTTGATCAAGATGAAAACCCTTTGAAGACTTGTAGATTGGAGGTGATGTTAAAAACTAGCAAGGAGATTTCATGAAGATCAAAGGCTGATTTTTCAAGGAGTCTACAAATACTTGGTGATCCTAGAAGTGGTGTTGATATCTCATAAGATTGGTTACCCAAAACCAAGTCTTGTTCATCCAAAAACTCATCATTTCATCACTTTGGTGGTATAGAGATTATTTCTTCCTATCATCTTGTTATTTTGAATATGTAATCTTGTATTTTCTTCATTTATTTATATGTATATGATGATTATTTATGATCAAAGTATTATGTTGGTATTTGGTGTTGATAAATTTGGTTAAAAAGATTAAAAGCTACATGAAAAGATGTTGAAATCATGTCTAAAATAGTAGGTTGTATAAAACAGTAAAATACCATATGATAACTTGTTAAAATGGCTTGGATAATTTAATATACAGTAAGGTATTTTACTTTTAAATATGTGAGAGTTGGCCACTCAATGGAAGCCATAAAATGAGTGAGATATGATCAAAACAATATTGAAGTTCAAATCTGTATAGTCTGTTTTGGACGGACTGTTAGAGACATTTAAAGGTTGATTGAGCAGTAGCTAAACTGGAGTTAATTGTAGCAAATAATATGTAGTTTGTGCTGCCCAATAATGAGCTTCTATCTCCTTGTACAGCTCAAGATATAGTAAAAATGGTGAAAGTGAAATTCATAATCAGATTTGTAAAATAAAAGTATATATTATAAAATTAGCACTCAAATAAAACTAATATAAAATGTATACCTAAAACCCACTAACTTATATATTACTTATAAATAAGTATATACTTTTATAAGTAAATAGGAAATTTTATAAAATAGCAATTTGATAAGTTTTATAAGTTATAAAACTATATACATAATTTTACGTCTTTTCGGCTAAAACCGAAAGATTAACGTTTTCGTCAAATATAATTTAGACGGTCGGACCCATCTAATGTAAAATTTTTATAACTTATCTACTGATGTATCAGTAAATTTGACAAGTAAAAACCGATAAAACCCTAGCTTTATAACATATGGACATTAACGGGCCAAAGTAGCCATATGGGACTATGACCCAACTAGATTGGCTAAACACTAATGGACTTACTCATTGGGCTTAACCCACTTGGGCCCAACATATGAGTATAGGCCTGGTATTAAAAGTATAAATGGACTAATATAATGTATTGGGCTTTTAATGGGCTTATTGGGACTCAATATATAAATAAGTGAAACTAGTGTAACTAGTCAAAAATTTGACTAACACATAACACTATAATGTGTATGAAGATATAAAATCCCACTTGATCATCATCATACTTATGATATCATTATTTATACATAGCCATTGTTTTTATAACGTCATTGGACAAGAGTCTAAGACGAATATTATTTGTCTAGGTTTCTGTGATTGAAGCACGTACCGTACATCCAAATCGCCGATAACCGCCTTTCCCAATCAACGTGAGTTCATAGCCTCACACTCTTTTAAATGTTTTATGAAATGTTATATAAACCGCGAGGGAGATAACATGCTAGTTTTAATAAAATAGGACACCAGTTGTCCTGATTGTTTGCTTATTGATTTGGACCCGAATGATTATATGACCGATGAATGATTATATGACCCGATAAATGAAATGAACTGGATTATTATAGTTAGGTTATGTCACTAAAAGTCCCATTAGCATGAATTGTGAACTACCGGGATTTGGTAGACGCTTATGCATATAATAGTACTATTTGGGGAAGATCACCCAAGTTCGCGCCTTGACGGTTGATCCCCGTGGTGTCACATTGATTGGTAAGCGAATTTATGTATGAGAATATTTATATAAGCGTGATTATTGTGACGACACGCTGTTTTAGATGGGCAAATGAATTTCGGGTTAGCTACCCGTTGTTTGTCATAGTAAGGTAGCAATGTCATGCGGCTTATAATAATCCAATAAAAAAATACTTATATACGCATTGAATTACGATATATTGCCTGACTAGCAATACGGGGTCTCATTATTGATATTATGTTCGTGTTTTGGTTTTATATAATCATTTTCTTATAACGGTTTTTATTAAACTCAATACAACGTTATAAAACGTATTGTATGATGTTTTTACGACAATGGTTCTTATAATGGATTTGAAGGCAGAAGCCTATTTTATGATTTACGACTAAGAGTTGTATAAAATGTCTTTGGCCTATTTTATGGCCTACTACAAAGATTTGTACAAAATGATGTCGGTAATAAAGATATAGCGATGATATATTAATAGTTTTTATTAAACTCTATGAATTCGCTCGGTGTTTTTGATGACCTTTTCTTTTAACATGTTTTATCTCAGATACTTGAAGGTAATTCTCGGGAAGACGACAAGAATTTATGGCCCGCACTTAAATAACAATTTCCATTCAAATGTTTTTTAAAATTGTATGAAATAATATGACTTGGGACCTATGTAAATTTGATATTCATGAATGGAAAATGCTTTATTATTAAACGACGCGATTTTAAGCGTTGTCTATGATTTTAGTAATGTGTTATCCAGTAACACCAACGACTCTTCCGCTGAACTAAAGTATGAATATTTGGGGGTGTTACAATCCCAATAAGCTTTGGCTTATTGGGAGTCAACATAAACAAGAAAAATACCAAGTCCTTCACACAAATCACACAAAATCAAGCAATCAAGAGTTACTGATATGTATACAGGTCTGACAATGTTTTGCTGATATGATTGGTCACCAAATGAATTTCAAACCAACAGATCTTACTCAAATAACCACTAAAACACAAAATAACTATTAGCAATCCTAAATGGACATAAGATCTACCAGATTCCAAGATTTAAGATCATAAAACACTAAAACAAACTAGTTATACATTGCTGAATATTTTTGACTGTTTTTATGCTATCACTTGAAAACTTTGTTTTATACTACCACACTTAAAACAAAGACTGAAAATGCTTTAAACCAACATATAAGGTGAGTCTAGACTGTTTTATGCCAAAGGATGTGCCACCCAAACCTTGACACACCCAAAACCAAACACCCCTTTATGACTGATTACAAGCTTTTTTCAAAGGACTTGTTTAATAAGCGCCACAAAACAAGATTAATCCAACTAATAACAACAAGTATCAATAAAATAACAAGTTTTAACCAAGGAAACACGAAATCAAGAACAAATGCCCATATTCATCACATAACATGAAAAATATGCAGAAAAGTAAAAGGGACTAGAAACATGTACCTCCAAGCCATACATCCATACGTTGGATTGTTAGAACTCAAGTGGTAGCAGAACAACCACTAGCTTCCAATAGCTGCTAAGATCAACAAAGGTAAATCAACAGAAATAACAATATTATGACCACTGATTTTTTTTCTTGTCTTAAAAACTTTTCACAAACTTGAGATATCAAAAACCTTTAAAACACAAACAAATATTTGGAACTCAGATTCAGCTAAGAAGAACACCAACTTTATTAATAAAAAAGGAATTGCAAAACTTTTTTATGAAAATACCAACTTTTCATTACGTAAAAGGAATTACAAATTTCTTAGCTAAAATCTGGAACAATAGGCGCACCACAGGTTGGGGCTCTCTTTATAGGCCATGATATAGGCACTATTCACAAACCCTAATATATGAAAATTCCTGAAATAACCCTATGAAGCTTCCAGAATTGTATTTGGTTGTTGACAGCCTGTTTGGAGAAATCTTGGATGTCTATTTACACCTTGGAGGACAAGTAGTTGATGTACACCCTTGATTTGTCCATGTCAATGATTCTTGCCATGTGTTGTCTTGTGGTTGGTGCAGGGGAGGCCTTGTGGGGTCTTTCTTATAGTAGGGATGAAGGTTTTAGGAGTGGGATATGATTCATGTGAGATGAATCACACGTGAGTACTACCGGTTTACTTTTCGCCTTTGTTTTGCTCCTTTTTTTTTATCCTGGGTAAAAACATGAACAGTAACACGTTTAATCCAAACAGTAATTGTTACCCGCGTGTTTTTAGGATTTGTAGTTTGAGAATGGCAGGTTTGGTCCTTGTTCTTTGGCAATTGTTGTAAACTATGTTTATTCAGCCCAAAACTTGAAACCCTTTGTTAATTAAGTTTCAGTTTTTATACTTTTGCCCCAAAAAGTTTTCCAAAGTAGTTTAGGGACTTGTTTTGCCATTTTTGGATATTTAAAGGACTGATCTTGGATATTCTTGAACTTTGAAGGTATTAATTGGATGTTTGACTTCATGAGGGACCATTGTTGACAATTTTGAATCTTGGGGGACTAAACATGCCAAATCTTCAAAGTTGAGGGGCCTTTTTGTACTTTTGACAAACTTAAGGGACCAAGCTTGTAATTATTAATATACAAGGGTATTAAGTGTCATTTCTTCATCGATGAGGGATCATTCTTGAACATCTTCAATACCTCAAGGGTTTTTCTTTGAGAAATCAATAACTAGGACCCGATTCATTGTGCGGTTTCGTTTCTCGTGTTCGTTTTTCCTAGTTTCTTGTGATCTTTTGTCTTTTTCACGATATCCGTACCTAACATACACAAGTAAACAAACACAATCATAAATATGGTATATTTATGACATTTAATGCATTTAAAGCCCGAAAAGAACGATGAGATCATGTATAAATGCCATCTCATAACTCCCCCATAGTAAACCATTGTCGTGCCATCACGCAATCCTAGAAAAAAGTATCTAAGCATCTCCAAAATTTAATTTTATTATCCTTGATTGAAAAGTAAGACTTGCTACAATACTATAAAGATGTGTTAAAGATATAATGTACGATTTTCATCACGAATATGACTTTTAGGGTCACGAATAGAAACAAGTGAATGTCTCATAGAGTAAAGTTCGTCATCCTTAATTGTCATACATTCCATGCTAAGTGCAAAAACGAGATCATTGTTGGTACAAGTCACAATGCTAACACTACTCATACGTCCAAATTGTGTAATACTTTTTCTCCCCGCAATCCTAGTTATTATGAAAAGAAAAGGTATCTAGAATCTTTTAACTATTTGCCATGGATCACAAGTGATTCATATTGACTTATTTGAGTATTTATTAGTCCGAAAATAAAGTAGCACGATTTAATCGATAGTTAGCTAAAGGTTAAAATCTTTTAAAACGGCTTCTCGTGTATCTCCTTAAGTTCATATCTTGGCATAACTCGTTTCACGATTTGAGTCCTTTCTCGGACCAATATTTGGAATGTACTTCATACTTCGGATCTTCGGAAGACGTTCTTGAAATTATGGTCTTCTCTTCATATTTTCGAATTTCTTCACTTGACGTTTTTGAGAGATTCTTCATACTTGGATCACGACTTCATCATTCTTTTTCAATCTGTATTTTGGATTTTGATATACAACGATCCGCCTCCTTTTAGGACTTGGATATATTTATCCTCATATCTCGTTAGGGTCTTTTTGGATAGACTTTCTCCATGATCTTTTGGGGAGTAGTTACTTTTCGTCGTGTGTCTCGATCCTTCATATTGATTTTGGAATAATGATTCTTCACATCATCTTGGATCTTTAGAAACAAAATAGAGCTCCTCATTCCTTGTTAGGGCCTTTTTGGATCTTCGCCAATCTTCGCGTCCCGCTTCAATAAGTTATGCCTTGGCTATGAACTCTATTCAACCACGAGCAACTTTTAAACGATCTTGGGCTAGAAGCTAAGTAACCTTTCAAATCGTACGACCTTACTTATTGTAATTATTTTATTCCTAATGCATTAATCTTATGGGAGCAAAAGCCACAATTAAAAACATATGATTTTTTGTAAGAACATTTTCATGTTCTACGTTTAGCATGATCACTTGTCTAACTCTATCACTTCTCGTTCTTCACTATTTAAAGATCTTTAATTAAAGATATTCATGAATACTTAGCCATGCAAGTCAAAATTAAGCCAAATTTTGATTAGCTTCATTAAGACTATATCAAATCGATGTTTTGGGTTTTCAAGTCACCTATAGGATCTTGCACTTTCTTAGACTTTTTCAAGTTTAGAGAATGCATTTTAAAGTTCCCTTGATAAGTGAATTTCTAGGATCAATTATAGGAACTTGCGAAAAGTTCTTGTTCTTAACCCGTATGAGCTAAGACTTTCACGTTTTAAAGTTCCCTATATAAAAGTCTAGCAAAACTTGATTCAAGCGGGTTAAGGAATGTAAAGGGCTCCAAATGCCCATCAAGTCAAAAATTTTCTCTTATTCTACCTATCGGAAAATATACATTCGTGTCTTAAAAACACTTATGAAAACTAAGAAAAATTTATAATTTGGCAATTTTTAGCCTTATTAGCAACAAAACAAAATGTTGAAAGTTTGAAAACGTGAGGGTGTAGCAAGGAATGTATCTATTCACCCCCATACTAAAATTAAACATTGGGCTCAAAGTTTCGAGTCTAAAGGTGGAGCACCCCCATACTAGAGACAAAGAGTCAAATGCTTAGGATCTAGCATGGAAAGGGTGATCAACAATATATCTAAAGCCGTTTATGAATTATGCTAAAAGATAATTGTTAGAACAATAAAGGATATGTCATGGATTCGTGAAAAACTCTTCAAGCAAACGATCGAGGATTACGTAAACGAACACGAGAGTCTTCAATTGTAGCGATGATGATGATCTAGATAACACATTCACAAAAAAACCACGAGACAACGAGTTGGAAGGGCACAAATCCCCTCTCATTAACTACATTAGAAACAATAATATATACAATGATAAGTATGGGATCTCCCCCACGAGGCACCTCGTTTTTTTATTACCGAGTCATGAGCTCAAGTCGATCCCCTCAATGCTAATTATCGTTGGGGAAGGTGACTTGGTCGAGGTCGTTCAAAGAAGGGACTTCCCCACTGAAGTAGTGCTTAAGCCTATGTCCATTCACCTTGAAATTAGGACCATCATTTTGAGCTAGCTCGATGGTCCCATGTGGAAACACTTGTGTTATGGTGAACGAACCCGACCAACGAGATTTCAATTTCCCGGAAAATATCTTCAAACGAGAGTTAAAAAGTAACACTTGATCACCATCTTTAAAAACCCGGTTTTTAATATTTGAATCATGAAACTTTTTAGTCTTTTCTTTAAAAATCAATGAATTTTCATAAGCATTATCAATTAATTCATCCAATTCACTAAGTTGTATTTTCCGGTGATCTCCCGCGGTCTTCAAGTCATACTTGGCATGCTTTAGGGCCCAATATGCCTTGTGTTACAATTCAATAGGCAAATGACAATTCTTTCCATAAACCAACTTATAAGTAGTACAACCGATAGGTGTCTTATAAGCGGTCCAAAAGGCCCATAAAGCTTCATCGAGTTTGTCGGACCATGAAGCACGGTTTTCTCCAATCGACCTATCTAAAATCCTCTTCAAAGCTCGGTTTGAAACCTCGACTTGCCCACTCGTTTGTGGGTGATAAGCCATAGAAAGACGATGTGTAACTCCATATTTCTTTAAAACCTTTTCGAATTGGTCATTACAAAAATGTGTTCCACGATCGCTTATAATAGCATGAGGGGTTCCAAACCGAGAGAATAGTTGCTTCAAAAACTTCACTACCACACGAGCATCATTTATAGGCAAAGCCTTAGCTTCCACCCACTTAGATAGGTAGTCGACGACGAGGATATACTTGTTTCCATTAGACGATGCAAACGGCCCCATAAAGTCAATGCCCCAAATGTAGAAAATCTCACACACTTGGATTATATTTTGAGGCATTTCATCCTTTTGCGACGATTTTCCTTGGCGTTGGCAAGAATCACACGACTTCACAAGTGCGTGTGCATCACGATAGATCGTAGGCCAAAAGAAGCCGACATCGAACACTTTCTTAGCCGCGAGATTAGCACAATGGTGACCACCCGTGGATCCCTCGTGACAAGCTCTAAGGATGTTAGAAGATTCGGTACCAAAGACACAACGTCGTACGAGTTGATCCGCACAAACCCGAAGAGATAAGGGTCGTCCAAAAAATAGAACTTGACGTCACGAAAGAATTTTCTCTTTTGTTGTTGTCATACCCTTGATTATGAAGTTGCCCGCATGGTAATTTGCAATGTCGGAAAACCATGGGGTGTCGTCCTTATAATTCACTACACCGAGAGTCTCAAGAGGAAATGTTTCGGTGATTTCCTTGTTCTCAAAAACATCTTTGTGAGGATCTTCTAAACGAGAGAGATGATCAGCCGCTAGATTCTCAGCTCCTTTTTTGTCAAGAACGGTGACATCAAATTCTTGGAGGAGGATCATCCAACAAAGCAATCTCCGCTTAGCATCTTGCTTAGCTAAGAGATACTTGATAACCGAATGATCCGTATACACGATGCTTTTCGTCAAGACGAGATAAGGTCGGAATTTTTCAAAAGCATAAACCACGGCAAGGAATTACTTTTCCGTTGTGGTGTACTTTAGTTGAGCCTCGGTCATCGTCTTGCTAGCATAATGGATAGGACGGAAGTGCTTTTCAGAAAGTTACCCTAAGACGGCCCCAATTGCATAATCACTTGCATCGCACATGATTTCAAAGGGTAGTTCCCAATTAGAAGCAACAAGAATGGGAGCTTTGGTAAGTCTCCTTTTAAGAGTTTCGAAAGCTCTAACACAATCCTCATTGAAGTTAAAAGGAGCATCTTCTCGAGAAGGGTGTCATAGGTCGATTTATTTTTGAAAAGTCTTTGATGAAACGACGATAAAAGCCCGCGTGGCCTAGGAAACTCCTAACTCCCTTTATGGTTTTGGGATGAGTTAACTTGGCGATGACGTCTATTTTAGCTTTATCGACGATAATCCCCGCTTTCGAAACCTTGTGCCGTAAGATGATTCCTTGTTTACACATAAAATGTCATTTTTGCCAATTAAGCACAAGGTTGGTTTCTTCACAACGTTTTAACATTTTCTCGAGATTGGATAAACACGAGTGAACGAATCACCAAACACCGAAAAGTCTCCATGAATAATTCCATCGACTTCTCGATCATATCATGAAGAATAGCCATCATACACCGTTGAAACGTTCCCGGTGCATTGCAAAGTCTGAAAGGAATTCTACGATAAGCAAACGTTCCATAAGAACACCTAAATGTAGTTTTCTCTTGATCACGAGGGTTGATAGGGATTTAAAAGTAACTAGAAAAAACCATCTAAAAAGCAATAGAAGTCATTTCCCGTAAGTCGCTCCAACATTTGATCCATGAAGGGCAAGGGAACGTGGTCTTTACGAGTGGCGTCATTTAACTTTCGGTAGTCAGTACACACCCTCCAACCGGTCACAACACGCGTGGGAATTAACTCGTTGTTTTCATTAGGCACAACGGTCATTCCTCCCTTCTTAGGGACATAATGGATTGGGCTCACCCATGGGCTATCAGAGATAGGATAAATCATTCCCGTGTCAAGAAGTTTTAAGACCTCTTTTTTATGACATCGTGAATTTTGGGGTTTACCCTTCTTTGACTTTGAATTGCGGTTTTGTAGTCCTCCTCCATCAAAATCTTGTGAGTACAAAATTTTGGGTCAATACCCTTAATGTCGGAAATTTTCTACGCAATTGCCCCTTTATGAGCTTTAAGAATTTTTACAAGTGCGGCTTTTTCATCATTAGCAATATCTTTTGCAATAATAACCGGCAACTTGTCATCACCTTCCAATAATGTGTATTCAAGGTGAGATGGAAGATCTCTCAATTCAAGGATTGGCGGTTCCTCGATGGACGATTTTTGTTCAACACTCATAATTTCCATCGGCGGAAAAAATGGTGGAATGACAGTATCTTTACCAATAATCACCTCATCTTCATTGTCGATTTCATTTAAAAATAAAATCGACTCCTTGAAATGGAGTGAGATTTGGTGTAGAATTAGTAGGAATCAAATCTATAATAGTGGGATTGCCACTTGACGAACTATCAGAAAAACCCAACACTTCTTGTGAAAACTCATCGCAAACTACATCGACTAAGTCAATATGGTTAATGGTAGTAATATAGGAATTTTTGATCAATTAATGTTCGTTTCCTCGAATCGACTCGAATTGATTTCCAATTAAACGTAAGATTAATTGTTTTTGGTGAATAAAACTCTTTTTGGTATTTTAAACTAAAAACTTTTTAATTAACTATTTAAACTATTTTAAAATTAAATCTAATTTAATTAACTAAAAACCTTACTATTTAAAAATTTAAAAATTTAAAACTATTTTGAAATTTAAACAAAATCTACTTTAAAACTATTTTTAAATAAAACTAAATTAATTGAAAACTAATTTTAAAAACTAAATTTAAAAACAATGTAAAATTATAAAAGTAATTAAAATATTTTTTAATCTTTTTTTAAAAAAAACTGAATAAAAGAAAAACTTATAAAAACTTTTTAATTAAAATTAAATAAACAATACTTTTAATAAAACTAATTAACTAAATCTGATAGCTAATATTAACCTATATTAATTAAATAAGTTGTGAATAAACTCAAAAGGAATACTAGAACAATTCCCCAAACGTACTGGGTAGCTGAACGCGAGGTCAAGGGTTCGAGACCCAGCAGAGACGTTTTTGGCTATTATTTTTATTATTATTATTTTTTTTGGAATGATAAAAATTAGTACCAAACTATCAGTTCAATTGAAACTGATAGCTTATCTAATAAGCAGAAAAAGTGTAAGCAATATAAGCAAAACCTCAAATATGAACAATAAGTAAAAACAGATAATAAGAAGATAAACTAAAACTTAAAACAATAAGCTATAAATCCTAATAGGCTAACAGAAACTGATAATAAGAAAATCCAAAACTAAACTTAATGAAAACTAAATAAGCAATTCAAAACATAAGCAGTTAAAACTGGGCAGACTTCAAATAAATACTATGTAAAAAAATGATTAAAAGACTTATTCTTAAATCAAAACCAGATAAAACTTTAAGCTAGCAAACCATAAGCAAATAACCTAAAAAAAAGTATCCTAAAAGCTGATAAGCAAAACTTAAACTTAACCAGATAAGCAATAAATCCTAAAAACCAAATCAGCAATAAATCCTAAAAAGAAGACTAACTTAATACCAAAAGCAAAACTAAACAAGCAGATTATATTAACTGAAAATAAAGAGATCCAAACAAGACTAACAGATACTAAAAACTAAACCAACAATACCCAATTAAACAATAACAGTAACAAAAAGAAACCAAATAAATCAATAAACCGATAATCTAATAAGCAGATTCAAATAACTCAAACTTAAGCAAATATTAGCTAGCAGATATAAAACTTAAACAGATAAAATAGAAAGAGGATTAAACCTGATGACGAATCTGTTGGGAAGTAGACGAGCGCTGAGCTGTCTATGAAACGAATCAAACACTCCTTACCCGAGTCTCATCATCATCATCGAAAAACATCAACATTCGAACCTCGAACCAGATTTTAACAAACTTCCAGTGGGGAAGTTCTTATCCACCTTCTTTTTTTTTACTTTTTAATAATTATAATAAAATAAAATAATAATAATGATAAAAACAGATTGAAATTTAAATAGCTGGAAACTTAAAAGAAATGTAAGACGAGATAAATTAAACTAAAATAAATTTTTTACTAGTAACTGAAACTTTGATTACAATACTGGGAAAATTAAAATTACAAATACATCTATTTTTTTCATAAAAAAAATTAAAAATAAAATAAGGCACACCAATTACAGATTTGATAGGAGTATTTATAGCCAACCCCCATGGCTTCTTGATGAACTTGGTGAGCAAGTAATTAAATCCCAGCCGCTCTTTTCTTCTTTCTTTCTTCATTCTTCAATCTAATGGCTGAGAACACACCCCTTGCACACGGATTGCCAACGTGTCAAGGGGTGTGTTTGTTGTGCTTCTTGAATCTGATGTGGAGATAGATGATTGGATGGAGTGGTGGTTGTGATTTGTAACATCCAATCAGGAAAGGGGATTTAAGCCATGTAGGTTAGAATGGTCATCATGCTCATCCCTAAAAATATGGGGATTTAATTAGGTTGCATGTGAATCACACAAATCAGTATAAACCCCCAAAATTATGATGTAATTTGTGTTTTAGGGTTTGGGATTAGGGTAAATAAAAGGCTGTGTTTATTTTGTGAGAGAGAGAGGAAAAGGGGAAAGTAACATAGGTGATACCGAAAATAATGTGGGGTGGGTAAAAGGTTTTACGTTTGTGGTTGTGTGAGGTTTACCAAAAGTAAGAAAGTATTCACTTTTAACTTTTCATTTGTTTTGTTATGTAACCCTATTGGGTTTTAAAGCCCAAGATACGTCCATCTTTAAATGTAAAACGGGGCTTGGCCCATTTATCATATTTACTCCCCTCCGTTTAATGTGTTTAGGCTTTTGCCAAACTTTGGGTCAACCAAGTTTGTCACTTCCATTCTTTAATAAAATTGATGGGCTTTTCAGGCCCATTTAGCTCATGTGGGACCCACTTGGACCAAAAACTTCAATATTTAAAATCAACTAAAAACGAGCTCGATTTTGGCTTCCTTGATCATTTCTTCAAAGTCTTATTGATTTTGTCGGTTTTCGTGATCTTTGGCACATTTTTGGTCTTTTGACTTTGTCTTCGTCTCTTTCTTAGACTTTTCTTCAACATTTGACCGTGAAATCCCGTGTTTTCTTTCCTTTTGATCTTTTGTACCTATTTAACACAAAAACACAAAACCACGCGTAATTCCGACTTTTATGGTATTAAACACATGATTAGGTCTTGTTTTACCATGATTTTATTGGCAAAAGGATAAGTGTTTACACACTTATTAAATCCCCTACACTTGACCATTGCAATGACCCCATACAATGCATAATTTTAAAGCCTAAAGTTACATTTTTCTCATAATTAACCCATCTTGGCCTTTATTAAGATATACTATTATTTCTACGATGAAAAGATGAAAACAAAAGTTATAACAATTTATTAACTTGGAAATTATTTGATGGAAGAAACTCGTAAAGAAATCTAAGACTTTAACTAGGGCTTTGGTGTCATGAATATTAATCACCCTCAAGCTTAAAAACGAGATCATTCTTTACCATAAGTTCTCAAGTTAAGTCCACTTATACAAGATAATTGTGTAATACTCTTTCTCCAATGCCTAAGTTGTATCTCTAGCTTTTAAAGTTTATCATTCACCCGTAGGCTCATTTAACTTATTTGATAATTATTAGTCCAAAAATGAAGGCAAAACGGTGCAAACCCGACACTCAAAACCTAACCTCGTCCTCAAAAATGTTTTCACTAAAGTAAGCCCACATCATGGATGATTTAACACGATTTGGGGAATAAATTCCCGGATCCAAAATTTGGCCAATAGTACTACTTATTAATTATTCCTCAAAAGTCATGTTGACTTTATGTGGAGTTTAGCAAGTTCACATCATATACCCTTAGGCTCTTTAAGATGTAAAAATGCTTCTCATCTATTGTCCACACCCTAAGGCTCCTTGAACGATAAACAAGGGAATTGATTTTTGGTCAATTTTTATTCAACACTTACCATGCCATACACCCTAAGGCTCTAATGACAAGGTTCGTGATACATGCCCCACACCCTAAGGCTCCTTGAGGTCATGTTTTAATCTTGTTCTTTCTTTATTTATGATATATATAATAGGCCAAATTCCGTGGTCCCATGGTCTGAATACCTCCTACTTAGTGGTTATGAGCTACCTTAGTCGGAAGTCCACAACGCTCGCACCCTCAATGTGTTCATGCTTTAATTACAAGGAGATAAAAGATTTGGCTAAGAGTTAAGATATCGAATCCACACCGCAAAAATCATCATTTATTAAGCAATTAAATATACAAGCGGGAAGAAAGAGCCACAAAAACTCATATAAGCAAGAATTAACCCTTAAACATATTATCAACTCTATCATCTCTTGTTCTCCACAATTTAAAATCTCAAGGAATGAGACTCTTGGATACTTAGCCTAATAAACCAGTTAAGGTCCATATGGTTGAGGATACTAGGTAGAGTAAGCTTGGATAAGTAAACTCAGGTTGAGTCAAAATATTCAGGACGGGCCTAATATATCAAAGACAGCTAAACTTGTTAAAACCATTTCATTCATTTATTTATTTTTGACTTTATTCTTGAAATGGAATATATACATATGATGCGATGACAAAAGGAAAGAAAATAAATGAAAAATACTATTAGGCCAAAATAGATCAAAATTTTGAAAAATGTTGAAAAATTTTGAATTTTCTAGTTAAATGAGGTCAAATTCATGGAAAAGTCCACTATAATTTGATAGAAGTCCCCCCTACACTTAATATAAACATTGTCCTCAATGTTTAAGCATGTGGGAGAATAAACTCCCCTACACTTAGGACATTGAGTACGTTGTTTAAATCAAGCTAAGGAAGAGACAACTAAAGTGATTACATTTATTCACGTTTTATTTATATACAAGTATGAATCACAATAGCAAAAACTTATCGAAGAAACCGGGTACATGGGAACACGGATCACGGGTCGTGTCAAAAACACCAAAAGTAGATCATTAGAGCACAACTCCCTGCACAACATCACAAAACAAACAACCTACACGGCTCCCCCTAAACTTATTGGTGGAAATGGGTGAAGGTGAAAAAGGGTGGAAAGGATGGAAAAGGAAAAATCTAGCCTAGTTATACGATGCTTGATTTATTTATCACAAGTCTCTAGCTCGACTCGATTTCCCGAATGTCATCATTCAAATGGGAAAATCATGGGAAAACCGAGATTTCCAAGGGAGGAAAATCTCTCCATGATAAAGGGGTGAAACAAAGTCATATAAGGAATACCCCATGAAAATCCACCCGGGTCAAACACATAATTTCCATCACAAAAGGAAATAACCCCCGAGGTGGTAAAATCACACAAGTCAAAGAAAAGTGGGGTACCCTTAGTCAAAAATTTCTTACGAGGAAAGGTGTTATGTTGATATGGCAATGATAGCATGAAAGTCTCTATTCCGGGATCAAACACCGTTTCCTTAACGAGAAAATAGCAAGAGTTGTTGACATTAAAGTTCAAAATATCATCATAATCCAAAGTGGGAAAGTCGTCCTCTTCCAAACTTGATGTGAAAACATAAGTATCATCAGACTCGTAGGAAAACTCATCCTCGTGAGGAAAATAGGTATTTAGAAAGATATCTAAATCCTCCTCAAATGGAATGTCCTCTAAAGTAGGAATGATCTCTAAGAGTGGAGGATCCTCCTCGAAAGTCATGACTTCTAAAATTGGAGTATAAAAGTCAAATGGAGTCTCCATGGAAAAATCACTCATAGAGATATGAGGTGCATTAAGATCATGGGGCAGGTCATCAAAGTTATTGAGATCACTTATAGAAGTGTCATCATCGTAAGTATCAAAGATTGGTGGATCAAACATGGGTGGGTCAAAAGTGGGTGGGTCAAAAGATAGGTCGTCTAAACCGAAGATAGTGTGATCACTTGAAGAAGTGTCATCACTATAGGTATCATAAATAGGAGTTTCAAAAATTTGAGGCTCTAAGGGAAGGGATGAAGTTATCACAAAATCATTTTGATTAGAATTTTTAATTCCAAAAGGGTAATAAAAATCTCGTCATTATCATAATTAAGAGCATCAATCATATTGACCGACTCTTTTCCATTTGATTTTGTTACGATTTTTCCCATTATAAAAACTTGTTGTTCATCCCTAACCCTAAGAATTAACTCCCCTTCGGCCACATCAACTAAGGCTCTTCCAGATCGTAAGAATGGTCTACCAAGTATTAACGGAATACGAGGATCCATCTCATAGTCAACGACGACAAAGTCCACGGGAAAAGTGAATGTACCAACTCGAACAAAAATGTCTTCGGCAATACCAACGGGGTATGCAAGAGTTCGATTAGCTAACTCGAGAGTCATGCGAGTCGGTACAAGGTCGGGTAATGATAAATGTTTCCATACCGAGAGTGGCATAAGATTGATGCTAGCACCGAGATCCGCTAAAGCCATACAATCATCAATTTGATGAAACGAGCAAGGTAAAATGAATCGTCCGGGATCTCCTAGCTTTTCGGGAAGCTCTTTGAGAAGAATCGCGGAACAATTCTCATTTAAACGAGTATTCACGAGCTCAACCATTTTTTATTTCTTATTAAGCAAATCTTTAAACATTTTCACAAATTTTGGCATTTGAGCAAGTGCTTCAATAAGGCTAGTGTTAACATTCACGTTGGAAATCATTTTCAAAAAGTTGGAAACATGAACGTCATCTTTGGTGAGCACTTTAGCCTTGTCTAATCTAGAGGGATAAGGGATATTGGGTTTAGACTTTGAAGGTTGAGAAGGAGAAGTACTCGCTTCTTGAACAACCATATGGTTAGGCTCATTAGGCAATGGAGCACTAGTACTAGGAGTGGTAGTGGGAGGAATCACCGAAGGGGGAGTAGGATTACTCATTATGACCTCCGGGCATTGTCTCTCCTTTATGGGCTAAGAGATCGAAGGTCCCACTAAAGTGGCTCCACTTTGAGTAGTGATTTTCTAGTGTTCGGTCAATTTTTTTAGAACCAAATCCATTTGAGGATTGTGCATGTTCATTTGATTAAACCCTTGATTCTTAACCCCTTAATTAGGAAAACCTTGGTTTTGATATTGAGGTTGAAAACCGTTGTTATTATGAAAACCTTGGTTATTATTTCGAAACCCTTGACTTTGACCATTAAAATTCCCTTGATTTGCATTCCCTTGAAAATTACCCATTTGAGTACCTTGGTTCCTATTTTTGTATTGGGTATTTTGGGCGGGTGGGGTTGGTCTTTGTGGAGCTACAAAACCCGGGGGAGCCAAATAGTTAGTACTCTTATAAGATAAATGGTTAACATCAACATTTGGTTTAAAGTGAACCTTCTCATTAGCATTGGTGTTATAAGCATAAACTTGTTGTTGTTGATTGTAAACCTTGTCACAGTTAAAATATGAATGTGGTCCACCACAAGTATCACACGTTTCACAAGTTTCTTTTAAGGCCTTAACTTGACCATTGATGGCTTTGGTTTGTAAAGCAATTGATTCAAAAGGTGAAGTAAGCTTATCAATTCTTTTGTCGTTGTCACTAGAACTAGCACTTGCCATAGTAGCCCTAACACTCTTGGTTTGCACTTTAGCCTTGTTTTCAATTATGGCCCAAGCCTTGTTCATGGATTTCACAAGAATATTGCCCCCCGCGACAGTATTAAGTGAGTCTTGGTCATTAAGAGTTAAACCATTGTAAAACGTATTGATTTGATGTACTTTAGTGAAACCATGTTGTGGACATTTTCTTAAAAGCTCTTTAAAACGATCCCAAGACTCACTAAACGTTTCCCCATATTTTTTTAAAGGTAATGATGTCATTCCTTAAAGAGGTGGTCCGTGATGGTGGGAAAAAGTAGTTAATGAACTTGGTCTCTAAATCAATCCATGTTGTAATACTTTGGGGTGGTTCCTTATCAAGCCAAATCTGGGCTTGTCCCTCGAGAGAAAAAGGAAAGAGTTGTAAATGAATGGCCTCTTGTGGCACCCCATTGTATTTGACGGTGTTTGCCAATTGTATGAAACGTTTGATATGAGCGTGTGGGTCATCATTAGTTCGGCCTAAAAATGGTGTAGCGAAAACCATTTGAATAAAAAC
This sequence comes from Glebionis coronaria, assembly GCA_025667525.1. Classification (NCBI taxonomy): domain Eukaryota; kingdom Viridiplantae; phylum Streptophyta; class Magnoliopsida; order Asterales; family Asteraceae; genus Glebionis; species Glebionis coronaria. The sequence continues at coordinate 262,413,798 of CM046882.1, read as the reverse complement.
CGTTTTAAGTTCCAAATTATTAGCTCCAATATCCGGTACCACAATCGAGTAATCGTTTCCTTCAACGTGAGATTGTAGAATCTCAATCATTGGTCGATTATCCGTTGCCATCGTGTTGTTCAAAGCTCGATTCTCGGGATCGGCTTTAATGACGGTCTTTTTGTTTTTCTTCTTCTTCTTTTTGGAATAATTATAAGTATTCGATACACCAATCGGTATGTATGTACGCGCGCGAGTGCGCATACAATTAAAACTTAGAATGAGGTAGGAAACCTCGGTCGCCTTTGAGAGGAAAGGGATTATGCCTCTCGAGGTGCAATATTAAAAAGCTACAAACATATATACTTAATACTACTTGAGTTGGCAAACCAATAATCGGTCGTCCCTCTCAATATACGCACAAGCAAGCGGGGAAACGAGGTGGCACAAAGCACTTAAAAACCTTTTTCCTTAGACGGCCTTTTATAGCGCGTCGCCTTATACCCACCTTATAGTTTGTATAAATCGAGTTCAAACGTCTTACTAGTATTTATCTATTTTGCCTTGATTTATTCGTTTAGGATTCAAATACAATAGTTAGGTGATGAAATCCCAACTAAGGTCTTATTTGAAAAATAGGTAAATTAATTGTTCTACGTAATATAATATAGTAAAAGAAATTTTTTTTTGTATTTTTTAAGAAAAAGTATATTCACATTAAAAATCAAAAGAAATCGAACTAAGAAAAATAGCAATAATAAGTAATATTTTTGGTGTAATACTTTAGGAAAAGTATTACTTTTGGATTTTTTAATTTTTTTGGTGCAAATCTTAGGAAAGAGTTTGCTTTTGTGATTTTTTTAATTTTTTTTTTATTTTTAAGTTTTTGATTTTTTTTTTGTTTTTTTTTTGATTTTTAAGCAAGAAAAGTAACGTTCAAAATGAACGGATCCCAAAATCCAAACGTCTCACGAAATCGTCAATCGTAACGAGCGAAGCGGGAGCGACGCCAATTGTATGAAACGTTTGGATTTTTACAAGTGCGAATTTTTCATCATTAGCATGATCTTTTGCAATAATAACCGGTAACTTGTCATCACCTTCCAAGAATGCGTATTCAAGGTGAGATGGAAGATCTCTCAATTCAAGGATTGGCGGTTCCTCGATTGACGATTTTTGTTCAACACTCATAATTTCCATCGGCTGAAAAAATGGTGGAATGAGAGTATCTTTACCAATAATCACCTCATCTTCATTGTCGATTTCATTTAAAAATAAAATCGTCTCCTTGGAATGGAGTGAGATTTGGTGTAGAATTAGCAGGAATCGGATCTATAATAGTGGGATTGCCACTTGACGAACTATCGGAAAAACCTAACACTTCTTGTGAAAACTCATCGCAAACTACATCGACTAAGTCAATATGGTTAATGGTAGTAATATAAGAATTTTTTATCAATTAATGTTCGTTTGCTCGACTCGACTCGAACTGATTTCCAATTAAACGTAAGATTAATTGTTTTTGGTGAATAAAACTCTTTTTTGGTATTTTAAAACTAAAAACTTTTTAATTAACTATTTAAACTATTTTAAAATTAAATCTAATTTAATTAACTAAAAACCTTACTATTTAAAAATTTAAAACTAATTTAAACTATATTTAAAAGTATTTTTAAATTTAAACAAAATCTACTTTAAAACTATTTTTAAATAAAACTAAATTAATTGAAAACTAATTTTAAAAACTAAATTTATAAACAATTTAAAATTATAAAAGTAACTAAAATATTTTTTTATTTTTTTATTTTTTTTAAACTGAATAAAAGAAAAACTTATAAAAACTTTTTAACTAAAATAAATAAACAATACTTATAATAAAACTAATTAACTAAATCTGATAGCTAATATTAACCTATATTAATTAAATAAGCTGTGAATAAACTCAAAAGGAATAATAGAACAATTGGCAAACGTACGGGGTAGCTGAACGCGAGGTCAAGGGTTTGAGACCCAGCAGAGACGTTTTTGGCTATTATTTTTATTATTATTTTTTTTTGGAATTATAAAAATTAGTACCAAACTATCAGTTCAATTGAAACTGATAGCTTATCTAATAAGAAGAAAAAGTGTAAGCAATATAAGGAAAACCTCAAATATGCACAATAAGTAAAAACAGATAATAAGAAGATAAACTAAAACTTAAAACAATAAGCTATAAATCCTAATAGGCTAACAGAAACTGATAATAAGAAAATCCAAAACTAAACTTAATGAAAACTAAATAAGCAATTCAAAACATAAGCAGTTAAAACTGAGCAGACTTCAAATAAAGACTATGTAAAAAAACGATTAAAAGACTTATTCTTAAATCAAAACCAGATAAAACTTTAAGCTAGCAAACCATAAGCAAATAACCTAAAAAAACAAGTATCCTAAAAGCAGATAAGCAAAACTTAAACTTAACCAGATAAGCAATAAATCCTAAAAACCAAATCAGAAATAAATCCTAAAAAGAAAACAAACTTAATACCAAAAGCAAAACTAAACAAGCAGATTATATTAACCGAAAATAAAGTAGATCCAAACAAGACTAACATATATTAAAAACGAAACCAACAATACCCAATTAAACAATAACAGTAACAAAAAGAAACGAAATAAATCAATAACAGATAATCTAATAAGCAGATTCAAATAACTCAAACTTAAGCAAATATTAGCTAGCAGATATAAAACTTAAACAGATAAAATAGAAAGAGGATTAAACCTGATGATGAATCCGTTGGGAAGTAGACGAGCGCTGAGCTGTCCATGAAACGAATCAAACACTCCTTACCCGAGTCTCATCATCATCATCGAAAAACATCAACATTCGAACCTCGAACCAGATTTTAACAAAATTCCAGTGGGGAAGTTCTTATCCACCTTCTTTTTTTACTTTTTAATAATTATAATAAAAAACAAATAATAATAATAATGATAAAAATATATTGAAATTTAAATAGCAGGAAACTTAAAAGAAATGTAAGACGAGATTAATTAAACTGAAATAAAATTTTTACTAATAACTGAAACTTTGATTACAATACTAGGAAAATTAAAATTACAAATAACCTAACATCTAATTTTTGCATAAAAATAAAAATTAAAAATAAAATAAGGCACACCAATTACAGATTTGATGGGGGTATTTATAGCCAACCCCCATGGCTTCTTGATGAACTTGGTGAGCAAGTAATTAAATCCCAGTCGCTCTTTTCTTCTCTCTTTCTTCATTCTTCAATCTGATGGCTGAGAATACACCCCTTGCACACGGATTACCAACGTGTCAAGGGGTGTGTTTGTTGTGCTTCTTGAATCTGATGTAGAGATAGATGATTGGATGGAGTGGTGGTGGTGATTTGTAACATCCAATCAGGAAAGGGGATTTAAGCCACGTAGGTTGAATGGTCATCGTGCTCATCCCTAAAAAGATGGGGATTTAATTAGGTTGCGTGTGAATCACACGAATCAGTAAAAACCCCCAATATTTATGATGTAATTTGTGTTTTAGGGTTTGAGATTAGGGTAAATAAAAGGCTGTGTTTATTTTGTGAAAGAGAGAGAGAGAGAGGAAAATGGGAAAGTAACATAGGTGATATCGAAAATAATGTGGGGTGGGTAAAAGGTTTTACGTTTGTGTTGTGTGAGGTTGACCAAAAGTAAGTACGTATTCACTTTTAACTGTTCGTTTGTTTAGTTATGTAACCCTATTCAGTTTTAAAGCCCAAGATACGTCCATCTTTAAATGTAAAACGGGGCTTGGCCCATTTATCATATTTACTCCCCTCCGTTTAATGTGTTTGGGCTTTTGCCAAACTTTGGGCCAACCAAGTTTGTTACTTCCATTCTTTAATAAAATTCATGGGCTTTTCAGGCCCATTTGGCTCATGTGGGACCCACTTGGCCCAAAAAATTCAATAATTAAAATCCACTAAAAACGAGCTCGATTTCGGCTTCCTTGATCATTTCTTCAAAGTCGTATCGATTTTGCCAGTTTTCGTGATCTTTGGCACACTTTTGGTCTTTTGACTTTGTCTTCGTCTCTTTCTTGGACTCTTCTTCAATATTTGACCGTGAAATCCCGTGTTTTCTTTCCTTTTGATCTTTTGTACCTATTTAACACAAAAACACAAAACCACGCGTAATTCTGACTTTTACGATATTAAACACATGATTAGGTCTTGTTTTTCCTTGATTTTAGTGGCAAAAGGATAAGTGTTTACACACGTATTAGGTAGCGATTGCATAAACATGAGAATGTGTAGAGTTTTGAGTAGTGTTTATAAAAATTTCCTCTTCGTTGAATCTCAAAGTAATAGATCTTGCATGAACATCGATAAGCGATCTCGAGGTGTCTAAAAATGGACGACCTAAAATAAGTGGAACTTGAGGATCCGCGGGGATGTCCACTACGATAAAATGAACGTGATAGTAGAACTTCCCCACTTTCACAAAAACATCTTCGGCTACTACACATGCGAAAATCATAGACTGATCGGCCATCTCGATAGACATGTTCTATGGAGTAAGAGCCAGAAGCGATAGCGATTTCCAAATGGAAAATGGCATCAAATTAATGCTCGCACCAAGATCGGCCAACGCGAGAAATTCTTTCATATCTTCTATATCACAAGGAATGAGAAATTTTCCAGGGTCACCAAATTTTTCTGGTATTCAATTAAGATAAACCGAAGAACAATTAGATAGCTTTGAAAGCTTCTCCTTATCGTTCATCATACCTTTAAAAGTGGAAGCGAAACGAGGCATGTATAACAACATGTCAGCTAAACTCACATTAAAATGCACTTGTTGAAACATTTTTATAAAAAGCTCAATTTGCTGTTCTTGCAATTTCTCTTTGTTTCGTCTCGATGGGTAAGGTAAGTGTAATAACCCGAACTTTAAAATCAACATTTAGACCGAGTTCTAATACTAATTATATTATTCAGAACAATATTTATTAATCGACTTTTATTTGTCATGTTCGTTCGACGAATAATATTGATTTCTCGACTAGACGACAAGATTATGATTTTACCGTATCGAATATGTGTCATTTATTATTTATCGGCAAAGTCTATGTCCGTCGTCAACCGTAAATATCCTCGTTATGACATAGAAATATTTTCTATTGTCGTCGTTTTAATTTCTCGTTTTATGAGAATTCTTGATAATTTACGTTACGCCTTTAGGTGTCATTCGTAATATAACATGTTAAAGTTTTTTAAATCATAATCCCTCATTTAATTATCAAAATATAAATGTTCTCCGAATGTCGATGTTTTTATTTTATATTGGACGTTAATTTTTCGTGTTTAACGCGTATCTTTTAAATCGCGTAACTTTTAAAATATCGCACTTCGATAATACCCGCTTTTATAAATTGTGGGGCAAGATTTACTAATATCTCACCCCACTTCATATTATCTCACGCCACAACACATCACAAGTAGTAACGTGTCATTTTTTAGACACCTAGAGGACTAAATACATGTTCTAGTTATATAAAACAATTAAACATTACATATCTTCTCATTATTTGACTAAACAAAGTTCACAAACTTCTTTTCTTTGTGTAATTCTGCCGTGACCTCCCAAAATCATATAACACCATCATTTTTGTTTTTGTCCATCAAAGGTGTTAACAAAGGTTGAAGACTTATGAGTTCTACATAAAGTCTTGGGATATTTTTTTTCTAAAAAGTCATCAATTCTATCATATCAAAACGTTAGGGGCTGAAGATATTTGGTTCTTGGTTTGTTAATATTATTGGGTCAAATGAGCATATTGGGTGTTCGGAGATTGAGTTGATAACAAGGTCTTATGTATAAGCCAGCTTGATCTTCATCTTTGTAAGGATAATTGTTTTATTCTCATTTTTCTATTTGTATATTATTTTTATGACTATCTAATAATTATGTCACTACTGACTTTATGATTTAATATTTGGATTAGGAGTGTTGGACATTGTATATGATTTGTGAAAGTATAAAAACTAGCCTAGAGAAGCCCTATATAATTGTCGTGAATTCTTGTTTAGGTCAGTGGATAAAACGTGTGGTCTGTGGAAGTTAAGTAGGTAATGAGTATTAGATAAAAATATAAGGATATAGGCCTATGTTTTGTGGTGATTTTGCCGGGTGACTCGTCCCGTGGCGATTCTCGGAGAATAAATTACGACTGACTTAGTAAAATAGGTCAGAAACTGACCTACTGGAAAGATTGGCTGTTTACTCATAAATTTCGTATACCAACATATAAATATGTAAAACTAAAAGTTGTAGCTAAACTTATGTAGAACACACACGAATCGGATGGTTTTCTACGGATAAACGGTTTGTAAATGGCGGGGGAAACGGTGGGACTGAAGTTGGCAGCGAAAAACAGCCAACTCTTCTAAGTGAGAAAATGAGCAATTGAGCTATGGTAAGTATATTTTAGGGGTAATTAAACTTATAATCAGTAAAGTATATAAGTTAATAATAATTTTGATATAAATAGCTCGCCTAGATGATTTACGGTTCAGGAGATATGATCTATTTATCAAGACATGTCGGGTAAATTGTAAGAATTGGGTTATGAAAAGTTTTATAAAACTTATGAAATGTCCAAACTTACTAAAGTGAACTATTTACATATATGTATGGCTTACGTATAGACTCGAGCCTAAGACGCATCTCGTCATTATAGGTCTCGCTCGGTCATATGTCGACCGTTTGGCGTTTTGTTCCTGATCAACGTGAGATCATTATCTCGTGAAGTCATGTATCGACTATTGGATGTTTTTCCTCGATAAACGTGTGATAGCTATATCAGGTGAGTTCATAGCCTCGCTTTTACTGTTTTATATGTGTTTATAAACCCGCGAGGGGGAATACATGCTCTTGGTATAAAAATATGATGTTTATATATATTATTTGAGAGAATACATGTTTATGAATAAACATGTGGTTTGCTATGGACTTTGAATGAACACGTGTTGTTGTAAATGAATGTAAGATGGTTGATTATATGCTTTTGAAATATGAACACAAGCATTGATTGTATTGATTGTGAACCGCTATTTGCTAAGTGCTGAATTGCCAAAATTTGGAAAGTCCCTATAAACCCATGAACCGTTAACTACCTATGATGGGTAGGCGCTGTTACAGACGGATGGATCCATCGGGGATGGCCCCCACCTGGGCAGGTCGCACCTGTGGGTTGGAGGCTCAGCCAGGTGTGTTGTATTAGAAGTAAGGGGTATTCGGCAAAATACCTGACTTGGGCATTATTATACTTAAGGCTTCGATGTCATGGCTTAGTAGAATAGCGTGGACTTTGGGTATTGCATGTGTTGCACTATCGACAGTGGATGAGATTCTTGTGTTCAAAAGCTTTATGGTTTATTTCAAACCCCAATTTTGTTTATTTAAAAACCTATGAATTCACTCAACCGTTGTGTTGACTGTTTAGCATGTATTCTCAGGTGTATAGGTTTATGATCAGCTGGAGCATGGAGCCGCGCGTGATAATGTAAAGGCAAAACAAACAATTTCCATTCAATACTTTTGACAAACTTTTATATTTATTAAGGTTTGTATAAACTGTTGGGACCTGTTTTATTTAACTCTGATTTTGTCGAATGGTTTATTTTATAAAACGTCTCTTTTGAGGTCGTTTTCTATGACTGTGTGTGATGTGCTATGAAGTAACGCCCAATGTTGATATTCCACTGCATTGTGAAATTGGGGGTGTTACAGATTGGTATCAGAGCACTAGTTATAGGAAACTAGGTCATTTTTAAAACCTAGACTATAACTGCTCTTTCGTAAAATTGTTTAATTGCCATACAAAGTATCCGCGCGCTCATGGCTCCTAGAAACCAATGCTTGGTTGTGATAATGTGATCCTGTGTGTATGTAGAAATGGTTATATGTATATGAATGTATATACTGTGGTATTTAAGGTCATTGCGCATGAAGCAATGGTCCTTGCGTGATTATCATACATTTTATGATACGGCTTTATAGAGAGTTTGGCCTCGCCGCCAATCACTTTTCTCGATAATTAATTTATTATCCGAATATGAGAATTAAACTCGTTTGATAATTTGGGTACGTATATATTATTTCGTAATTGATCGCATATTGACTCATTTGAACTTGATTATTGTCATCGAATCGTGATGTGCCATTTTAGGGCATATCCTTTCAAAACGTAATTGATTATTATGTTATTTTTGTTTCTGATTAATCCTTGTGATTTTAAAGAATTATTTCTCGAAGGAGACATCTTATACGTGATGTAACGTTTAATTTGGTTGCGTATGATTATGTTTTATTGACGAAAAGGAGGATGCAATTGTTGGACCTAAAATATATATATATCCAAATAAACTATATATAATTTGGGTACAACAAAGATATGCTCATAGTAGTCATTAGTTGAGCAATTTAATACCTTATATTTAAATGGAATGGGACATTTAAATATAGAGATTTTAAATCGTCCAACTATGTGTCGTTTAAGGTTCTCTTATTGAAATGGATTGGGACATTTGAATAAGAAAGTTTTAAACCACTGGACCTTAGATTGTTTATGTTTTTTTTATTCAGATGGAATGGGACGTTTGAATACAGAAATCATGGAGTAAGTTTGACACCCTGTAATTTTCTTGGAATTTAATTTGGTTATGATATCGTGTTTTGTGAGGGTATTACTGAGTAGGAGGATTTATAATCGTCTTGTTGAAATAAATCGGGACGCCTTTTTATTTGAACAAGAAAGTTATAAGTTCCCGAACCATAAATTTATGAATTCTTGTTTACATGGATTGGGACGCCTTTGGATGTAAACAAAAATTATAAATAAGTAGACTCAAGAGTGCTTGACTTGGTTTGTGACTATTTTTGTATATGGATATATTTCTTCGACTCATATTTCGTTGGTACGAATCGTTCGGTTTCGTCGTCATTATGGTCATTATTGATTATCGTCTAAGTACGAGTAACCAGTTAGTCTTCTCTCGAGTTATAATTTGTTTCTATGGATCATTTCTAGTGTGTCCGAACTATCGCGAGCATTATAAGCTAATCGTTAAGAACCAATACCTGTTCCGAGAACAAATGACTTGTTTAATCAACACTAGTTGTGTACTTGTGGATTGACTGGAGATTAAGTTATCAACACAACTCATCATGAACGAAAAGATCTTGAGATTCTTTCTTGTTATTATGGATGGTTCATCGAAGAATTTTTCAAACATAACGAGAAAATATTTTGGGTATGGATCCGTTTGTGAGCACCCTGTAATATATATTCGGTATGGATCCGTTTGTAAGCACCCTGTAATATATATTGGGTATCGATCCATTTGTGAGCACCATGAAATGTCATTTGGGTATAGATCCGTGTGTGAGCACCCTATAATGACGAAAATATTGTTCTATATGCATCTATGCAATCAATATCGTGAACATCCTTTAACTTGCAAACTTTCCTTTGACTGGACTCATCTGAAAATCCTATCAGATATTCATTTTATCATGTCTTGACTATTTAGCAAGCATGAGTTAACTTAATTGAACTTATTGATTTGGCATGGCTTGACTATTTTGCAAGCATGTCGTAATGTGATTATATGTGCCTAGTGATGGCTTTTGTATTTGATTTGGATCGTAGTTCCTTCGATAGAGTATTTCATACTCCGAAATATTTCTGTGTCGATAAATTTGATTTTGAAGAAATAGGTTTGCATGTTTGAGATCATGCAACTTGATGATTTTGTGCGACTCGTAATAATTGCCTCGTCGTGAATATTTTGTAACGTTTTCCATGGATAGATGTCTGATCCATACGATTTTCTTTTATGGGGTAATTTTTTTATGAAACCCGTGGACCATATGTGTTTCGATGTGATCGATGTGATCATCGATAGTTTTGAATTGATTCTCGCATTGAAGATTTTTTCAAATGCGCCTACTTCTTTTGACTCATTGCTTTTCATGTGGAAATTTTCTAACTTATATCGACCGTCGCAAGTTTGATAAGCTAGTAGTAATGTACCTTGAGGCACTTCCAAAAATTGACGGCTTGTTAATTTTTCGCTTTCAATGGCTTCTCCTTCGAGTTATGTATTATTCTTTACTTATAAGGGTTAAAGCTACATTTAAAACGTTCATTCATGGTTGTTATGTATACTCGTTGCTTTGAATTTTGTTCATTGACATTCGTTAGAAACCTCAGTGATGATTTGTCTATCTCTCACATCTTCGCCGTTTAACCGAAGACTATTGAGACGAATTAAGCGCTGGGACATCGCTTCCTAAAGGGGTAGATGATGTAATAACCCGAACTTTAAAATCAACATTTAGACCGAGTTCTAATACTAATTCTATTATTCAGAACAATATTTATTAATCGACTTTTATTTGTCATGTTCGTTCGACGAATAATATTGATTTCTCGACTAGACGACAAGATTATAATTTTAACGTATCGAATATGTGTCATCTATTATTTATCGGCAAAGTCTATGTCCGTCGTCAACCGTAAATATCCTCGTTATGACATAGAAATATTTTCTATTGTCATCGTTTTAATTTCTCGTTTTATGAGAATTCTTGATAATTTACGTTACGCCTTTAGGTGTCATTCGTAATATAACATGTTAAATTTTTTTAAATCATAATCCCTCATTTAATTATCAAAATATAAATGTTCTCCGAATGTCGATGTTTTTATTTTATATTGGACGTTAATTTTTCGTGTTTAACGCGTATCTTTTAAATCGCGTAACTTTTAAAATATCGCACTTCGATAATACCCGCTTTAACACCCCCAAATTTACACGCAGCGGAATACATCTTTGGGTGCTAAACAATGATACTACAACACATAATTTATAAAGAACGACTCGAAAAGAGACGTTTCAAATTTATCGTTCCTAAAACATTTGTCAGAGTAGCGTAGTCCCAAGTAATCGTTACCAAAAGATAAGTTAAAACAACATATTAGTTTGTTTTAAAAATGGAACGATAATTAAATCAAAGAGTTTGAACAACAAAAGCAGTGCACAACTTCATTCCCGTGACCTCCAAGCTTCCACTTCTTGATTACCTGAAATACATGTGAGTAAAACAATCAGCAAAAATGCCGAGTGAATCTATAGGTTTATGAAATCAATTTGAACACAAGCAAAGATTATAAGTTTGTGGAATGCTTATAAGCATCAAATAATAATTCGCATCAACAATAATAATTGTATATAGCATAAATTGCAATAAGCTCATGGAACCGAGCCCTTAGACACTCCCATATCAGTCTAATAAGACGAGAGATTTATTAATTGTTGGTTACCTCCAGATTATTGGTACATTGCCGTATACCTGACTTCTCAATACAGTATGCTCAAACAGTGTGGAGGTCGGGCCTAAGCTTCTATGACAAGTCCACAAAAACTGAACCGGGGCGGCTTCCCCCATAGATCTATTAATTGTACTAGCGGTTAACCCATCATAGGTTAATTAACGGTCCATAATTGAGGCTTTAACTAAGGCAATCACTTAATGCAATTTAAAGGCAACCACGGGTCCATTCATAGAGGGACAAAGCATACCATAAAAATCTTGTGTTCTAAGTTTATAAAAACATGTATTCCCCCTCGCGGGTTTAAAATCATTTAATAACTAGTATAAAGCGAGGCTATAGACTCACGTTGATAATGAAAGGCGGATTATCGGCTACGGGCGTGCTTCGGTCACGGAAACCTATATAAATAATAATCGGTCTTAGACTCTTGTCCAAAGACTTTTATCAAAATAACAATATACATATGATGATTTTGTACATATGATGATGATCAAGTGGGTTTATATATCCTTGTTTACTCATTTTAGTGTTTATGTTTTGGTAACTTTTTACTAGTTTACTAGTTTTACCTACTTACCTATTTTAAGTCCAATAAGCTTAGTATAAGTTCTTTAACTTGTTTTAATCTATTTTATACCTATATTATAAGTATCTATACTTTCTATGTTGGGCCCAAATGGGTTAAGCGCAATAAGTTCTTTTTATAAGTGTTTAACTTATTTAGTCCAATTATTAGTCCAATATGCTTAGTTAGCTCGTTAATGTCCGTATGTCCTATAGTTCGGGTTTTATCGGTTTTTACTTGTATTAGTTACTTATATATCAGTATATGACTATTAAAAACTTTACATTAGACGGGTTTGATCGTCTAAGTTTTAATTGGCGAAAAATGTTAATTTTACGGTAATAGCCGAAAAAGTCGTAAAAATCAAGTGTATAGTTTTTTTTACTTATAAGTATTTCCACAACCATTTATATAATTCATCCATTTAATTAACCTTTTACATATTTACATAAATAAGTTTCATAAGTTAGTGGGTTTTTATTTTACATTTTATATAACAAAATTTGAGTGCTTATATAATAATAATAAACATTAATTCTCAAAATCTGATTTTATCTTCATGTTCACCATTTTTATCATATCTAGAGTTCTATAATGAATTAGAAGCTCATTTTTGGATGAAATGTTCTTCATATTATGTGCTACATTTAACTCAGTTATAGCTACTGCTCATTTTAAGTTTATCTAGCCTTAACAGTCCCTACAAAACAGCTTATTCAGATTAGCACTCTCATCTTGTTTTGATCATATCTCACTCATTATAATGATTCCATTGCATGGCCAACTCTCACATGTGTATAACATCTTGTACTTACTGTAAATGGATCATACCATGAAATTTTATCAGTTCAAATTTTAGTTATATTATGTTTTTATACATCCAACTAAATAAGCATGATTTTAGCCTCATTTCTTATAGTTATTAACCTTTTTAAGCATATTTATCAACACTTGATCCCCACACAACATTTTTATCATCATATATACATCATATACATATACAATAATAAAGAAAATACATTTTTTCTTTACAAAAATAACAAGAGAAAATGGAGAGGATGATCTTCTTTACCAAACAAGTGTATTTCTTATTTTTGGAAGACAAGAACTTGATGAACACCACAAGTAACTCCAAGATCATCAAACACCAAGAACAATAGTTGAGAAATCAGCCCTAGGACACAAGCAAATCACCTCCAATGTTGTTAATATGGCCACCAAATGATCAAGGCTTCAAGATAACTCTATGATAGAGCTAGTTAACAAGTATTTTGTGGTTAGAAAGATCAAGAAGGGGTGTTTTGTTCATCAAAGTGGATAGCAAGGGGTGGTGGTTTTGAGAGGATTTGTGTTGGTTTTGTATGTAAGTAAATGGTGGAATGAAAGTTGCTAGTGGTTTTGGCTAGTGGAAGTGGAAAGTTGTAGCTTAAGGTGTAAGCTTTGCTTACACTTGTAAGTGTTTAGCTAACATGATGCCACATATGGTTGTGGTGTCATGTTGGTGCCATCCAAGCTAGCTAGTGGGGTGGGACAATGTATTTTGTCCCATCTCACTAGTTTACGGGTATTCCTCGATTCTAGTTTTCTCGATTTGCGTGCCCTCGGGTCGTTTTACGAAAAACGTTTTTATAAATTATGAATTAACGTCACAAAACGAATCCAATAAAAATTGTTTCATCAAAAACGGAGTTCAAAAACGTAAATACGTAATCCTAAGGTTTCCGGTTTAGTCGTAAGGGATGCTAAATTATGCACGTAAGCCCAAATTTAAATCCGTAAATTGTGAGTTCATCAACCAACACAAAAATAAGTTTCAAAATATTATACGAGAAAATATTTCACTACCTGAAAATGTTAGATTGTACTTTTTAAAAGTTTAAATGCACACGAAAAATAATAATATAACGACTCGATACGTAGTTGAAACGATATCGTCGAAAGTATTAAATATCGAAACTATTGATAATAAAATATAAAATTTTTGGCATCCGTCGGTATCGCGATCACTAGTAGTCCTCGTTGTTCGTCAAAATATTAAAATATAATATTTAATATCGGTTTCAACTTAAACCGTTAAACATAATAATATTTAACGTTATAAAATACTTCAAAATAATTGAAAATAGAATTAAATTATGACCTTATTTTTACGGGTTTTACATCCTCACCACCTTAAGGGAGCGACGTCCCGACGCTCAACTCGCCTCATACACGAGTTGTTCACTACCCGGAAGGATGACGACATTCCTTATAAAGAAGTCTTCACGTTCCTACGTGAATCTCGATCCACGATCTCCACTGGTTCTTTAACCAAACGCAACTTGTCGTCAGGTTGTATCTCACCAAAAGGAATAAATAAATCCTTATCCACCAGTCACCCGTCAAGTTCGACACATGAAAATTTTATGAATCACACGAAGCTCATTCGACGACAAGAATAGATGATAGGATTTTCGGGTAAGTCCAGTTAAAAAGAATGTTGCAATTTAAAGGATATCCATCTCACTTTCGCCAACGCGCATTAAAGTCTCAATAAACATCGTCGTTGAAAGTCAAAAAGATATTACATAATATGTGTTCTACATGATCGGACGTCATCTGGTGATGTCGCCTCAAGTTCTCACAACTTACGATCATTTGACTAGATCACACACCATATAAGTATATAGAATAAAAGGTCGAACATAAACATTGAATATAGATCTCCACCGTTAATCATCGAGAAAATGTTGAACGAACCCTTGATAATAACTACTTGATCTCCAGAGTCTTTCCACTTGCGGTGTCGGCTTCAACATACTCCTCGAGGTCGTAACGAATTTATTAACTCCATTCATTAAGAGATTCGGTCCTCAATCATTCCACGAGTACACACATAAATCCTGGTGACACTTATCGTTTCTTCTTATACACTGCTTCCCGAGATTCATTTTAAACTCAGAATAAAATAGTAATCTTCATTACGAGGAACAGAAGGAGATAAAAATGACTTCAATAAACGCATAAACGAACAAGATGTGGTAAAATGATTTAAGGTTGACGATTGACGAGGGATCTCAACTCACGTAACCGTAAAACATAATAAATCACAATACTAGAAAAATGAGAGCGAAGAATAAATTATACATTATCATTAAAATAACATTTGTCACAATTATCCGTCCCGGATTTGGTATTACCTTAAAACTTAGTTGAGGTACCTTCTTGATAAAGATGATATATTAAAAATAGAAGTTAAATAGCTTCATAATTTATTTTTGTTGTCTTAAGAAACTTTGAAAGAATGACATGAATTTTTTTATTTAAACTCATATTGATGGTTACAATTAGAAAATATAATTTCTAAATTAAATCATTATTAGGAATATAAATTAAACTGGTAATTTTATTACATTAAAAGTAAAGTATGATAAATCACTTAGTTCAAAAGATATAGTATAATTTCATGTTAGACATTAGTTTTAGTTATACAAAATATGATGTATAAATTTGACCTTTTACTTGTAATGGTTATTTCGATAATTGAAAATCATTGGAAAATGTATAAAATTTCCATAATTTTTTTTTTATAATACTTTGTAGAAATACATAAAGGTGTTTATTATTTCAAAATAACATGGGATATATTCGGGTTTCGAAATGTGACAAGATAACAAACGAATACGAATGAAAATAATAGTCAACAATTAATACGAAATCAATGGTACAAAAGAGAACGAAGCAATGTCGTATGAATTCTTAAAGAGAATAATAAAATAAAGGCGTTGATGGTAAGACGATAGGAAATGATAGATTAAACAAGTTGTCAATTTTGTTAGTGCGGTTGATGGTTCACCATTATCAGCTCGTTAACTTAGCGGTGGTCGATACATGATCGGAAAGAAGATCCATACAAAAATTTTAATAAATAAAATTCCTAATAATCACTTGTAATAAAAACAAATCAAATGAACGATGTTAGTGTTTAAAGAGAGAAGTCAAAGCACGGTTCACAAGAGTGGATTTCGAGATAAACGAGAGTGACGGACGTCATCCCGGATATACGGAAATCACTCTAGTGATAATTCATTATTCACGTGCAGAGACATTCCAAAGATCTACCCAGTCGCATAAAGAAAATTGGACGAGAAGGAAGGATAAAACATCGAGACTTTCAAGTCATTTATCAACAGTCAGTAATTAAACGAACGGTCAAAAGAAATCAGTTATAAGACAAAATGAAGTAAAAAGTGGAAAAACGATTGTCGAGTAAAAACGTATTCGTAAGCGCGTAATTCGTTCAAGAAAAGGTAAGAAAACGTATGCGGATGCATAGAAATTGCGCTACTTGCATAAGATATAAAGGTTTTCAAAACTTCTTTTCACTTTATTTTATTTTATTTATCTTTATCATAAATACAAGTAAAAAGTTGATTATTATCAAAAATTTTAAGGTGACTACTATTCAACCTAGCATGGCTCCTTCTAAATTAGACATAGGTGATCAGGCCATGTATAATTTAGGGCTAGCAACGCAATGCTTCATTCCGTCGAAAAGTATTACTTTTCTTATGTTTATATAAACCATGCCATTTGTAAAATGGAATTTAAAAATACTTTATAAATTTATAGGATACAAGTAATTTGTGAGATACTCAATAAGCAACTTTTAATGTTATGGAAAGTATTTTATAAACAATTGGTGAAAATAATCGTAAAACAATATCAGATTTATTTATAATGTGACATTATGACAATGGATAAAGTAGTCAAAGTTTTGCAAAAAGTGGCAAATAGTAGCTCATAAAACAACCAATGAAATGGTTACAAGTTGTTAAGGTTTGAAAAGGTTATAGGGTTTAGACGAAAACGCCATGAGACACGTGATAAAAAAATATCGACGAAGAATGTGAAGACAAAACTTCGAAACTCAACCCAAATCAGTGGATGGTTAGAAGAAAATAAAAATAAAATAACATCGAATGACAAATGAGTCATATATATAAAAAGAATAAATCAATCCATATGTGTATTCTATGTAAGATACTCGACACAACATACTTTTAAGAAAATATATTATTCATTTTCAAATTACACCATTAATCTGGTAATAGCTAATCCTGTAATGTTTCTATTTTTAAACATTTTCACATGAAACTAGTATTAGTTATTTGTAAAATAATATTTGTTAAAATTTTACGATCTCAAATGAAATCAAAACAGCTTAGAAACATTTAAAACTCATGTTCTGAATTTTCTATCAGATTTAACTTTTAAATATGAGCCGATTAATTGACCCGATAAACGACATCTCCAAGACTCAGAGTCTAAAGCATTTTGATGCAAAACGATGTTTCAGACGACTTTCTAGTTTTACCCGAGACCTGAAAACCAATGTAAAATAACCAAAATACCCCTGCAAGTTCTGTGCAGGTTTGACTATTTTATTTTAAAAACGCAGGTTTTACTTTTAAGTTTTGACCTGTTTATACTGCCCCTGCAGATTCTGCATAAAGTGTATTTTTCGACACTTCTTAACGGCTCAAAATATATACATATATACACACATGTCTTGTGGATTTTATAACAACGAAAAATAAATCTCGTAATGAGCATCAAATAAAATATAGCATGATGAATGACAGAAAATGCTTCAAGGTCTTCAACACCAAATTTAGGAAGCAAAACGGTGAAAGACGTTCGTAATTTAAGTTTCAAGGGGCAATGTAGGCAAATCTCCTTGTTGCCACGATTGTCCAAAAACACAAAACATAACAAGAAAAGAATGGAACATTAACATGCTACACTCCGGAAGAAAGAAGGTTAATGAAAAAACAAATGATACAATTTTATATAAGTAAAATCGTATTCCAATTCTAGCGCCATAATCTAGACGATGATTTATAAAATGACGATGACGTTACCGAGATATAAGTGAACAATACACTTCGGAGTCGATACATATAAATGTCAACGAATTAAATCTTCGCATGTCGTGTAAAACGATAATAAAAATCAACAAAATATTATGAAAAACCATGGTATTATTCAACACTATTTTAAGAAATGTTTCAAAATGTATGACTCACACGATAGCGGTTAGTCTATTCCAAGGACACATTGAGTTACACAATGGTCTGGAGATTACGTTAAAAGACGTCCAAGCACAAATAGCCGGAAGACGATTTGAATATCTATATAGATATCACAAAGGGTTAAATAATGAAAGTAACGCGCACAGATGAAGGTATGTAAGGTCATAATATAAAATTTTTGCAATAAAAGCAATTTAAATACTTCAAAAATATATACAGAAAGATCTTGAAAATTCATTGTATTTATTTAAGTTAATCATTAATAAATGATAGACTTTTATCGAAAAGTTTAACGACATAAATATATATCGATAAAGGATTATAGTATTTATTTAGAAATACTTAGCAATAAGGCATACATAATAATGTATACTAAAGTTGTAATCCCAGAAGTAGCTTGAACCTGAAGTCACGCGAAATCATGTGCACCGACTCTTTGAAAAATAAAACCGACAGTTATAGTTTAGGTTTTTAGAAAAAGACCTAGTTCTCTATAACTCATGGCTCTGGTACCAATCTTTAACACCCCCAAATTTACACGCAGCGGAATACATCTTTGGGTGCTAAACAATGATACTACAACACATAATTTATAAAGAACGACTCGAAAAGAGACGTTTCAAATTTATCGTTCCTAAAACATTTGTCAGAGTAGCGTAGTCCCAAGTAATCGTTACCAAAAGATAAGTTAAAACAACATATTAGTTTGTTTTAAAAATGGAACGATAATTAAATCAAAGAGTTTGAACAACAAAAGCAGTGCACAACTTCATTCCCGTGACCTCCAAGCTTCCACTTCTTGATTACCTGAAATACATGTGAGTAAAACAATCAGCAAAAATGCCGAGTGAATCTATAGGTTTATGAAATCAATTTGAACACAAGCAAAGATTATAAGTTTGTGGCATGCTTATAAGCATCAAATAATAATTCGCATCAACAATAATAATTGTATATAGCATAAATTGCAATAAGCTCATGGAACCGAGCCCTTAGACACTCCCATATCAGTCTAATAAGACGAGAGATTTATTAATTGTTGGTTACCTCCAGATTATTGGTACATTGCCGTATACCTGACTTCTCAATACAGTTTGCTCAAACAGTGTGGAGGTCGGGCCTAAGCTTCTATGACAAGTCCACAAAAACTGAACCGGGGCGGCTTCCCCCATAGATCTATTAATTGTACTAGCGGTTAACCCATCATAGGTTAATTAACGGTCCATAATTGAGGCTTTAACTAAGGCAATCACTTAATGCAATTTAAAGGCAACCACGGGTCCATTCATAGAGGGACAAAGCATACCATAAAAATCTTGTGTTCTAAGTTTATAAAAACATGTATTCCCCCTCGCGGGTTTAAAATCATTTAATAACTAGTATAAAGCGAGGCTATAGACTCACGTTGATAATGAAAGGCGGATTATCGGCTACGGGCGTGCTTCGGTCACGGAAACCTATATAAATAATAATCGGTCTTAGACTCTTGTCCAAAGACTTTTATCAAAATAACAATATACATATGATGATTTTGTACATATGATGATGATCAAGTGGGTTTATATATCCTTGTTTACTCATTTTAGTGTTTATGTTTTGGTAACTTTTTACTAGTTTACTAGTTTTACCTACTTACCTATTTTAAGTCCAATAAGCTTAGTATAAGTTCTTTAACTTGTTTTAATCTATTTTATACCTATATTATCAGTATCTATACTTTCTATGTTGGGCCCAAATGGGTTAAGCGCAATAAGTTCTTTTTATAAGTGTTTAACTTATTTAGTCCAATTATTAGTCCAATATGCTTAGTTAGCTCGTTAATGTCCGTATGTCCTATAGTTCGGGTTTTATCGGTTTTTACTTGTATTAGTTACTTATATATCAGTATATGACTATTAAAAACTTTACATTAGACGGGTTTGATCGTCTAAGTTTTAATTGGCGAAAAATGTTAATTTTACGGTAATAGCCGAAAAAGTCGTAAAAATCAAGTGTATAGTTTTTTTTACTTATAAGTATTTCCACAACCATTTATATAATTCATCCATTTAATTAACCTTTTACATATTTACATAAATAAGTTTCATAAGTTAGTGGGTTTTTATTTTACATTTTATATAATAAAATTTGAGTGCTTATATAATAATAATAAACATTAATTCTCAAAATCTGATTTTATCTTCATGTTCACCATTTTTATCATATCTAGAGTTCTATAATGAATTAGAAGCTCATTTTTGGATGACATGTTCTTCATATTATGTGCTACATTTAACTCAGTTATAGCTACTGCTCATTTTAAGTTTATCTAGCCTTAACAGTCCCTACAAAACAGCTTATTCAGATTAGCACTCTCATCTTGTTTTGATCATATCTCACTCATTATAATGATTCCATTGCATGGCCAACTCTCACATGTGTATAACATCTTGTACTTACTGTAAATGGATCATACCATGAAATTTTATCAGTTCAAATTTTAGTTATATTATGTTTTTATACATCCAACTAAATAAGCATGATTTTAGCCTCATTTCTTATAGTTATTAACCTTTTTAAGCATATTTATCAACACTTGATCCCCACACAACATTTTTATCATCATATATACATCATATACATATACAATAATAAAGAAAATACATTTTTTCTTTACAAAAATAACAAGAGAAAATGGAGAGGATGATCTTCTTTACCAAACAAGTGTATTTCTTATTTTTGGAAGACAAGAACTTGATGAACACCACAAGTAACTCCAAGATCATCAAACACCAAGAACAATAGTTGAGAAATCAGCCCTAGGACACAAGCAAATCACCTTCAATGTTGTTAATATGGCCACCAAATGATCAAGGCTTCAAGATAACTCTATGATAGAGCTAGTTAACAAGTATTTTGTGGTTAGAAAGATCAAGAAGGGGTGTTTTGTTCATCAAAGTGGATAGCAAGGGGTGGTGGTTTTGAGAGGATTTGTGTTGGTTTTGTATGTAAGTAAATGGTGGAATGAAAGTTGCTAGTGGTTTTGGCTAGTGGAAGTGGAAAGTTGTAGCTTAAGGTGTAAGCTTTGCTTACACTTGTAAGTGTTTAGCTAACATGATGCCACATATGGTTGTGGTGTCATGTTGGTGCCATCCAAGCTAGCTAGTGGGGTGGGACAATGTATTTTGTCCCATCTCACTAGTTTACGGGTATTCCTCGATTATAGTTTTCTCGATTTGTGTGCCCTCGGGTCGTTTTACGAAAAACGTTTTTATAAATTATGAATTAACGTCACAAAACGAATCCAATAAAAATTGTTTCATCAAAAACGGAGTTCAAAAACGTAAATACGTAATCCTAAGGTTTCCGGTTTAGTCGTAAGGGATGCTAAATTATGCACGTAAGCCCAAATTTAAATCCGTAAATTGTGAGTTCATCAACCAACACAAAAATAAGTTTCAAAATATTATACGAGAAAATATTTCACTACCTGAAAATGTTAGATTGTACTTTTTAAAAGTTTAAATGCACACGAAAAATAATAATATAACGACTCGATACGTAGTTGAAACGATATCGTCGAAAGTATTAAATATCGAAACTATTGATAATAAAATATAAAATTTTTGGCATCCGTCGGTATCGCGATCACTAGTAGTCCTCGTTGTTCGTCAAAATATTAAAATATAATATTTAATATCGGTTTCAACTTAAACCGTTAAACATAATAATATTTAACGTTATAAAATACTTCAAAATAATTGAAAATAGAATTAAATTATGACCTTATTTTTACGGGTTTTACACCCGCTTTTATAAATTGTGGGGCAAGATTTACTAATATCTCACCCCACTTCATATTATCTCACGCCACAACACATCACAAGTAGTAACGTGTCATTTTTGAGACACCTGGAGGACTAAATACATGTTCTAGTTATATAAAACAATTAAACATTACAAATCTTCTCATTATTTGACTAAACAAAGTTCACAAACTTCTTTTCTTTGTGTAATTCTGCCGTGACCTCCCAAAATCATATAACACCATCATTTTTGTTTTTGTCCATCAAAGGTGTTAACAAAGGTTGAAGACTTATGAGTTCTACATAAAGTCTTGGCATATTTTTTTTCTAAAAAGTCATCAATTCTATCATATCAAAACGTTAGGGGCTGAAGATATTTGGTTCTTGGTTTGTTAATATTACTGGGTCAAATGAGCATATTGGGTGTTCGGAGATTGAGTTGATAACAAGGTCTTATGTATAAGCCATCTTGATCTTCATCTTTGTAAGGATAATTGTTTTATTCTCATTTTTCTATTTGTATGTTATTTTTATGACTATCTAATAATTATGTCACTACTGACTTTATGATTTAATATTTGGATTAGGAGTGTTGGACATTGTATATGATTTGTGAAAGTATAAAAACTAGCCTAGAGAAGCCCTATATAATTGTCGTGAATTCTTGTTTAGGTCAGTGGATAAAACGTGTGGTCTGTGGAAGTTAAGTAGGTAATGAGTAATAGATAAAAATATAAGGATATAGGCCTATGTTTTGTGGTGATTTTGCCGGGTGACTCGTCCCGTGGCGATTCTCGGAGAATAAATTACGACTGACTTAGTAAAATAGGTCAGAAACTGACCTACTGGAAAGATTGGCTGTTTACTCATAAATTTCGTATACCAACATATAAATATGTAAAACTAAAAGTTGTAGCTAAACTTATGTAGAACACACACGAATCGGATGGTTTTATACGGATAAACGGTTTGTAAATGGCGGGGGAAACGGTGGGACTGAAGTTGGCAGCGAAAAACAGCCAACTCTTCTAAGTGAGAAAATGAGCAATTGAGCTATGGTAAGTATATTTTAGGGGTAATTAAACTTATAAGCAGTAAAGTATATAAGTTAATAATAATTTTGATATAAATAGCTCGCCTAGATGACTTACGGTTCAGGCGATATGATCTATTTATCAAGACATGTCGGGTAAATTGTAAGAATTGGGTTATGAAAAGTTTTATAAAACTTATGAAATGTCCAAACTTACTAAAGTGAACTATTTACATATATGTATGGCTTACGTATAGACTCGAGCCTAAGACGCGTCTCGTCATTATAGGTCTCGCTCGGTCATATGTCGACCGTTTGGCGTTTTGTTCCTGATCAACGTGAGATCATTATCTCGTGAAGTCATGTATCGACTATTGGATGTTTTTCCTCGATAAACGTGTGATAGCTATATCAGGTGAGTTCATAGCCTCGCTTTTACTGTTTTATATGTGTTTATAAACCCGCGAGGGGGAATACATGCTCTAGGTATAAAAATATGATGTTTATATATATTATTTGAGAGAATACATGTTTATGAATAAACATGTGGTTTGCTATGGACTTTGAATGAACACGTGTTGTTGTAAATGAATGTAAGATGGTTGATTATATGCTTTTGAAATATGAACACAAGCATTGATTGTATTGATTGTGAACCGCTATTTGCTAAGTGCTGTATTGCCAAAATTTGGAAAGTCCCTATAAACCCATGAACCGTTAACTACCTATGATGGGTAGGCGCTGGTACAGACGGATGGATCCATCGGGGATGGCCCCTACCTGGGCAGGTCGCACCTGTGGGTTGGAGGCTCAGCCAGGTGTGTTGTATTAGAAGTAAGGGGTATTCGGCAAAATACCTGACTAGGGCATTATTATACTTAAGGCTTCGGTGTCATGGCTTAGTAGAATAGCGTGGACTTTGGGTATTGCATGTGTTGCACTATCGACAGTGGATGAGATTCTTGTGTTCAAAAGCTTTATGGTTTATTTCAAACCCCAATTTTGTTTATTTAAAAACCTATGAATTCACTCAACCGTTGTGTTGACTGTTTAGCATGTATTCTCAGGTGTATAGGTTTATGATCAGCTGGAGCATGGAGCCGCGCGGGATAATGTAAAGGCAAAACAAACAATTTCCATTCGATACTTTTGACAAACTTTTATATTTATTAAGGTTTGTATAAACTGTTGGGACCTCTTTTATTTAACTCTGATTTTGTCGAATGGTTTATTTTATAAAACGTCTCTTTTGAGGTCGTTTTCTATGACTGTGTGTGATGTGCTATGAAGTAACGCCCAATGTTGATATTCCACTGCATTGTGAAATTGGGGGTGTTACAGTAAGGGTGGTGTAGGTTCACCGTGGGTGTGGTATGAGCGGTACTTCGCAGGGTTGTGATATGCTACTTTTCGACCATCACCTCGGGCTCTTTCTCGATTTCCTTCTCCGTCGAAGTACTAGGACGAGAGATTGGTTTCTTGAAAGTTTTACCACTACGAGTAGTAATAACCTTCATTTCTCCCTTCGGGTTTGCAATGGTACCACTAGGAAGACCACCCGAGGAAGAGGGTTTACACATGATTGCTTCAAACATTTTAGCCATTCGATCTTGAAATTTTGATTGCCTTATATCCGCTTTTAACAACTCTTGCTTAATCTCGTGTTGACCTTGTTCCATCTTTTGTTGATTTTGTTGAAGACGTTCAACGTTTACTTCCATTTTATTAGCATGAGTTTTCAATTCATTAGCAAGTTCGTTTTTAAGCTCGTTTTTCAACTCGGATCTTATGCTAATAATCTCACGTTGCATGTTATCAAACTTAGCATCATTTGCTTTTGCATAATCCAAAAATTCTCTATTAAGATTTTTAGTGTGAGCATTTTGAAAACTTGTGCAGTGTTTTGAAAATCACGATTTTGGTTTTGATTTTGAACTTGCCCATTCCCACTTTGGTAATTACCCTTTTTGTAGTTACGTTGATTGCCTTGATAACCACCATTTTGATTGTTGTTTCGATAGTTGTTAACATTTTGATTTTGGGGAGCTTGATTTGGGCGGGAACCATGGCCGTTTTGGTTATGAGTTCCCGTTGCTATGTAAGCACTCGAAGTGTTACCACCGGTGGTTAATGCACTTGGAAAAATCATGAGCTCCACCACAAGATATACAACTCTTTTCAACCGCATTAACCGATGCGGAATTCAAAGCATCTAGTGCTTTCCAATGTGCCATAAGCGTAAAAAATCTATCGAAAAACCAATTTTCCTCATTTGCTTCATCATGTAAGGCATTCATGTTACGAGACGATGCCGATGACGATGAACCCTTATTGGCAACACTCCGTATGTTACGAGGGTTATAAACCTTAGATATATTCTCGATAATCTTTAAAGATTCATCGGTCGTTTTGCACAAAAAATTACCACCCGCGGCGGCATTCAAATAGTCTCGTTCATGATCGTTAAGCCCATTATAAACAGTATCAATTTGATGCAATTCCGAAAAATCATGGTGAGGACAATCATGTAGCATTTCCTTAAATCGTTCCCATGCCATTGGAAAACTTTCATTATTACGTTGTGTAAACATTGAAATCTCATTTTTAAAATGTGTTGTCTTAGATGGTGGAAAAAATTGGTTCACAAACTTAGATACGAGATCATCCCATGTCAAAATCGAATTTGGCGGTTCTTTTTCAAGCCAAATTTTTGCGGGTCCATCTAACGAGTATGGAAACAACATCATCTTAATGGCGTCATGTGGAACATCCTTAAACTTGCTTGTTGCGGTCAGACGATTGATATTCCTTATGTGATAATGCGGGTTGTCTTTTTCATGTCCGTGAAACTTGTTTGCTTGTAACATAGACATTAAACTCGTCTTGATCTCGAAATTCTCTTCAAGGATTGCGGGAATCAAAATGGCTTCTCCAAAACCCTCGGTGGGTGCTTGAAGCAACTCCATCATAGTACGATTAGCCATAGTGACTATTGGTTCTACAACGGGTCCAACAATTGGAGGTTCTTCTTCAATCAATTGATCTTGAGTTCCTTGGTTTTGATGACGTTTGCGAGCTCGTTTTGCTTGATTACGAGTTTGAATAAACGTGACGTAGAACGTGGAGGTGAGCAAAAAGATTCTTTTGGGTGTTTTGTTGATTTTCAATTTTTTTGTGTTTTTGATTGTTTTTTTTTATTTTGTGTGTATTTGTAGACAAAAATCTACCAAATCTCTCCTTGATGAGATGGCATTTATACATGATCTCATCGTTCTTTTCGGGCTTTAAATACATAAAAATGTCATAAAATACCATATATATGCTTGTGTTTGTTTACTTGTGTAATTTAGGTATGGATATCGTGAAAAAGACAAAAGATCACAAGATACAAGGAAAAACGGACACGAGAAACGAAGCCGTACAAAGAACCGGACCCTAATCATGGAATTCTCAACAAATACCCTTGAAGACTTGAAGACAAACAAGATTGATCCTCAATGAATGAAGAAATGACACTTAAAACCCTTGTATATTAATAATTACAAGTTTGGTCCCTTAAGTTTGTCAAAATTGCAAAAAGGTCCTTCAACTTTGAAGAAATGGCAAGAATAGCCCCTCAACAATTTCAAATTGCCAACAATGGTCCCTCATGAAGTCAAAGTTATATTGAAGACCTTTGAAGATCAACAAAGTCCAAGAACAGCCCTTGAAATATCACAAAAGGTCATAAACAACCCTTTGAAACAATTTGGAGAAGTTTTGTGCTAAAAGTGTCAAAGTGTGAAACTTATTTGCAAAGGGAAATGAGTTTCTAGGGCTGAAAACCTTGTTTGCCACAAATTCTAAAAGAAAAGGACCAAAGTTGCACCTTTTCAAACATTTAAATGAAAAAGGCGCCTAACACTTTACAATCCCCCAAAATCGGATTGAAAAGGTTACTGTGCATCTTTTACCCACCCAGATTTTACCTTCACTTATCCTGGGTTAAAAACCAATTCACTTAGCACACGTGTAATTCCCACCCATAGAAACCCTTCCCACGCATAAACTCCCCAATCCCACGCCTGTGGTCCCCACCCCCAAATACCCCGTCCACCAATCAAAACATTCCTTTGGCTCCAAGGCTTAATACGTGTCCAAAAGGAACGATGGAGATTCATTCCTTCCTCACAACGCAAAAATGGACAGTGGAGATCAAGAAAGGACACCTCACCTCAAAAACACGTTTAAGGGCATTTTAGAGATTTCTATGATTAGGGTTTGTGTTTTATTGATTCTAGTATGTTCTATGAGCACTATAAAAGAGACCCCAACCTGTGGGTGATCCTTTGTTCCAGTTTCAAGCTTTTCCTTGTAATTCCTTTTTAAAAAAAAATAAAAGTTTGGTTTTTGATTTATTCAAGTGTAATCCCTTTTTATTGTTTTTTAAAAGTTGTGTGTAGTGAAGCTTGATTCTGAGTTCCCTTGGTATTTTGGTGAAGTAATTTTGAGTATCAAAATTATTTGGAAGTTTTGAATTCTAAGGATTTTTGGTAAAAATTTTTCCACAGATTCTGATGTTAAGAAAGTAATTTGTTTGGTGATTATTAAGTTATTAAAACGTATTTAAAAGATTGGAAAAGATTTTGGTAAGGTTTTAGAAAGAAAAAGTTAAAACAGGTTATATGCATATTATTGTGTATTCTTGTTTTCTTTGATTTGTTCTTAAAACAGGTTGGAGGTTTGTTGATCATAGTTCAGCACCAACCCGTGTTGGTTTGGAGGTGGATTATACATCCACTAGGACCCTTGGATGTAAGGGTTCTAAGGTAAATCCATTTTACCTTTGTGAAAATTTCAGAAAAATGCTTTTCTTTGATCTTGCTTGATTTGATGATATTGTGTGTTTAAACTGTTGATAATTGCTTATGTGTTGTTAGTATGCATATTAGATGCAAATTGAATCAGTTTGGTAGCCTTTTAAAGAGTTTTGATTTGAAAAATTGGCTTTCAAAAAGTTTAAAGGGTGTTTGGAAACAGGTTTAAGCAGGGGAAAAGGATTTGATTTGTGGATTGATTAGGTGTTAGAAGTATTGGAATAGGTTGAGAAAAGTGTTTGCTAGTTGTGTATTCATGTGGTGCAAGTTTTGAAGCAAGTTGTTGCCTAAAAGAGGAATAAGAGTAGCATAATTCTGCTTATCCACTTTTCTTGCTATTTTTCATGAAATTTGTGCTCAGATCTTTGAAACTTGTTAAGTGATAGGGTGATTTTAGAATTGATTTGGTTTGAATGCTAGCTGGTGCTTGTGTATGCTTAATTTGAGCTCTTGAAGTTCACTAGGTTGCTAGATATTAGCATATAAGCCCACTGACCTGTTGAATTCATCACAGAAACTTGCTATGGCCATTATGAGCTTTGGTTTTTGATTTGTGTGTGCTTGCTGCCTATTTTTGCTAAGTGCTTGACTCCTTGTGCTTAAATAAGCACAAGGGTGCCCCCATTGTCCCAAATAATCCACAAATAAGCCAATCTCCAAGCCCCTCTTGGAGTTTTCATCATGGGAAGCTAAGCAAGAACAAAGCACAATCTGCTTTTGTTCAAAGTGTTGAACCTGGCCACGTTTTAAGTTATTAAGTGTGTTTAATTTTGGTAAAAAGTTAGTTTGATTTGGATTATAAGCTTGTTTAAAGGTCACAAATTGATTGGAAAAAGAAAATAAAAAAAAGAAAATAAAAGAGCAAAAAGGGGTTCTTCAGGCTCGAACCCCCGTCTCCACACTCACACACATCATCCTTAACCATTGCGCCCTTGGGTCTTTTACTGACTAAGGGTGCAAAGGTTAATTACTTAACCCGTTTTTCCTTTTGGCTTAAATAAATAAGCCGTGGCTTATTTTGCATTTTTCAGCTTATTTGCTAAGTTTTTTTGCTTATTTTCATTTTTCCTAAGATCCTTATTAGATTTGTGACTTTTCTAGCTTATTTTTATATTTTTCCTTTCATTAAATTATTTTCTAGGATTTATTTAATATACGTTTTTTATAAAGTCATTAAAAATAGTAAAAATAGTTTTAATTTTTAGGAAAAATAATTTTTAGGTTTTATTTAATATTTTTGAGGTTTACATTAAGTTTAGGTTTTATAAACTTTAATTTTTAATTTTATATTATTTTAAGGTTTTTTATAAACTTTAAAGAATTTTATAAAATTATTAAAAAAGGTTTAGGAGCTCTAATTTGTGTTTTTCTCTTAGTTAGAATATTTTAAGTTTTTAGAAATTTTTTAGAATTAATTTTATAAACTTTTTATTTTTAGCAATATTTTAATATTATTTTAATATTAATTTTTCAAAGTTTTATTTTTCTTTCTTTTTCATTTTTCTTAGGATCTTTATCAATAATTAGGACCTTTTCCATTTTTAGAATAATTTTATAGCTTTTAGATTTATTTTTATAATTATTTAAAGTTTAATTAGGTTTTAATCATTTTTAAGCATTTCTAGAGTTTTAAAAATAGTTTTAATAGCTTTTAATTTTTAGAAAATTACTTTTTAGTCTTCTAATAATATAAGTTAAGTATTAGTTCAATAAAATCATATTTTAGACATTTTCATTAGTTATATTTAATTTTAGGGCTTTAATTAGCATTTAAAATTAAATATTTAATTAATAAAAGGTTTTAAAATATCTTTGTTGGATTTTTGTCTTTATTTATATTACTTTAGACTTGTTTTTAGTCTTTTTAATTATTGATTTTGTTTTTGGTCTTAGTATAAATTTTTTTTTTTATTTGGGTAGTTTTTTACGGCTTAACGTCTTTTTCGTCGTAGTTTAATTTTAACGTAACCGTCTTTCATCTTCTCATCCCCATTCTTCTCAATATTAATCTCAAATACATACAAGTTAATTCACAACACATATACCTCCTTGGGAAACGAACTCTTTCATCTCTCTTTTAAGTGATTGGGTCATTTGTGTTGATTTTTCCTAAAATCTTCACTCGATACTTACCGCTATTTTACGCTCTTTGTTTTCCTAAACAAGAGTAGTAAATTTACCACAATCATTTTTGGCGCCGCTGCCGGGGAGGTGTGTTGTGCTTTAATTTGGAAACTTTTGTTTTTGATATTATCCATAATAAGTATTTGTGTTAAGTGGAACTCCCTTAACACGTATTATCGGTTTTCTTGGTTTTTCTTGTAGAAATATTATTAATATATTGTATTAAGTATCACAATCAATATACAATATCTCCAAAAGTGTGAAAACACAAATTGGGATTTGATCTCCTAATTATTGTATTCGAATCTCAAACAAAAAGAAAAGGCAAAAATAGATAAATACTTTCGTGAAGCTCGATTTTGAAAAATACAAACTATAAGGTGGGTATAAGGCGGGTATTATAAAATATACCCTAAGGAAAAAGGCTCTTAAGTGCTTCGCGCCGCCTCGTTTCCCCGCTTGCTTGTGAGTATTTTAAGATTGAAGGCTAATCGAGGGTTTTGCCGCCCAAAGTATTAATACGTATACTATATTTGCTTGGTTTCTTTGTGATTAAACCCTCGTGAACAATTTGGTTTTCACCAAAGTTCTAAAGTCATTCGAAGACGTTCACTCCACGTGATCGTTTTCATTCCTTTGAGGCTTCTTTAATCAAGAGTTTGATTCGAGGAGAGATTTTGTAGATTGTTGTCTACGAAGATACACCAAAATCCAAAAAAATTAAATATCATCAAAAACACAAAAAAATTGAAAATCCACAAAACAACCAAAAAGAATCTTCTTTGCTCACCTCCCATTCTTCGTATAGTTTATGATCACTCGTAATCAAGCAAAACGAGCTCGTAAACGACTTCAAAAGCAAGCAAATCAAGGATCGTTGATTGTTGAAGAACCTCCAATTGTTGAACCTATTGTAGAACAAGAAGTCGTCATGGCTAATCGTACTATGATGGAGTTGCTACAAGCACCCACCGAGGGTTTTGGAGAGGCTATTGTTATTCCCGCCATCCTTGCGGAGAATTTCGAGATTAAGACGGTTTTAATGTCGATGTTGCAAGCAAATAAGTTTAGAGGTCACGAGAAAGACAACCCGCATTACCACATTAGGAATTTCAACCGTGTCACCGCTACTAGCAAATTCAAGGATGTTCCACATGACGCCATTAAGATGATGTTGTTTCCATATTCGTTGGATGGACCCGCAAAAATTTGGCTCGAGAAAGAACCGCCAAATTCGATTTTGACATGGGCCGATCTCGTTTCTAAGTTTGTGAACAAGTTTTTTCCACCATCTAAAACAACACACTTAAAAAATGAGATTTCACGATTTGTGCAACGTAACAATGAAAGTTTTTCAATGGCATGGGAACGATTTAAAGAGATGTTACATGAATGTCCTCACCATGATTTTTCGGAATTGCATCAAGTGGATACTTTTTATAATGGGCTTAATGATCATGAACGAGATTATTTGAATGCCGCCGCGGGTGGTAATTTTTTGTGCAAGACGACAAATGAGGCTTTACAAATCATTGAAAATCGATCTAAGGTTTATAGCCCTCGTAACACACCGAGTGTTGCCAATATGGGTTCGTCATCTTCGTCACAATCGTCTCGTAGCATTAACGCCTTACATGATGAAGCTAATGAGGAAAATCGGTTTTTTGATAGATTTGCTAATCTAATGTCCCATTGGAAGGCTCAAGAAGCTTCCAATTCCGCTTCGGTTAAAGCGGTTGCTAAGAGTTGTTTATCTTGTGGGGGAGCTCATGATCTTTCCGAGTGCATTACCGTGGATGGTAACACTTCGAGTGCTCACGTAGCAACGGGAACTTACAACCAAAACGGCCAAGGTTCCCGCCAAAATCAAGCTCCACCAAATCAAAATGCTAATAATTATCGAAACAACAACCAAGGTAATTACCAAGGCAACACACGAAATTACAACAAAGGGAATTATCAAAGTGGGAATGGACAAATCTCTAATCAAAACCAAAACCGTGATTTTCAAAATACTACACAAGGTTTTCAAAATGCTCACACGAAAAATTTGCAAGGAGAATTTTTGGATTATGCAAAAGCAAATGATGCTAAATTTGATAATATGCAACGTGAGATGATTAGCTTAAGGTCCGAGTTGAAAAACGAGCTTAAAAATGAACTTGCTAATGAACTTAAAACTCATGCAAACAAAATGGAAGGAAATGTCCAACGTCTTCAACAAAACCAACAAAAGATGGAATTAGGACAACATGAGATTAAGCAAGAGTTATTAAAAGCGGATGCTAGGCAATCAAAATTTGAGGACCGAATGGGTAAGATGTTTGAAGCAATCATGTGTAAGCCCTCTTCTTCGGGTGGTCTTCCTAGTGATACCATTAACAACCCGAGGGGAGAATTGAAGGTTGTTGCTACACGAAGTGGTAAAACTTTCAAGGAACCAATCTCTCGTCCAAGTACTTCTACGGAGAAGGAAATCGAGAAAGAACCCGAGGTGATGGTCGAAAAGGAGCACATTACAATCCCACGAAGTACCGCTCAAACCACACCTACGGTTGAACCAATACCAATTGTGGAACCCGAGTTTCCAAGGCCGTTGCCTAATGACCAACCCACACCACCTTTACCTTACTCTTCGAGACGTAACAAAGAGAAAGCACAAGAAAGGAACAATTATCAATTTGAGCTATTTATGAAAATGTTTCGTGATTTACATTTTAACATAAGTTTTGCCGATGCTTTAATCATGATGCCTCGATTCGCCGCAAACTTCAAAAGTATGCTTAACAACAAAGAGAAGTTACAACAAACGTCTAGTTGTTCATCGGTTTTTCTAAGCCGCATACCACAAAAAGTCGGTGATCCCGGTAAATTTTTGATTCCGTGTGCTATTCAAGATATGGAGGAATGCTACGCCTTGGCCGATCTTGGCGCTAGTATTAATTTAATGCCTCTCTAGATTTTTAAATCGCTTTCTCTTCCGGCTCTTACTCCTTCGAACATGTCCATCGAGATGGCCGATCATTCTACGATCATGGCATGTGGAGTAGCCGAGGACGTTTTCGTTAAAGTCGGAAAGTTTTACTATCCCGTTGACTTTATCGTTGTAGACATTCCCATCGATCGAAAAGTTCCTCTCATTTTGGGTCGTTCATTTTTGGATACATCAAGAGCACTTATCGATGTTCATGCTCGAAAAATCACCCTTCGTTTCAATGAAGAAGAACTTGTCATCAATGCAACGCAAAACTCCAATCTTTCTCATGTATATTCTATTGCAACTTTAAACCATGGTGACTCGACCAATGTCGTTTGCAAAGAATTTTCACCAAGAGTTTTAGGGAATGTCTCCAAAAACAATTTACCATTTCCTCCGCCGGTGGAGGTTATGAGTGCTAAGCCTACAAAGAAGAAACCGTCAATACTTGAATCGAAAAATCCTTCACCTTCATTCTTGAAAAGTATTGATAAGTTGCCGGTTTCTACGGAAGATCTTTCGGATGATGAATATGTTGACCCCAATGGGGAGGTTTTCTTCGTCGATAAACGTTTTGAGAACTTGCCACCACCAAAACCAAAACGGTTTCAAAATGTGAGAATTTTTAGTGTAACTAACATCGTCTTAGAAACACCGAACATTTTCGACATAATTAAAAAGGGTTTTCATAAGGAGAGTTCAAAAGATAAAAAAGGAAAAGATCTTAAATGTGATTTAATTGATTTTTCTACAAATCTAACTCCGTCATCACCACGTGATTTGAGTGCTACAAAGTCGTCTACTCCTTTTGACGATGTTTTGTGTGGTTCTAGTATGGGGGAAGCCCCTTATGTTCCCTCATCCTTGTCCACCGAGGACGAGATATTCGATCCCGGAATTTCATGTAAAGGGAAATCTCGGTCTTCCACCGATGCAATAAATGGAAACTATATCTATTTGCTTGGTGCGAGTCTACCTCGAGTAGCTCAAACGTTTGTCTTACCAATTGTCTCACCCTTCTACTTCTCATCTATTTTCTTCAAACTCTTTGAGTTTATGGCACATGTTGGAGTGGTGTTAATGTATTTTTCCAATGGAAACGAGAACGCCATCTTCGACCCCGGTATTGTGCATCATCTAAGGACTTAGTCCTTTTTACCGGTTGCTTTTTGGGCCTTGTTTATCATGTAAGCCCCATCAAAAATTGACCATACCATGATTTCCCTAAATGTTCACATTTTAAGGGGATCGAGTCGAGCTCATGACTCGGTAATCAAAAACGAGGTGCCTCGTGGGGGAAATCCCATGCTTATCTTTATGCTTTATGTTCACTAATAAGGGGACTTGTACCCTTCCAACTCGTTGTCTCGTGGTTGTTTGTGATTGTGTTATCTAGATCATCATCATCATCTACGATTGAAGACTCTCGTGTTCGTTTACGTGAGCCTCCATCGTTCGTTTGAAGAAGTTTTTCACGATTCCATGACATATCCTTTATTGTTCTAACAATTATCTTTTAGCATAATTAATAAACGGCTTTAGATATATTGTTGATCACCCTTTCCATGCTAGCTCCTAAGCATTCGACTCTTCGTCTCTAGTATGGGGGTGCTCCACCTTTAGACTCGAAACATTGAGGACAATGTTTACTTTTAGTATGGGGGGGTGAATAGGTACTTGCTTTGCTACGCCCTCACGTTTTTCCAACTTTCAATGTTTTGTTTTGCTAATAAGGCAAAAATGGCCAAATTTTAAAATTTTTCTTAGTTTTCATAAGTGTTTTTAAGACACGAATGTATATTTTCCGATGGGTAGAATAAGAGTTAATTTTTGACTTGATGGGCATTTGGAGCCATTTACATTCCTTAACCCGCTCAATTCAAGTTTTGCTAGACTTTTATATAGGGAGCTTTAAAACGCGAAAGTCTTAATTCATTCGGGTTAAGAACAAGAACTTTTCGCAAGTTCCTATAATTGATTCTAGAAAGTCACTTATCAAGGGAACTTTAAAACGCATTCTCTAAACTTGAAAAAGTCCAAGAAAGTGCAAGATCCTATAGGTGGCTTGAAAACCCAAAACTTTGATTTGATATAGTCTTAATGAAAGCTAATCCAAATTTGGCTTAATTTTGACTTGCATGGCTAAGTATTCACGAGTCTCTTTAATTAGAGGTCTTTATATAGTGAAGAACGAGAAATGATAGAGTTAGACAAGTGATCATGCTAAACGTAGAACACGAAAGTGTTCTTTCAAAAACTCATATGTTTTTAATTGTGGCTTTTTCTTCCCATAAGATCAATGCATTAGGAATAAATCATAATTGCAATAAGTAAGGTCGTACGATTTGAAAGGTTACTTAGCCTCTAGCGCAAGATCGTTTAAAAGTTGCTCGGGGTTGAATAGAGTTCATATCCAAGGCATAACTTATTGAAGCGGGACGCGAAGATTGGCGATCATCCAAAAAGGCCCTAACAAGGCATGAGGAGCTCTATTTTTGCTAAAGATCCAAAGATGATGTGAAGTATCATTATTCCAAAATCAATATGAAGGATCGAGACACACGACGAGAAGCTATTACTCCCCTAAAGAATGGAGAAAGTCTATCCAAAAAGACCCTAACAAGGTATGAGGATAAATATATCCAAGTCCGAAAAGGAGGCGGATCGTTGTATATCAAAATCCAAAGTAAAGATTGAAGAAAAATGATGAAGTCGTGGTCCTATAAGAAGAATCTCTCAAAAACGTCAAGTGAAGAAATTCCAAATATATGAAGAGAAGACCATTATTTCAAGAACGTCTTCCCAAGATTTGAAGTATGAAGTACATGCCAAATATCGGTCCGAGAAAGGTCTCAAATCGTGAAACGAGTTATGCCAAGATATGAACTTAAGGAGATACACGAGAAGCCGTTTTAAAAGATTTTGTCCTTCGGCTAACTATTGATCAAATCGTGCTACTTTGCTTTCGGACTAATAACTACTCAAATAAGTCAATATGAATCACTTGTGATCCATGACAAATAGATAAAAAATGCTAGTAACCCATTTCCTTTTATAATAACTAGGATTGCGGGGAGAAAAAGTATTACACAATTTGGACGTATGAGTAGTGTTAGCATTGTGACTTGTACCAACAATGATCTTGTTTTTGCACTTAGCATGGAATGTATGACAATCAAGGATGACGAAGTTTACTCTAAGGGACATTAACTTGTTTCTATTCTTTGACCCTAAAAGTCACTTTTTGGTGATGAAAATCATACATTATGTCTTTACACACTCTCGTAGTATGTTGCAAGTCTTTCACTTTTCAATAAAGGTTAATAAAATTGAACTTTGGTGATGCTTAGATACTTTATTCTAGCATTGCGTGAGGGCACGGCAATGGCTTAGTATGGGGGAGTGATGAGATGGCATTTATACATGATCTCATCGTTCTTTTCGGGCTTTAAATACATAAAAATGTCATAAAATACCATATATATGCTTGTGTTTGTTTACTTGTGTATTTTAGGTATGGATATCGTGAAAAAGACAAAAGATCACAAGATACAAGGAAAAACGGACACGAGAAACGAAGCCGTACAAAGAACCGGACCCTAATCATGGAATTCTCAACAAATACCCTTGAAGACTTGAAGACAAACAAGATTGATCCTCAATGAATGAAGAAATGACACTTAAAACCCTTGTATATTAATAATTACAAGTTTGGTCCCTTAAGTTTGTCAAAATTGCAAAAAGGTCCTTCAACTGTGAAGAAATGGCAAGAATAGCCCCTCAACAATTTCAAATTGCCAACAATGGTCCCTCATGAAGTCAAAGTTATATTGAAGACCTTTGAAGATCAACAAAGTCCAAGAACAGCCCTTGAAATATCACAAAAGGTCATAAACAACCCTTTGAAACAATTTGGAGAAGTTTTGTGCTAAAAGTGTCAAAGTGTGAAACTTATTTGCAAAGGGAAATGAGTTTCTAGGGCTGAAAACCTTGTTTGCCACAAATTCTAAAAGAAAAGGAACAAAGTTGCACCTTTTCAAACATTTAAATGAAAAAGGCGCCTAACACTTTACAATCCCCCAAAATCGGATTGAAAAGGTTACTGTGCATCTTTTACCCACCCAGATTTTACCTTCACTTATCCTGGGTTAAAAACCAATTCACTTAGCACACGTGTAATTCCCACCCATAGAAACCCTTCCCACGCATAAACTCCCCAATCCCACGCCTGTGGTCCCCACCCCCAAATACCCCGTCCACCAATCAAAACATTCCTTTGGCTCCAAGGCTTAATACGTGTCCAAAAGGAACGATGGAGATTCATTCCTTCCTCACAACGCAAAAATGGACAGTGGAGATCAAGAAAGGACACCTCACCTCAAAAACGCGTTTAAGGGCATTTTAGAGATTTCTATGATTAGGGTTTGTGTTTTATTGATTCTAGTATGTTCTATGAGCACTATAAAAGAGACCCCAACCTGTGGGTGATCCTTTGTTCCAATTTCAAGCTTTTCCTTGTAATTCCTTTTTAAAAAAAATAAAAGTTTGGTTTTTGATTTATTCAAGTGTAATCCCTTTTTATTGTTTTTTAAAAGTTGTGTGTAGTGAAGCTTGATTCTGAGTTCCCTTGGTATTTTGGTGAAGTAATTTTGAGTATCAAAATTATTTGGAAGTTTTGAATTCTAAGGATTTTTGGTAAAATTTGTTCCACAGATTCTGATGTTAAGAAAGTAATTTGTTTGGTGATTATTAAGTTATTAAAACGTATTTAAAAGATTGGAAAAGATTTTGGTAAAGTTTTAGAAAGAAAAAGTTAAAACAGGTTATATGCATATTATTGTGTATTCTTGTTTTCTTTGATTTGTTCTTAAAACAGGTTGGAGGTTTGTTGATCATAGTTCAGCACCAACCCGTGTTGGTTTGGAGGTGGATTATACATCCACTAGGACCCTTGGATGTAAGGGTTCTAAGGTAAATCCATTTTACCTTTGTGAAAATTTCAGAAAAATGCTTTTCTTTGATCTTGCTTGATTTGATGATATTGTGTGTTTAAACTGTTGATAATTGCTTATGTGTTGTTAGTATGCATATTAGATGCAAATTGAATCAGTTTGGTAGCCTTTTAAAGAGTTTTGATTTGAAAATTTGGCTTTCAAAAAGTTTAAAGGGTGTTTGGAAACAGGTTTAAGCAGGGGAAAAGGATTTGATTTGTGGATTGATTAGGTGTTAGAAGTATTGGAATAGTTAGAGAAAAGTGTTTGCTAGTTGTGTATTCATGTGGTGCAAGTTTTGAAGCAAGTTGTTGCCTAAAAGAGGAATAAGAGTAGCATAATTCTACTTATCCACTTTTCTTGCTATTTTTCATGAAATTTGTGCTCAGATCTTTGAAACTTGTTAAGTGATAGGGTGATTTTAGAATTGATTTGGTTTGAATGCTAGCTGGTGCTTGTGTATGCTTAATTTGAGCTCTTGAAGTTCACTAGGTTGCTAGATATTAGCATATAAGCCCACTGACCTGTTGAATTCATCACAGAAACTTGCTATGGCCATTATGAGCTTTGGTTTTTGATTTGTGTGTGCTTGCTGCCTATTTTTGCTAAGTGCTTGACTCCTTGTGCTTAAATAAGCACAAGGGTGCCCCCATTGTCCCAAATAATCCACAAATAAGCCAATCTCCAAGCCCCTCTTGGAGTTTTCATCTTGGGAAGCTAAGCAAGAACAAAGCACAATCTGCTTTTGTTCAAAGTGTTGAACCTGGCCACGTTTTAAGTTATTAAGTGTGTTTAATTTTGGTAAAAAGTTAGTTTGATTTGGATTATAAGCTTGTTTAAAGGTCACAAATTGATTGGAAAAAGAAAATAAAAAAAAGAAAATAAAAGAGCAAAAAGGGGTTCTTCAGGCTCGAACCCCCGTCTCCACACTCACACACATCATCCTTAACCATTGCGCCCTTGGGTCTTTTACTGACTAAGGGTGCAAAGGTTAATTACTTAACCCGTTTTTCCTTTTGGCTTAAATAAATAAGCCGTGGCTTATTTTGCATTTTTCAGCTTATTTGCTAAGTTTTTTTGCTTATTTTCATTTTTCCTAGGATCCTTATTAGATTTGTGACTTTTCTAGCTTATTTTTATATTTTTCCTTTCATTAAATTATTTTCTAGGATTTATTTAATATACGTTTTTTATAAAGTCATTAAAAAATAGTAAAAATAGTTTTAATTTTTAGGAAAAATAATTTTTAGGTTTTATTTAATATTTTTGAGGTTTACATTAAGTTTAGGTTTTATAAACTTTAATTTTTAATTTTATATTATTTTAAGGTTTTTTATAAACTTTAAAGAATTTTATAAAATTATTAAAAAAGGTTTAGGAGCTCTAATTTGTGTTTTTCTCTTAGTTAGAATATTTTAAGTTTTTAGAAATTTTTTAGAATTAATTTTATAAACTTTTTATTTTTAGCAATATTTTAATATTATTTTAATATTAATTTTTCAAAGTTTTATTTTTCTTTCTTTTTCATTTTTCTTAGGATCTTTATCAATAATTAGGACCTTTTCCATTTTTAGAATAATTTTATAGCTTTTAGATTTATTTTTATAATTATTTAAAGTTTAATTAGGTTTTAATCATTTTTAAGCATTTTTAGAGTTTTAAAAATAGTTTTAATAGCTTTTAATTTTTAGAAAATTACTTTTTAGTCTTCTAATAATATAAGTTAAGTATTAGTTCAATAAAATCATATTTTAGACATTTTCATTAGTTATATTTAATTTTAGGGCTTTAATTAGCATTTAAAATTAAATATTTAATTAATAAAAGGTTTTAAAATATCTTTGTTGGATTTTTGTCTTTATTTATATTATTTTAGACTTGTTTTTAGTCTTTTTAATTATTGATTTTGTTTTTGGTCTTAGTATAAATTTTTTTTTTTATTTGGGTAGTTTTTTACGGCTTAACGTCTTTTTCGTCGTAGTTTAATTTTAACGTAACCGTCTTTCATCTTCTCATCCCCATTCTTCTCAATATTAATCTCAAATACATACAAGTTAATTCACAACACATATACCTCCTTGGGAAACGAACTCTTTCATCTCTCTTTTAAGTGATTGGGTCATTTGTGTTGATTTTTCCTAAAATCTTCACTCGATACTTACCACTATTTTACGCTCTTTGTTTTCCTAAACAAGAGTAGTAAAACTCTACAATCACTCCTCGAATCAAACTCTTGATTAAAGGAGCCTCAAAAGAATGAAAACGATCACGTGGAGTGAACGCCTTCGATTGACTTTAGAACTTTGGTGAAAACCAAATTATTCAAGAGGGTTTAATCACAAAGAAACCGGGCAAATATATATGATACGTAATAATACTTTGGGCGGCAAAACCCTCGATTAGCCTTCAATATCAAATACTCACAAGTGAACGGGGGGAATGAGGTGGCGAAGCACTTAAGTACCTAGCTTCCCTTTAACGGCCTTTTATAGCACGTTGTCTCTCTATTCACCTTATAGTTTGTATTTTTCAAAATCGAGCTTCACGAAAGTATTTATCTATTTTTGCCTTTTTCTTTTTGTTTGGGATTCGAATACAATAATTAGGAGATCAAATCCCAATTAAGGTTGTGTTTTCACACTTTTGGAGATATTTTGTATTTTTTGTGATACTTATACAATATAGTAATAATAATTTCACAAGAAAAACGTAAAAATCGATAATACGTGTTAATAGATTTCTATTTAACACAAATACTATTTATGGTTAGATATTAAAAACAAAATTGTTCAAATTAATCACGACACACCTCCCCGGCAGCGGCGCCAAAATGATTTTGTGTAAAATACGACCTTTTAGGAAAATGGCATAAATGCGGTAAGTATTAAGTACGACGATTTAGGAAAATCGTGCACTAATGACCCAAATAAGTTCGTTTCCCAAGGAGGTTTATTATGTGTGAATAATTCGTAATGATTTTGGATTATTATGAGAGAAATAAAAGATGAGAAATTAGAATGACGGATACGTTAAAATTACACTATGACGATAAAACTAAAAACCGTAAAAAGTGACAAAATAAAAATTAAGTCTAAAAAATCCCAAAAAATTAACAAAAATAGTTAAAAATGTAATTAGAGTTTACAAGTGATCAAAACTTTTTCAAACCTTTTAATTAATTAAATATTAATTTTTAAATGCTAATTAGAGCCCTAAAAATCAAAATAATTAATAAAAAGCCCAAATTAGGATTTTTCAAATTGTAAAACTCAAAAATGACTTAATTAAACTAAAAACTTTTTTTATGAAATTTAAACTAATGAAAACTATTTTCAAATGATTAAAAACTACTAAAATATTAAAATAATCCTAAAAATTAATAAACTTAATGTATTTAACCTAAGAAAAATGTAAAAGTTGAGAAACTATAATTTTTACCCCAAAAATTTTTTTTAATAATAAAATAATATTAAAATAATAATAAAATCCAAAAATTATAAAAATTTCTAAAAACTTACAAACTAGTTTATTTTAACCTAAGTAAAAAGAAAACGAAAGTGAAATTACCAAAATACCCCTATTGGGCCCCCAAATGGGCTAAAAATAAAAACAGTCTAATATAATGGGCATTTTGGCCTAATGAAATCAAACTCAACCAAAAAAGCCCAAAATCACCAGTCTGACTCAAAATTCATATTTAAGCACAAAAGTCTAAAGCCCAAAAGTTGAAAATGTGCTTATCACAGCTTAATAAGTCAACAACTTATTATTAATGGGCTTTTTGGCCCATTAAGCTATAAGCTAATGCCATAAGCTCTAATTTGACACACAACATCTTACTGAGATTCTAAACAGATTTGCAAATAGAAATTTTTAAAAAGCTTAGCCAATAAGCCAAAAATAAGCCAAGTATGATTTCACTAAAAGACAAAATGTAACACCCCCAAATATTCATACTTTAGTTCAGCGGAAGAGTCGTTGGTGTTACGGGATAGCACATTACTCAAATCGTAGACAACACTTAAAAATCGCGTCGTTTAATAATAAAGCATTTTCAATTCATGAATATCAAATTAACATAGGTCCCAAGTCATAGTATTTCATATAGTTTTACAAAACATTTGAATGGAAATTTGTTATTTTAGTGCGGACCATGAATTCTTGTCGTCTTCCCGAGAATTACCTTCAAGTACCTGAGACAAAACATGTTAAAAGAAAAGGTCAGCGAAAACGCCGAGTGAATTCATAGAGTTTAATAAAAACCGTTAATATATCATCGATATATAATTATTACCGAAGATCATTTTGTACAAATTTTTTAATAGGCCAAAGATATTTTAAGCAATTCTTAGTCGTAAATCATAATATAGGCTTTTCCCTTCAAAACCATTATACGAACTAATGTCGTAAAAACATCATACAATACATTTTATAAAGTTGTATAAAGTTTAATAAAAACCGTTATATGATAATGGTTATGTAAAACCAAAACACGAATATAATATCAATAATAAGACCGCGTATTTCTAGTCAGGCAATATATTGTAATTCAATGCGAATAGTAATATTTTCGTTATTGGATTATTAAAAGCCGCATGACATTGCTACCTTACTATAACAAACAACATGTAGCTAACCTGAAACTCATTTGCCCATCTAAAATGTGTGTCGTCACAATAATCACGCTTATATAAATCTTCTCATACATAAATTTGCTTACCAATCAATGTAGCACGACGGGAATCAACCGTCAAGGCGCGAACTAGGGTGATCTTCCCCAAATAGTACTATTATATGCATAAGCGTCTACCAAATCCCAGTTGTTAACAATTCATGCTAATGGGACTTTATTGACATAACCTAACTAATAATAATCCATTTCATTTCATTCGTCGGGTCATATAATCATTCATCGGGTCATATAATCATTCGGGTCCAAATCAATAAGCAAACAATCGGGACAACTGGTGTCCTATTTTATTAAAACTAACATGTTATCTCCCTCGCGGGTTTATAAAACATTTCATAAAAATATTTAAAAGAGTGCGAGGCTATGAACTCACGTTGATTGGGGAAGGCGGGTTATTGGTGATTTAGATGTACGGTACGTGCTTCAATCACGGAAACCTAGACAATAATACTCGTCTTAGACTCTTGTCCAATGAATTTATAAAAACAATGGCTATGTATATATATGATGATATTATAAGTATGATGATGATCATGTGGGATTTTATATCTTCATACATATTAAAGTGTTATGTGTTAGTAAAAATTTTGACTAGTTACAATAGTTTCAATCCAATTCCATATTAAAGCCCAATAAGCCCATTAAGAGTTCAAATCTTTATATTAGTTCATTTATACTTTCATTATCAGGCATATACCCACATGTTGGGCCCAAGTGGGTTAATCCCAATAAGTAAGTCCATTAGTGTTTATCCAAACTAGCTGGGTCAATAGTCCAATAAGGTTACTTTGCCCCGTTAATGTCCATAAGTTATAAAGCTCGGGTTTTATCGTTTTTACTTGTCATATGTACTTATACATCAGTATATGGGTTATAAAATTTTACATTAGACGGGTCCGAACGTCTAAGTTTTAATTGACGAAAACGTTAATCTTTCGGTTTTAGCCGAAAAGACGTAACACTTATGTATATAGTTTTATAACTTATAAAACTTATCAAATTGCCATTTTTATAAAATGTCCTATTTATTTATCAAAGTGAATACTTATTTATATGTAATATATAAGTTAGTGGGTTTTAGGTATACATTTTATATTAGTTTTATTTGAGTGCTCATTTTATAATATATATATTTATTTTACAAATCTAATTATTATTTTCACTTTCACCATTTTTACCATATCTTGAGGTTTACAAGGAGATAGAAGCTCATTTTTGGACACCACAAACTACATGATATGTGATACAATCAACTCAGTTTTAGCTATTGCTCAATCAACCTCTAAATGTCTCTAACAGTTCGTCCAAAACAGAATATACAGATTTGGACTTCAATATTGTTTTGATCATATCTCACTCATTTTATGGATTCCATTGAGTGGAAAACTCTCACATATGTATTAGTCACATACCTTACTGTATATTAAATTATCCAAGTCATTTTAGCAAGTTATCATATGGTTCTTTACTGTTTTACACAACCTACAATTTTATACATGATTTTAACATCTTTTCATGTAGCTTTTAATCATTTTAACCAAATTTATCAACACCAAATCCCCAAATTTGATCATCATTCATCATAATATACATATACATAAATGAAAAAAATATAAGATTATATATTCAGAATAACAAGATGATAGGAAGAAATAATCTCTATACCACTAAAGTGATGAAATGATGAGTTTTTAGATGAACAAGACTTGGTTTTGGGTAACCAATCTTATTAGATATCAACACCACTTCTAGGATCACCAAGTATTTGTAGACTCCTTGAGAAATCAGTACTTGATCTTCATGAAATCTCCTTTTTAGATGTTAAGATCACCTCAAATCAACAAGTCTTCAAAGG
This sequence comes from Glebionis coronaria, assembly GCA_025667525.1. Taxonomy (NCBI): domain Eukaryota; kingdom Viridiplantae; phylum Streptophyta; class Magnoliopsida; order Asterales; family Asteraceae; genus Glebionis; species Glebionis coronaria. The sequence goes on along the minus strand of CM046882.1, from coordinate 262,369,474 downwards.
GTTATCATCTTGTGCAAGTTACACACAAGATTTATAGTGTAAATTTTTTATCTATGGTGGTGTTGGTCGTGATATGGGACGTTCATAGGAGAGAGTTTGAGAGAGATTGTGGAGTTTTTTCATATAACAAATAAATTAGCTTGTTTTTGGTTAGTAGTTTTGAGGTTGAGTGGTTTTGTGTGTAACAAAGGACAAGTGTCCTTAGTTATCATGCATTATGACACCTCAAAGTGTGTTGGTGAAGCTTGCTATTTTATTTAGTGAGGATGAGACAAGTGTCCCACTTGTCTCATCTCTACTAATTTATGGGTACTCCTCGATTCGAGTTTCCTCGGTTTACGTGCCCTCGGGTCGTTTTACGAAAAATGTTTTTATAAATTATGAATCAACGGCACAAAAAGAATCTAATAAAAATTGTCTCATCAAAAACGGAGTTCAAAAACGTAAATATGTAAACCTAGGGTTTCCGGTTTAGTCGTAAAGGACGCTAAATTATTCATGTAAGCTCTAATTTCTTCTCGTAAATTTGTGAGTTTATGAACCAACGCAAATTTAAAATTCCATCATAATATTCAAGAATAAATTTGTTTCCTGAAATGTCGGACTGTCACCAAAAACTGTGTATGTAAACGTAAGCACGTAACGTAGAATCATCCGGTTTAGACGTAGTCGATGCTACTTCAAGACGTAAACCCAAATTTCTTCCCAAAAATAAGTGAGCTCATAATATAACATTAAAATAATGTTTTTAAATTATACTTGAGAATATAATATCGACCATAAATTGACGGATTGTCACAGCATTTACCCCTAAACAGGATCTTTGTCCTCAAAGATCAATTTATCTTACTACTCGCTTCTTATAGAGTTAGAGCCATGTGGGTATTTCCTCCACATTCGGTCTTTTCTCTCAAGTGTAATTCATTACAATACGCGAGTTTCATCAAACATAACTACGGGAATACGATCAGGCTTAATTTTGACTTACTTTCTCTATCCATGATGTTCACGGATTTTTGATGAATGCAACTTTTCGTCGATCTAAACTTTATCAAGAAGTAATCAGATTTTCACTTGATAGACATTTTATCAAGTTCGATATACGAAACATAATTCACGCAGCCCTTGAAGTCCTAGGGTAGATCCAGTTTATATGCCTTTCAAACCAACTCTTTACATCATCTCACTGGTCCCCTGCAACGGGGACTTATTTCCCATGATCTTTCAGATCATCAATTCACTTTTCTATGGTAAATTTTTTTTTTGCATAACTTCGCTACCCATCCTGTACTTCAAGAGCTACATTTTATATTCACATAACCTCCTGCCCACTACCGGCAGTTAATAATCAGATCCTAATTTCAACAATCATTTCAGGTCTCGCGGGTCGGGTATTTTGTAAGGTTAGGTTTGTCACCATAGGAAACCTTAAACCTAAAAGACATGTCCAACTCGCAATGGGTGCATGTCGGGTATCTTCATCCCAACTCGTGCCTACAGATGCTCTTATATTTATATCGTCACAAGATTTGATCTCGATCCTAATACGATAATTATCAATGATAATCTCTCCAAAGGAAAGCGATTACATGGTTTATTACCAAGGGTCAATAATTCAAGCATAAAACAAGACTTCTAGTGTTTTGTATCGTTACTTTACCTCGTCCCTTCGATTGGGGTGGTAAACAGTACTCTCATCAAGGTTCGTTCCCAATGACTTCTGAGAAAATCTCTAGAAATTCGATGTGAAGCGAGGATCTTGATAGAGATGATCGATACAGGCACACCATGCTTAGACAACTCCTTTAAATACAAGAGAGTCAATTTCTTCATCGAGAATCTATCATTAACAGGAATGATATTAGCAGATTTGGTCAGTCTGTCGACGATGATCCAAATCGAATCAAATTCAGATGATGACCTTTGCAATAGTTAGACGTTTACTAATGTATGAGGCGATGTCTGCCTTCATAATTTCCCATCAGTACAACTTCTTCAGATAAAGATACATTAAATAAGAAATGGCATGAATAGAATACTTAATCTTATGAGATTCCAACATGACTAAATCTCAAAATCTCCATATTTAGGCAACCACGAGTTGCCTTAAAACATTTAACGCCATCGGCTTCTCAATTCTAATGGTTCACATTAGCCGCGAACCCCTTTTATTATCTATATTATCCTTTTTACAAGTATCAGCTATATTTTAAATAGCTCGGCAATTTATTTTGTACATTCATTATTAAGGAGCACATCCTAATTGATTCTTTATCCTTTCTACATGATGTGTCAGTATCTACATTCACCTTTCCCGATGAAGTAATTATCATGACAACAATCACTCATAAATTATTTCTTCACATTTTCTAAGTTTTAGTTTCGTCTCAACTATTATTTTATCAGTTTTGCTCAATCCGACGTATAAAGCATCGATAATTATTACAAGTAATTAAATAATAAATATTTAATTTTTAGAAAACGTAAACGCAAAAAGTTTTAAATTTTTCACAGTTCGTCCAATTTATAGAAAAATGTTTAAGAAAAATAAATTTTAATTTAGTTAACACGATTTTCGTTGATTCATTGAAAATAATTAATAAGATCCATAATTGTTCGAAAATCTTTGTTTATACTTTGGTCAAAATTTTCATAGTTTGAAAAGCAAAAGTTGTCGTTTCAAATTTCAAGTCATGGCTTAAATGGTTTCCTTAATCCCTCTTTGGTTATCTTGAGGTATACACAAACATTTACCCTTAAAAGAGTTTAGTTAAATGATTTGGGTACAAGGTAATAATTTCTTAAAAATACTTTGATAAATATTTGTCAAAACATATTTCCACTATCTTTTTGGTAAAACCCAAAGCCTTAATGGCTCTAATCTTTGAAGAGTCAATTTAGATTTCACTACCATTAATCACACGGTCAAATAATGTAAAGGATCGAATCTCTAAATCATATGTTAAATACTCAAGGAATAGGTTTTCATTACTCGGCCAATTCAGGACAGTCTATAAATAATTATTTAAAACTTCGTATTCTTAGAAACAAACAAATGGTCCTTAATGATCACGAGCATGAACTTATCAAATTACAGCCTACACACGCGATTTACCAAAATTTATGGATGGTACCTGTGTATTAATCAATCTAAACCACATCACGTGAAACTCATAATGTTCATTAAGAGTTCTGGATGTAGTGAAAATAATCTTTTTCGCAAACGCGAAGTTGATGATAACCATGCAGTGGATCAAATCATTAAAACATACTCTAGAACCTCGTGATGATCGATCAAATCTATCATCTTGGGTAATGGATATCGATTTCGATCGTCAATTTACTTAGTTCACGGTAATCAATAAACATAAGGAATGATAACACCATAGCTCTTCATAATGAAAAGCTTGGTAGAATAAAAGCTTTCTCCGACAACTCTCTCAGTTGTACGGTAACACTTTCGAGTCAGATGGTGCTGAAGTACAGTGCACACGCCACGGGTGCAGTATCGGGAATATAATCAATACCAAATTCAACTTGCCTTAATCGCGAAAGTCTAGGTAATTCACTAGCAAATACCTCCTAAAGTTTCAGATAACGGAAACATCTTTTAATACATCTACTTTAAGTTCTTTCTAGATTACAAGATCTATGACTAGTTCATAACCATTCATGGTATAATTTCAAGCCTAAATGCAGGATATGGTCATCCATCAAGAATTATTTATATCACTTTTTATAATCAACATCTTATCTTTTAGGGGATTTCTACTCGAGTTCCCATCGATTTAGATAATGACATTATGTCATAATCAATCAATCCATTCTACTGGCACTGTCAACTTTCCAGTTTTATTGCTGTTGATAAGATGTGAACTTCTCAAAAGACTAATAATAACTCATAATCCTTCACAAATTCAAGGATATCTGGAGACGTAACTAACCTTAAAAAGAGTAAGGTTAACGCATGATCTACGCAAGAGAATTTCAAATCAGATACAGGCGAAAACATTAACGAATATGAATCTATCCCATGTTTTCATGAATTGAGTATGTAATCAAAAGCTCCTCAGATCGTTACCCAGGTCATTCAAATGAAATCTAATCAAAAGAAATGATAGGAACGTCGATGCACCCAGTCGGGTATTAATACTCGAAAATTAGATACTTTCCCAAAGAATCTTATCATTTACAGAAATGAACAAGAAGGGGATGTCAATTGTGAATTAAGACAATTTCCACAGATGAGTAAATTCTATTCATAAGAATAAATGGTACGGGCACATAGGTAGGAGCCCCTAACAATATGTCCCTATTTGCACTTCTTGTAGATCTCATAAAATTTAATCTTTCACAATCTTCAAAGAAAATTTAGTGTTCATTAATAATTTCATGGTGACTACTAATCAGCCTTGCATGGTCCCTTCCAAATTTTATGTAGGCGCGCAACTATACACAATTTTAGGATTAACGATCCAATACCCAGTTCGTCAAAATTTTGTCATCATGTTTAGAATAAAAATATTTTCATGCTTAATTCTAGAATAAGAATCAAAATGAATTTACAGAGATGTTCTTTGTTGTGAAAACAATTAAGTTTTCCAAGGTGTTTCATAAACAACTTTATTTCGATAACGATTACTTATAAATCTCACTTTGAATAATCCTTATGGCGATGAAAATTCAATTTTTCTCAAGGGATACTATTTTATCTTAAAAAAACAATGAGTGATCTGCAAAGGAGTGATGAGAAGTTGTTCTCCAAGAGCTAACTACAATATGATAGGAAATGAGCTTAGCCAATTAATCATGAGGTTCACGACCTTGATGCCACTCAAAAAGAATAATCCACAACGTAACTCAAATCGAGATGAGTACTTGTTCAATGGTTGTATCACTAATGCGAACATTAGGAAGAAGTAAGAATAGATAGATAACATCAATATATGTAGAATTTAGCAATCAGATGTATTCGTTTCATTAATCACAAACAATTCAAAAATTGTACCGTAACACATTACGTGTCACTATCTCATACAATTCCAAGAACTCATCCTACCAACTGATGTATCAGTTAAGTTAGGGATTTTTAAAAGATACCACAATGAATACCAATCTACAAGTGTCATGAGGTCTTCCACCTGTCCCGGAAGATCCATCTGTCCCAATTCAGAAGAAGATTTCTTCAATTTATTTCCTGGACACTGGGAATCCTCGTTAGTGGACAATGGCCTAGGAACAACTCTTAACACAAACCAACAATAATTTAAAACCTTATAATTCAATCACAAGTCTCAACGACTTCCTCTTAACAATCTCGTATTCCATACGAGTTAAATTTTACTTTATTCAAGTTTTCAACCAAATCATACTCAATGCGATATCCTACCTTATTTTCTAATACTTTCAACCTTATTCTTAGACCTTAATAGGGCAATAAAAGCTCGATATGAACAACACTTAATCTCCAATCCTATAGCTCTTACAACAATAGATATCAAATGAGTCACTAGTATAAAATGACTCATACATTCCATTAGACTTCTCAGAAAGGTACTTGTGGCATGAGGCTTTTGGGTAATGGTTCCAATGGCAGCCTCAAGTGCAACATTCACCCTTTCGATTTCAAATTTAAGAATTGGGTGACACCGAATCAGATGACATCTTTCTACATTGTAAGTTTTTGTCAAACTCCACTCTATAAGGAAAGATCGTCATGACATCGACATAAGATTTAATCTTGCCAATTCTTCTTTAATATCACACTCAACTAATACCAACATTTCTACGAATATCAACCATTTTGTCAGGATCATAAATATCCACAACTTGGTTTAGATCTAGAATAGTTAGAATTCCTACGGGAATAGCTTCGATTAATTTGCTAGGGGAGTTAGGATTTCTTGTGACAATCTACGTTGTATAAATACCTCGTATAAATATTTTAAATAATAATCAAACAATCATGTAATCAAATTACATCATATATATATATATATAATCCAAGTTATATATATATATATATATATATATATATATATATATATATATATATATATATATATATATATATATATATATATATATATATATATATATATATATATATATATATATATATATATATATATATATATATATATATATATATATATATATATATATATATATATATATATATATATATTAAAATAACACTTCTCAGTCTGGCCTTGTCGGTAACTCGAGAATTCTTCCGCACCGTCATAGTCAAAAGACTTTTAGACATTTTGAGAAAAATGTTTATAGTTAAAAGATTTTGAAATGTTTTATTCAAAACCTTGGTTTTAAAAATCTTTCATTCTCTATAACGAGAGCTCTGATACCAAACTGTAACACCCCCAAATATTCATACTTTAGTTCAGCGGAAGAGTCGTTGGTGTTACGGGATAGCACATTACTCAAATCATAGACAACGCTTATAAATCGCGTCGTTTAATAATAAAGCATTTTCAATTCATGAATATCAAAATTACATAGGTCCCAAGTCATAGTATTTCATACAGTTTTACAAAACATTTGAATGGAAATTTGTTATTTAAGTGCGGGCCATGAATTCTTGTCGTCTTTCCGAGAATTACTTTCAAGTACCTGAGATAAAACATGTTAAAAGAAAAGGTCAGCAAAAACGCCGAGTGAATTCATAGAGTTTAATAAAAATCGTTAATATATCATCGATATATAATTATTACCGAAGATCATTTTGTACAAATCTTTTTAATAGGCCATAAAATAGGCCAAATATATTTTAAGCAATTCTTAGTCGTAAATCATAATATAGGCTTCTGACTTCAAAACCATTATACGAACTAATGTCGTAAAAACATCATACAATACGTTTTATAACGTTGTATAAAGTTTAAAAAAACCGTTATATGATAATGGTTATGTAAAACCAAAACACAAATATAATATCAATAATAAGACCCCGTATTACTAGTCAGGCAATATATTGTAATTCAATGCGTATAGTAGTATTTTCGTTATTGGATTATTAAAAGCCGCATGACATTGCTACCTTACTATAACAAACAACGGGTAGCTAACCCGAAACTCATTTGCCCATCTAAAACACTGTGTCGTCACAATAATCATGCTTATATAAATCTTCCCATACATAAATTTGCTTACCATTCAATGTAGCACGACGGGGATCAACCGTCAAGGCGCGAACTGGGGTGATCTTCCCCAAATAGTACTATTATATGCATAAGCGTCTACCAAATCCCGGTAGTTAACAATTCATGCTAGTGGGACTTTTAGTGACATAACCTAACTAATAATAATCCATTTCATTTCATTCGTCGTGTCATATAATCATTCATCGGGTCATATAATCGTTCGGGTCCAAATCAATAAGCAAACAATCGGGACAACTGGTGTCCTATTTTATTAAAACTAACATGTTATCTCCCTCGCGGGTTTATAAAACATTTCATAAAAAAATTTAAAAGAGTGTGAGGCTATGAACTCACGTTGATTGGGGAAGACGGGTTATTGGCGATTTGGATGTACGGTACGTGCTTCAATCACGGAAACCTAGACAATAATACTTGTCTTAGACTCTTTTCCAATGAATTTATAAAAACAATGGCTGTGTATATATATGATGATATTATAAGTATGATGATGATCATGTGGTATTTTATATCTTCATACATATTAAAGTGTTATGTGTTAGTCAAATTTTTTACTAGTTACACTAGTTTCAATCCAATTCCATATTAAGGCCCAATAAGCCCATTAAAAGCCCATTAAGAGTTCAACTCTTTTAATTAGTCCATTTATACTTTCGTTATCAGGCCTATACTCACATGTTGGGCCCAAGTGGGTTAAGCCCAATGAGTAAGTCCATTAGTTTTTATCCAAACTAATTGGGTCAATAGTCCAATAAGGCTACTTTGGCCCGTTAATGTCCATAAGTTATAAAGCTCGGGTTTTATCGGTTTTTACTTGTCATATGTACTTATACATCAGTATATGGTTATAAAAAGATTACATTAGATGGGTCCGACCGTCTAAGTTTTAATTGACGAAAACGTTAATCTTTCGGTTTTAGCCGAAAAGACGTAAAACTTATGTATATAGTTTTATAACTTATAAAACTTATCAAATTGCTATTTTTATAAAATTTCCCATTTATTTATCAAAGTAAATACTTATTTATATGTAATATATAAGTTTGTGAGTTTTAGGTATACATTTTATATTAGTTTTATTTGAGTGCTCATTTTATAATATATACACTTATTTTACAAATCTGATTATTATTTTCACTTTCACCATTTTTACCATATCTTGAGTTTTACAAGGAGATAGAAGCTCATTTTTGGACACCACAAACTAGATGATATGTGATACAATTAACTCAGCTTTAGCTATTGCTCAATCAACCTCTACATGTCTCTAACAGTTCGTCCAAAACAGACTATACAGATTTGGACTTCAATATTGTTTTGATCATATCTCACTCATTTTATGGATTACATTGAGTGGACAACACTCACATATGTATACGTCACATACGTTACTGTATATTAAATTATACAAGTCATTTTAGCAAGTTATCATATGGTTCTTTACTGTTTTACACAGCCTACAATTTTATACATGATTTTAACATCTTTTCATGTAGCTTTTAATCATTTTAACCAAATTTATCAACACCAAATCCCCACATAATATTTTGATCATTATTCATCATCATATACATATACATAAATGAAGAAAATAAAAGATTACATATTAAAAATAACAAGATGATAGGAAGAAATAATCTCTATACCACCAAAGTGATGAAATGAGGAGTTTTTGGATGAACAAGACTTGGTTTTGGGTAACCAATCTTATGAGATATCAACACGACTTCTAGGATCACCAAGTAATTGTAGAATCCTTGAGAAATCAGCCCTTGATCTTCATGAGATCTCCTTTTTAGATGTTAATATCACCTCAAATCAACAAGTCTTCAAAGGGTTATCATCTTGTTCAAGTTAAACACAAGATTTATGTTGTAAATTTTGATCTATGGTGGTGTTGGTGGTGATATGGGACGTTCATAGGAGAGAGTTTGAGAGAGATTATGGAGTTGTTACATATAACAAATGAATTAGCTTGTTTTTGGTTAGTAGTTTTGAGGTTGAGTGGTTTTGGGTGTCACAAAGGACAAGTGTCCTTAGTTATCATGCATTATGACACCTCAAAGTGTGTTGGTGAAGCTTGCTATTTTATTTAGTGGGGATGGGACACGTGTCCCACTTGTCTCCTCTCCACTAATTTACGAGTACTCCTCAGTTCTAGTTTCCTTGATTTACGTGCCCTCGGGTCGTTTTACGAAAAATGTTTTTATAAATTATGAATCAACGACACAAAACGAATCTAATAAAAAATGTATAATAAAAAACGGAGTTCAAAAACGTAAATACGTAAACCTAGGGTTTCCGGATTAGTCGTAAAGGACGCTAAATTATTCACGTAAGCTCTAATTTCTTCTCGTAAATTTGTGAGTTTACGAACCAACGCAAATATAAAATTCCATCATAATATTCAAGAATAAATTTGTTTCCTGAAATGTCGGACTGTCACCAAAAACGGTGTATGTAAATGTAAGCACGTAACGTAGAATCCTCCGGTTTAGACGTAGTCGATGCTACTTCAAGACGTAAACTCAAATTTCTTCCCAAAAATAAGTGAGTTCATAATATAACATTAAAATAATGTTTTTAAATAATACTTGAGAATAAAATATCGACCATAAATTGACGGATTGTCACACAAAATAGTCGACTTAGAGATTTAGACCACTTTAGAACTTGATTTAACTTGAAAAAGACTCTAAATGACTTAATTAAGCCAAATCAATCAAGAAAAATGCAATAAGCTAGCCAAATAAGCTAAATGAGTTGATAAGCACTTATGAAAAAGTCAAATAAGTTGGTTTTCTCGTCAAACCCTAAAGTCAAAAGCCCAAAAGCTCCTGAATGGATAAAAGGGTCAAATGAGGAAGACTGATTACCAAATCCAAGTTATTGCACGTTTCAATAAGCTTATATGGCTTAATAATAAGCTGAACCAACTTTAACACTAACAGTGGCAACAAGAAGTGGGAAAGGAGTTCCCACTGCTGCTTAAACAGACTTGTTTTAAGCTTGAATTCAAGCCTTGTTTGTTGGTGATATACGAAACAAAGGGCACCCCAATAAGCTTTGGCTTATTGGGAGACAACAAAAATAAGAAAAGCACCAAGTCCTTCCCACAAATCACACAAAATCAAGAAATCAAGAGTTACTGATTTGTATACAGGTCTGACGATGTTTTGCTGATATGATTGGTCGCCAAGTGAATTTCAAACCAACAGATCTTACTCAAATAACCACCAAAACACAAAATAACTATCAGCAATCCTAAATGAACATAAGATCTACCAGATTCCAAGATTTAAGATCATAAAACACTAAAACAAACTAGTTATACCTTGCTGAATATTTTTGACTGTTTTTATGCTATCACTTGAAAACTTTGCTTTATACTACCACACTTAAAACAAAGACAGAAAAGGCTTTAAACCAGCATATAAGGTGAGTCTAGACTGTTTTATGCCAAAGGCTGTGCCACCCAAACCTTGACACACCCAAACCCAAACACCCCTTTATGACTGATTACAAGCTTTTTTCAAAGGGCTTGTTTAATAAGCACCACAAACCAAGATTAATCAAACTAATAACAACAAATATCAATCAAATAACAAGTTTTAACCAAGAAAACATTGAATCAAGAACAAATGCTCATATTCATCACATAACATGAAAAATATGAAGAAAAGTAAAAGGGACTAGAAACGTGTACCTCCAAGACATACATCCATGCCTTGGATTGTTAGAGCTCAAGTGGTAGCAGAACAACCACTAGCTTTCCATAGCTGCTAAGATCAACAAATTTAAATCAAAAGAATAACAATATTATGACCACTGATTTTTTTTCTTTTCTTAAAAACTTTTCACATACTTGAGATATCAAAAACCTTTCAAACACAAACAAATATTTAGAACTTAGATTCAGCTAAGAAGAACACCAAGTTTATTAATAAAAAAAGAATTACAAAAGTTTTTTAAAGAAAATACCAACTTTTCATTACATAAAAGGAATTACAAATTTCTTAGCTAAAATCTGGAACAAGAGGCGCTCCATAGGTTGGGGCTCTCTTTATAGGCCATGATATGGGCACTATTCACAAACCCTAATCTATGAAAATCCCTGAAATAACCCTATGAAGCTTCCAGAATCGTATTTGGTTGTTGACAGCCTGTTTGGAGAAATCTTGGACGTCTATTTACTCCTTGGAGGACAAGTAGTTGATGTACACCCTTGATTTGGCCATGTCAATGATTCTTGCCATGTGTTGTCTTGTGTTTGGTGTCGGGGAGGCCTTGTGGGGTCTTTCTGGTAGTGGGATGAAGGTTTTAGGAGTGGGATATGATTCATGTGAGGTGAATCACACGTGAGTACTCCCAACTTACTTTTCCCCTTTGTTTTGCTCCTTTTTGATCCTGGGTAAAAACATGACAGTAACACGTTTAATCCAAACAATAATTGTTACCTGCATGTTTTTAGAATTTGAAGTTTAAGAGTGGCAGGTTGGGTCCTTATTCTTTGGAAATTGTTGTAAACTATGTTTATTCAGCCCGAAACTTGAAACCCTTTGTTAAATATGTTTCAGTTTTAATACTTTTACCCCAAAAAAATTTCCAAAGTATTTTTGGGACTTGTTTTGCCATTTTTGGGTATTTGAAGGACTAATCTTGGACATTCTTGAACTTTGTAGGTCTTCATTGGAGGTTTGACTTTATGAGGGACCATTGTTGACAATTTTGAATCTTGAGGGACTAAACTTGCCAAATCTTCAAAGTTGAGGGGCCTTTTTGTAATTTTGACAAACTTAAGGGACCAAACTTGTGATTATTAATATACAAGGGTATTAAGTGTCATTTATTCATTGATGAGGGATCATTCTTGAACCTCTTCAATACTTCAAGGGTTTTTCTTTCAGAAATCCATAACTAGGGCCCGGTTCATTGTGCGGCTTCGTTTCTAGTGTTTGTTTTTGCTTGTTTCTTGTGATCTTTTGTCTTTTTCACAATATCCATACCTAACATACACAAGTAAACAAACAAAAGAATATATATGGTATATTTATGACATTTTATGCATTTAAATCCGGAAAGAACGATGAGATCATGTATAAATGCCATCTCATCACTCACCAAAACAAAATCTGAATGGACAAAGGTGAACGCCTATGGGTCGGTTCACCAAAACCAAAATTTGTAGAAAAGAACATGCGACTAAATATGGCCTGTAAAACCCGCATGCTTTTACCATGAATAGTGCCCTTAAGATCGTACGTCCTAGATTAAAACTTACCCTATTTAGTATTGATCACATTCATGTGCTAATAATCAAGCAAGTGCATACGTGTATGACATGATAAGTATCGATTACGTACAAACTCATGATAAACAGTTAATAGATACTTCACGTGAACATAATTAAATCATGATCACCATTTTAAAACACGAACTAAAATAATTACGTAAGTACTTAATTACGAGTGTATATAATACGATAAACTACATGATAAAATAAATAGAAACACTTTAAACACGAACACGTTTAACCACGAACGAACACGAAACATCGGGACACGAGAAAAAGGTACGGGTACCCCATGTGGGGCCCCATACCCACGGCACACATAACCAAAATGGGCTTAGCCCATTGACTTTTACATGAAAGGAGGGGTTATGGTAAATATGCATTTCATTTTTACATTTCAAGCAAAATAGCATTTAACCTAAAAAGTTTTCTCTCCTCCTCCTTGGTCTCTCTTTGTGCCGCCACCGATAAGACCACCAAAGGTGGTTTTTGATTGATCTTGATCACAAAAATCATTGCTATAAACCGTGTTTGTTCATCCTCTTTCAAGCTACGTATTGGTATATCATTCTAAACCTTTCTTTTCATTTCTTTTAATCTTTAATTATTTTCATGAACATGTTATTTTTATTTTGTTAAAACATGATAATTAAACATAGACCTAACATGTTTTGGGGTTAATTAAAATCAAAGGATGATATATGAGGGTGTTTGTTTTGGCCGCCTAGTATAACCAACCCGAGGGGGGTTCGGTTTGCTTTTGCCGCCACCACCAAGACCATTTTGGTCTTGGTTGGTGCATGTGGGACCCACGGCAGCAAGGGGACACAAGTACCCCGAGATGGCTCGGGGTACGGTGTCGAGTTCATGCCCGATTCATGGTTCGTTGGTTAAATCATGATTTATGCCACATGTTAATTTTATGAATTATGAACTTAGGATATAAATTAATTAATAACACGAGATATTAATTAAACCATGACTTAGGTTATTTTTAATTATTAATTTAGCATGATATTAATTTAACCTAAGTATTTTATGTTATAAGTTATAATTATTAATTATTTAGAACATGCCTATAATTAATTAATTTAGACATGACTTAGGTTATGTTATTAATACATAATAATACACATTTTAACCTAAGAATTTTATTCCATTTTAATTAAAACATGTTATACTTTAATTAAAATGCTTAACCTATAGTTTAATTAAAATACATGAAATAATAATTAAACTATACACTATATCATATGACTTAAGATATAAGCTTATAAACACTTAGACTTATATGTTAGCTTATGTAACCAACTTAATTCTAATTATGGAAACTTCTATTTATATAAACTTAATTACATAAGGCAACTAATCTATTAATGAAAACCTTCTATATATGGAAATATATCTATTTCAGGCAGCTAATCTAATCATGGAAACCTTCTATATATGGAAACTTATTTAATTAAGGCAGCTGATCTATTTTTGGAAACTTTCTATTTTTAGAAACTAATCTATATTAAGCAGTAAATTCTATTTTTGGAAACTTTCTATTTTTGGAAACTTTCTATTTTTGGAAACTTTCTATTTTTGGAAACTTTCTATTTTTGGTAACTTTCTATTTTTGGAAACTTTCTATTTCTGGAAACTTTCTATTTTTGGAAACTTTCTATTTTTGGAAACCTGCTATTTTTGGAAAGTTACTTATTATTACACAGTAAGTATAATAATACATGAATTACCAGTAATACTTTATCAGATTAATCAGAGTACAAGGTAAACACAGATAGGGCTTTAAACAGTAAACCATGACCTAAAACATACAAAGTAAGCTAAGATGAGACATAAAACCCAGTACGTAATCAGTGATTCGATACTTATACACGTGTGTATTCATGTAGCGTTAGTGATCCAGAAGTAGGAGTCTTTCTTCCGTTCATTCACTGGACTTGATGTACGGATTCCCGTCCTTTCAGTATGGACATTCTTTCCTTATTAGGATTTCCCCGTATGCAGCCAACTGTTTTCCCCAGTATTTGTTTTATTGTTTTGAACTGCTTATGTTTAATTAGCATAATCTATAGCCATATACAAGCATGACCAGTTTCACCTAGTTATGGAGGTACCATAACCATAACATTGGAGGCACCAATGTTATGACTTCCCCACGGCGGAGTGATTGCTCGTGGCGTCCCTTTCAGTTTTGGCCATATTATTATATCATGTGGGGCGTATGGGTGCATCCTAGTTACATGTTTTATTCAGTATTTCATGGTGAATGTGGTGTGTGCCTTGCATCCTTCACAAGGAGTTGATCCCTCCTACCCAGACCAGTATATTAATTAGAGGCATCCCCTCTAATCAGCATGATGAGGTCACCCCTCCAAGTATTCATGCACGTGACCTTTTCATGACCTATATGGGCTATAGTATATTTATGTTAAAACAGTTTTCATAAGATAAACATAAGGCTTTTCAAACTATAAAACCAGTTTTCTTAATACTTAACCAGTTTACTCAAACTTTAGTCTTCCGCTGTTATATGTTACATGCTTATCCTATTTCATGCTATATTGTACGTCCGTGCACTGAGCGTCTTGCTCAGCATTTTCCTTTTCATGTTCCCAAAACGGCAGGTACTCAGGGACGCTCGTAGATCTCAAACGTACGTGCATATGGATTGGAAGCTTTACTGTCTTTCTTTACTTTATGCATTTCCTTTATTTTAATACAGCTTGCAATGGACATTGTTTCGTCCTTTCCTTTTACAGTATTTATGTTTGTGTGTGATGAGCTCTACTTTGGGGTTACCGATGTTTGATTCCGGTATTTCCCTTTTATGGTCAAATAATGCTTAGACATTTATCCTTGTATGCTTTGATGACACGCCATGATTATGCGTAAGATTCCATTTCCAAAATGGGGTGTTACAATTATGGTATCAGAGCCAAGGTTTCGACCTGTAGGCTCTCAAATATGACCTGTGATTAGTGGGTAGTCACTACGGTCTTCCTAGAACTGACAGTTGTTTTCATGCATTCATCATTTTTAAGCATACATATACATGTCATTGTTACAGGGTTTTTGACTAAGTAATGGTTGGTATAGGACTGGCCCTATTTAGTCGCATGTGTTTTATCGAAACTTTTAGATTTGGTACCGACCCATAGGCGTCCCCTCGATATGTCTTTTGTTTTGAGTGAACTGACCAGAGGCGTTCACTCTCGAGCATCAAAAGTTTTCATAAAACTGCATCATGCATTCATACAAAAACTTTCTTGCATAAAATTTTTCTCGTGAAAATTTTTTGGTATAAAAATTTTTCATGAATATATATAAATTTTATGTTTTGATTTGTTAATCATATGTTTTATGTTATACTGTCAGATGGTTCTCACACGCGAGCAAGAGCAGCTCAATGCTGCAATTCAGGCTGCCATGCAAGCCTTGCTTCCTCAACTGAGGAATGACATCCGTGCTGAAGTCCAAGCTGCCAACAATCAACAGCAGCAGAATGAGGCACCTCCTCCTCCTCCTCCAGTGACACTAGCAGTGTGGCTGGAAAGATTCAACAAGCTCCATCCTAGAGCTTTTGAAAAGACTGATAGCCCCAGCGATGTTGAAAGCTGGTTGACTCATATCGAGAATATTTTCAATGCTATGGGCTGTGACCCCGCATACAAGGCGAGATTAGCATGCTACCGGTTTGAAGGCGATGTACTCAGCTGGTGGCTAGCCTTGACGCAGTCGGAAGGAGGTGATGATTGGGTCGCTGGTTTGACATGGGCCCAATTCAAGGAGAGAGTGATGGAGCAGTTCTTTCCCAAGGCAGAGCAGGACAAGCTCAAGCGAGAGTACCATGGGATACGTCAGAGAGCGGGCCAGAATAGCAACGAATTCATGCAGCGCTTTCTTCGCTTAGCTGGTTTCCTGGGAGCAGCAGCTGGTACTCTTGAGGAGCAGGCACACCACTTTAGGTGGGCACTTCACACCTCGGTCGCGAACAATCTGGTGTGTGCTACGTTCAATACAGTAGCACAAGTGGCCGACGCAGCAAGGAAGCTAGAGATGTTATAGGAACGAGATGAGTTCGGGGAAGCTGAAAGACCCGACAAGAGGTAAACATTTCGTATTCTAACGATAACCAAACCGAATCCTATCATTATATGTTCTATAATCATCTCTTAAACTGTATCTTCCAGGCAGAAAACTGGGGACCGGTCTCAGCCGGCTACTCAGCAGCAGCCTCATCAGCCCAAAGGAAACGGTCACACTAACGACCGTTCTGTTGTGGAAAGGCGTAGCGGTAATGATAATTACCGTAACAACGCTGGACACTCCAACAACAGCAGGTCCTACTATTTACGCATCTTCTTATGATTTCATGTTATATCTCTCATGCTGACACTATATTAACCTCTACCAGGAACCACGGTAACGGGAAGGACCAGAACCACAGGGGTTCGCAGCCTAACCGTTCAGCTAACACTGGTGAACATCTTATGATGCATATGTCTTATACTCGTGCATATACTTTATTTTAATACATTTTTTCGTCAGCAGGCCCTCAGCAAGCAAGGACTCTTGCTGGAGGATTCACTCATCCTCTTTGCAATACTTGCCATCGCAGACACCCTGGCCCATGCCGTCGTGATTCCGACGCGTGCTACAAGTGCGGTCTCCCTGGCCATCGTATGAGAGATTGCCGTAAGGGTGAGATGGAGGGTACCTCTGGTCATGCTGATAGTAAGCCGCCTCCTACCACTGGGCGTGTCTACACGACATCTCGCGATCAGGCAAACAAATCTACATGTACCATTACTGGAATTTTGTATATGTACGGCCAAGTTGCATGTGTTCTTTTCGACACGGGTGCCACTCACTCAGTTATTTCCACTACATATTCTAAGAACATCAGGACACTTCCCTTGCCATTAGAAAATAGGCTTACCATTTCCACGCCTTTGAGGGACTCTATATTAATAACTCATGCATACAAGAGTCTTCCTCTAGAGTTTGACGATAAAGTTCGTGCAGTAGATGCACTTCCCCTAGACATGATTGAGTTTGATATGATTCTCGGCATGGACTGGCTATCCAAGCACCATGCTACCATAGACTGCCACTCATATCGGGTTATCTTCGGCGACATTAATGCACCTGAGTACATTCATAACGGGTTCATACCCGGACGGTCTGTACAAGTAATATCTACCTTGCAAGCACGTGCATTACTGTCACATGGCTGTGAGGGTTATCTAGCTACGGTTCACGACATGGATGCTGAATCCCCATCGATTCAGGATCAACCAGTAGTTTCGGAATTTCAAGACGTCTTCCCAGCTGAACTTCCAGGCATACCACCTGCACGAGAAGTGGAGTTCAACATCGACCTTGTTCCAGGAGCTGAACCAATCTCTAAGGCTCCGTATCGTATGGCTCCCATAGAGCTAAAAGAACTGAAGGACCAACTGCAGGAACTTCTTGAGCGAGGGTTCATTAGACCAAGCACATCTCCATGGGCGCACCAGTCTTGTTCGTTAAGAAGAAGGACGGCAGCATGCGACTTTGCATAGACTACCGTGAACTTAATAAGATTACCATCCGCAATAGATATCCACTGCCACGTATAGATGATCTGTTTGACCAACTTCAAGGAGCCAAACACTTCTCAAAGATCGATCTAAGGTCAGGCTACCATCAGCTAAGGGTTAAAGAGCAGGATATTGCCAAGACTGCTTTTCGTACCCGCTATGGCCATTATGAGTTTGTAGTCATGCCATTTGGCCTGACTAATGCTCCAGTAGTATTCATGGATCTGATGAACAAAATCTTCCACGAATTCCTTGATAAATTTGTCATTGTATTCATAGATGACATCCTGATTTTCTCAAAGTCCACGGAGGAACACGAAGACCATCTCCGTACGGTACTACAGATTCTTCGTCAGAAGCAGTTGTATGCGAAATTCTCCAAGTGTGAGTTCTGGTTAAACAAAGTGGCATTCTTAGGTCACATTGTATCAGCAGAAGGGATCACTATGGACCCAGCGAAGGTTGAGGCTATCACTAAATGGCCAAGACCAACGTCAGCGACAGAGGTCCGCAGTTTCTTGGGCTTAGCTGGATATTATCGCAGATTCATGGAGAACTTTTCCCGTTTGGCACTACCTCTCACCAAACTGATGCGAAAAGGAGAGAAATTCGTCTGGACGGAAGAACGAGAGAAGAGCTTCGAAGACCTAAAGCAGAAGTTAGTATCTGCACCTATTCTTACTCTCCCATCTGGTACAGGTGGATTTCAGATCTATAGCGATGCATCGGGGAAGGGACTGGGCTGTGTTCTCATGCAACACGGGAAAGTGATCGCGTATGCTTCACGGCAGCTTAAGCCCTATGAAGAAAACTACCCTACGCATGACCTGGAACTTGCTGCAGTGGTGTTCGCATTGAAAATATGGAGGCACTATTTATACGGAGAATCATGCGACATTTTCACGGATCACAAGAGCTTGAAATATATCTTCACTCAACGTGAATTGAACATGAGACAAAGGAGATGGTTGGAACTGTTGAAGGATTATGATATTAACCTACAGTATCATCCCGGAAAAGCTAATGTAGTAGCAGATGCACTCAGCAAAAAGTCCGGAATGATCAACGGCATTGAAATCAAGGAACAAAACATAAGAGACTTGGAGCGGCTAGACATCAAAATCATGGTACGTGGGCAGCACGGATACTGGGCGAATCTTAGAGTAGAACCCGAGTAAATGTCTAGGATCAAGGAAGCTCAGAAGGATGATGGAGAAATATGGGCGATAATTCAGAATTTGGAGAAGCAGACAGAATTCAGAATGGACGCAGACGGTATCGTTTGGCAGGGCACGAGACTTTGTGTTCCTGACAATCAAGAACTCCGGGAAGCATTGTTAGCTGAAGCTCACAGCTCCCCATTTTCTATACATCCTGGGTCGACAAAAATGTACCATGACATCAGACAGTACTTTTGGTGGAGTGGTATGAAACAGGATGTAGCCACTTATGTCTCCAAATGTCTTACCTGCCAGCAGGTTAAGATTGAGCATCAGCGATCGGGCGGTCTCCTTCAACCGTTGGATATTCCAGAGTGGAAGTAGGACAAAATCACCATGGATTTTGTTACCGGTCTTCCGCCTACCAAGAAGAAGCACGATGCCATTTGGGTCATCGTCGACCGACTCACCAAATCAGCTCATTTCTTACCGATACGCAAGGAAGATCCGGTAAGTAAACTCGCAGATACTTACAGAAGGGAGATCATGAGACTCCACGGTGCTCCCTCCAGCATCGTCTCAGACAGAGATCCTCGTTTCACGTCACGATTCTGGAAAGGTCTGTAAAAAGCTTGGGGTACACAACTTATGCTGAGTACGGCCTTTCATCCTCAAACGGACGGACAGTCGGAGCGAACAATTCAGACATTGGAAGATATTTTAAGGTCGTGTGCGTTGGAATGGACAGGTGATTGGGACGATTACATCTGTTTGGTCGAGTTTGCATACAACAACAGCTGGCACGCAAGTATCAAATGTGCTCCTTTCGAAATGTTGTATGGCAGGAAGTGTCGCGCTCCAATCTGCTGGGATCAAGTGGGAGAGCGAACACTCGAAGGACCAGAAATTATAGAAATGACCAATGAGAAGATCGAAGTAGCTAAGCAGAAGCTGCAGGAAGCACGGTCACGTCAGAAGAGTTACACTGATAAGCATCGTAGGGACATACATTTTAATGTGGGAGACCACGTCTTCCTCAAGGTTTCGCCGGCACGTGGTGTTAAACGCTTCGGGATCAAAGGGAAACTCAGTCCTCGTTTCATCGGACCATTTGATATCATTGAACGAATCGGTGAAGTATCTTACCGATTGGCGTTACCTCCTCAGCTTTCGCACGTGCATAACGTGTTCCATGTGTCCTTACTCAGAGGGTACAGGTATCATCCCCTTCAAATGGTTCAGCATCCACTGGAACAAATACGTGAAGATCTCACTTTTATAGAGGAACCCGAACGAGTTCTTGGCAGGCAAGAACGAGTCATGAGAAGGAAGACGATTCCATTCGTCAAATTTTTTGGAGGGACCATACCGAGCGGGAAGCCACTTGGGAAACGGAGGAGTCTATCCGGGCTTCTTACCCTCACTTCATATTTTGAGTTCGGGTATGTTACTTCTTTCCAGTTTACTTTATCTATAATTCGGGGACGAATTATTCTTTTTAGGGGGGAAGAACTGTAAAACCCGCATGCTTTTACCATGAATAGTGCCCTTAAGATCGTACGTCCTAGATTAAAACTTACCCTATTTAGTATTGATCACATTCATGTGCTAATAATCAAGCAAGTGCATACGTGTATGACATGATAAGTATCGATTACGTACAAACTCATGATAAACAGTTAATAGATACTTCACGTGAACATAATTAAATCATGATCACCATTTTAAAACACGAACTAAAATAATTACGTAAGTACTTAATTACGAGTGTATATAATACGATAAACTACATGATAAAATAAACAGAAACACTTTAAACACGAACACGTTTAACCACGAACGAACACGAAACATCGGGACACGAGAAAAAGGTACGGGTACCCCATGTGGGGCCCCATACCCACGGCACACATAAACAAAATGGGCTTAGCCCATTGACTTTTACATGAAAGGGGGGGTTATGGTAAATATGCATTTCATTTTTACATTTCAAGCAAAATAGCATTTAACCTAAAAAGTTTTCTCTCCTCCTCCTTGGTCTCTCTTTGTGCCGCCACCCATAAGACCACCAAAGGTGGTTGTTGATTGATCTTGATCACAAAAATCATTGCTATATATCGTGTTTGTTCATCCTCTTTCAAGCTACGTATTGGTATATCATTCTAAACCTTTCTTTTCATTTCTTTTAATCTTTAATTATTTTCATGAACATGTTATTTTTATTTTGTTAAAACATGATAATTAAACATAGACCTAACATGTTTTGGGGTTAATTCAAATCAAAGGATGATATATGAGGGTGTTTGTTTTGGCCGCCTAGTATAACCAACCCGAGGGGGGTTCGGTTTGCTTTTGCCGCCACCACCAAGACCATTTTGGTCTTGGTTGGTGCATGTGGGACCCACGGCAGCAAGGGGACACAAGTACCCCGAGATGGCTCGGGGTACGGTGTCGAGTTCATGCCCGATTCATGGTTCGTTGGTTAAATCATGATTTATGCCACATGTTAATTTTATGAATTATGAACTTAGGATATAAATTAATTAATAACACGAGATATTAATTAAACCATGACTTAGGTTATTTTTAATTATTAATTTAGCATGATATTAATTTAACCTAAGTATTTTATGTTATAAGTTATAATTAATTAATTATTTAAAACATGCCTATAATTAATTAATTTAGACATGACTTAGGTTATGTTATTAATACATAATAATACACATTTTAACCTATGTATTTTATTCCATTTTAATTAAAACATGTTATACTTTAATTAAAATGCTTAACCTATAGTTTAATTAAAATACATGAAATAATAATTAAACTATACACTATATCATATGACTTAAGAAATAAGCTTATAAACACTTAGACTTATATGTTAGCTTATGTAACCAGCTTAATTCTAATTATGGAATCTTCTATTTATAGAAACTTAATTAAATAAGGCAACTAATCTATTAATGGAAAACTTCTATATATGGAAATCTATCTATTTTAGGCAGCTAATCTAATCATGGAAACCTTCTATATGGAAACTTATTTAATTAAGGCAGCTGATCTATTTTTGGAAACTTTCTATTTTTAGAAACTAATCTATATTAAGCAGTAAATTCTATTTTAGGAAACTTTCTATTTTTGGAAACTTTCTATTTTTGGAAACTTTCTATTTTTGGAAGCTTTCTATTTTTGGAAACTTTCTATTTTTGGAAACTTTCTATTTTTGGAAACCTGCTATTTTTGGAAAGTTACTTATTATTACACAGTAAGTATAATAATACATGAATTACCAGTAATACTTTATCAGATTAATCAGAGTACAAGGTAAACACAGATAGGGCTTTAAATAGTAAACCATGACCTAAAACATACAAAGTAAGCTAAGATGAGACATAAAACCCAATACGTAATCAGTGATTCGATACTTATACACGTGTGTATTCATGTAGCGTTAGTGATCCAGAAGTAGGAGTCTTTCTTCCGTTCATTCACTGGACTTGATGTACGGATTCCCGTCCTTTCAGTATGGACATTCTTTCCTTATTAGGATTTCCCCGTATGCAGCCAACTGTTTTCCCTAGTATTTGTTTTATTGTTTTGAACTGCTTATGTTTAATTAGCATAATCTATAGCCATATACAAGCATGACCAGTTTCACCTAGTTATGGAGGTACCATAACCATAACATTGGAGGCATCAATGTTATGACTTCCCCACGGCGGAGTGATTGCTCGTGGCGTCCCTTTCAGTTTTGGCCATATTATTATATCATGTGGGGCGTATGGGTGCATCCTAGTTACATGTTTTATTCAGTATTTCATGGTGAATGTGGTGTGTGCCTTGCATCCTTCACAAGGAGTTGATCCCTCCTACCTAGACCAGTATATTAATTAGAGGCATCCCCTCTAATCAGCATGATGAGGTCACCCCTCCAAGTATTCATGCACGTGACCTTTTCATAACCTATATGGGCTATGGTATATTTATGTTAAAACAGTTTTCATAAGATAAACATAAGGCTTTTCAAACTATAAAACCAGTTTTCTTAATACTTAACCAGTTTACTCAGAACTTAGTCTTCCGCTGTTATATGTTATGTGCTTATCCTATTACATGCTATATTGTACGTCCGTGCACTGAGCATCTTGCTCAGCCGTTTTCCTTTTCATGTTCCCAAAACGGCAGGTACTCAGGGACGCTCGTAGATCTTAAACGTACGTGCATATGGATTGGAAGCTTTACTGTCTTTCTTTACTTTATGCATTTCCTTTATTTTAATACAGCTTGCAATGGACATTGTTTCGTCCTTTCCTTCTACAGTATTTATGTTTGTGTGTGATGAGCTCTACTTTGGGGTTACCGATGTTTGATTCCGGTATTTCCCTTTTATGGTCAAATAATGCTTAGACATTTATCCTTGTATGCTTTGATGACACGCCATGATTATGCGTAAGATTCCATTTCCAAAATGGGGTGTTACATGGCCAGTCCTATACCAACCCTTTACTTAGTCAAAATTTAAGAAAACTGAATGATGAAATGCATGAGAAACATGAAAGATAACAATGCCACAATATTGGAAGTTCCTGGTGACTACCCACAAGTCACAGGTAAGTTTTAGAGCCTACATGTCGAAACCTCAGATAAGTGGACTGTTACGTGTATTTATGGTGTGTCATCAAAGCATGTAAGGTAAATGTATTAAAAACATTAACTGACCAAAAGGAAATACCGGAATCAAACATCGGTAGTCCAACATAAGCTAAAACATATAAAAGTAAAATACTGAAAGGAAGGACTAAACAATGTCCAAACAATCAAAGTCATGTATGAAGTGCATAAAGTAAGAAGTCTGGATAGCTTCCATCTACATGCACATACTCTTAGAATCCTAATAGCGTCCTTGTGTACCTGTCGTTTGGAACATGAAAAGAAACTACGGCTAAGCATAACGCCCAGTGAGTGGATATAAAAGCATGATAAGACGTACTGAAATGAAACAGATAGCAATTACTGGAAATTTAAAGACTGATAAGTATAATGCAGCAGAAACAGTGCATGTCTTGAAAAATCTTGTTTATAATTTTTAAAACTGAACTATTAGTTGTTAATATCTAAAAACATGTATGTACTGTATTTTAAGTGTAAAATCCGCATGCATATGCCATGAACAGTACGCTACGTAAACATACGAACCAATTAAAACTTTCCATTTATGTCATGTACACGTGTCACGAACATTAAATTCAGAAACTACGTACGTGTTAGTGCACGATAATTATTAAGTACGTGATAATATATGATAAATATTAAGTATAATAGTTATAATCACGAACATATAATCACGAACATATGATCACGAACATTTATGAACATGATAATTATTACATATAATAATTATAACACGATTATTAGAACATGATATATGTGCGTAGTATATATAACACGAACATTAAACACTAACTAAACGAATTATAAACACGAACATTCATGAATATTATTTAGACATGAAAATTGTAAGGGTTTTCCCTTTTGGGCCTTATGTTTCCGCGACTACTAGAGCAAACAACGAAGAGAGGGCCTTTGGCCCATTAACCAATATTAATCCTAAAACAATAAAACTCCTGGGGATTTTATCATATAATTATTTTAGCAAAAACAAGAAAACCCTAGCCCTTCCTCTCGCTCTTGCCGTCGGCTACACAAGAAACACCAAGGGTGTTTGGTTGATTTTGATATTTGATTTTAGGATAATCGTGTTCGTGTTCTTAGTTCATTTCCAATCATTAAGTTGTATTTTCTGGTGATTTCCCGCGGTCTTCAAGTCATAGTTAGCATGCTTTAGGGCCCAATATGCCTTGTGTTCTAATTAAATAGGCAAATGACAATTCTTTCCATAAACCAACTTATAAGGAGTACAACTGATAGGTGTCTTATAAGCGGTCCGAAAGGCACATAAAGCGTCATCGAGTTTGTCGGAACATGAAGCACGGTTTTATCCAATCGACCTCTCTGAAATCCTCTTCAAAGCTCGGTTTGAAACCTCGACTTGCCCACTCGTTTGTGGGTGATAAGCCGTAGAAAGACGATGTGTAACTCCATATTTCTTTAAAACCTTTTCGAATTGGTCGTTACAAAAATGGGTTCCACGATCGCTTATAATAGCACGAGGGGTTCCAAACCGAGACAATAGTTGTTTCAAAAACTTCACTACCACACGAGCATCATTTGTAGGCAAAGCCTTAGCTTCCACCCTCTTAGATAGGTAATTGACAACGACGAGGATATACTTGTTTCCATGAGACGATGGGAACGGCCCCATAAAGTCAATGCCCCAAATGTCGAAAATCTCACACACATGGATTATATTTTGAGGCATTTCATCCTTTTGCGATGATTTTCCTTGGTGTTGGCAAGTATCACACGACTTCATAAGTGCGTGTGCATCGCGATAGATCGTAGGCCAAAAGAAGCCGACATCGAACACTTTCTTAGCCGTGAGCTTAGCACCGTGGTGACCACCCGTGGGTCCCTCGTGACAAGCTCTAAGGATGTTAGAAGCTTTGGTATGAAAGACACAACATCGAACAAGTTGATCTACACAAACCCGAAAGATATAAGGGTCGTCCCAAAAATAGAACTTGATGTCACGAAAGAATTTTCTCTTTTGTTGTGTCATCATACCCTTGATTATGAAGTTGTCCGCATGGTAATTTGAATTGTCGGCAAACCATGGGGCGTTGTCCTTATAATTCACTACACCGAGAGTCTCGAGAGGAAATGTTTCGGTGATTTCCTTGTTCTTGAAAACATCTTTGTGAGGATCTTCTAAACGAGAGAGATGATCGGCCGCTAGATTCTCGACTCCTTTTTTGTCAAGAACGGTTACATAAAATTCCTGGAGGAGGAGCATCGAACGAAGCAATCTCGGCTTAGCATCTTGCTTAGCAAAGAGATACTTGATAGCCGAATGATCCGTATACCCAATTCTTTCCGTTGTGGTGTACTTTAGTTAAGCCTCGGTCATCATCTTGCTAGCATAATGGATAGGACGGAAGTGCTTTTCATAACGTTGCCCTAAGTTGGCCCTAATTGCATAATCACTTGCATCGCACAAGATTTCAAAGGGTAGTTCCCAATTAGGAGCAACAAGAATGGGAGCTTCGGTAAGTTTCCTTTTAAGAGTTCTGAAATCTCTAATACAATCCTCATTGAAGTTAAAAGGAGCATTCTTCTCGAGAAGGTGTGCCATAGGTCGAGTGATTTTCGAAAAGTCTTTGATGAAATGACGATAAAAGCCCGCGTGGCCTAGGAAACTCTTAACTCCCTTAATGGTTTTGGGATGAGATAACTTGGCGATGATGTCTATCTTAACTTTATCGACCTCAATCCATGCTTACGAAACCTTGTGCCCTAAGATGATTCCTTGTTTACACATAAAATGACATTTTTCCCAATTAAGCACAAGGTTGGTTTCTTCACAACGTTTTAACATTTTCTCGAGATTGGATAAACATGATGTGAACGAATCACCAAACACCGAAAAGTCATCCATGAATACTTCCATCGACTTCTCGATCATATCATGAAAATAGCCATCATACACCGTTGAAACGTTCCCGGTGCATTGCAAAGTCCGAAAGGCATTCTACGATAAGCAAACGTTCCGTAAGGACACGTAAACGTAGTTTTCTCTTGATCACGAGGGTCGATAGGGATTTGAAAGTAACCGTAAAAAACCATCTAAAAAGTAATAGAAGTCATTTCTCGCAAGTCGCTCCAACATATGATCCATGAAGGGCAAGGGAAAGTGGTCTTTACGAGTGGCGTCATTTAACTTTCGGTAGTCAATACACACCCTCCAACCGGTCACAACACGAGTGGGAATTAACTCGTTCTTTTCATTGGGTACAACGGTCATTCCTCCCTTCTTAGGGACACAATGGATTGGGCTCACCCATGGGCTATCGGAGATAGGATAATCATCCCCGCGTCAAGAAGTTTTAAGACCTCTTTTTTTATGACATCGTGAATTTTGGGGTTTACCCTTCTTTGACTTTGAATTTCGGGTATGTATTCCTACTCCATCAAAATCTTGTGAGTACAAACTTTTAGGTCAATACCCTTAATGTCGGAACTTTTCCACGCAATTTCCCCTTTATGAGCTTTAAGAATTTTTACAAGTGCGGCTTTTTCATCATTAGAAAGATCTTTTGCAATAATAATCAGCAACTTGTCATCACCTTCCAAGAATGCGTATTCAAGGTGAGATGGAAGATCTCTTAATTCAAGGATTGGCGGTTCCTCGATTGACGATTTTTTTTCAACACTCATAACTTCCATCGGCGGAAGAAATGGTGGAATGAGAGTATCTTTACCAATAATCACCTCATCTTCATTGTCGATTTCATTTAAAAATAAAACCGCCTCCTTGGAGTGGACTGAGATTTGGTGTAGAATTAGCAAGAATCAGATCCATAATAGTGGGATTGCCACTTGACGAACTATCGGAAAAACCTAACATTTCTTGTGAAAACTCATCGCAAACTACATCGACTAAGTCAATATGGCTAATGCTAGCGATTTCATAAATATGAGAAGGTGTAGAGTTTTGAGTAGCGTTTATAACAAGTTCCTCTTCGCTGAATCTCAAAGTAATAGTTCTTGCATGAACATCGATAAGCGATCTCGAGGTGTCAAAAATTGGACGACCTAAAATTAGAGGAACTTGAGGATCCGCGGGGATGTCCACTACGATAAAATCAACGTGATAGTAGAACTTCCCCACTTTCACAAAAACATCTTCGGCTACTCCAGATGCGAGAATCATAGAATGATCGACCATCTCGATAGACATGTTCGATGGAGTAAGAGCCAGAAGCGATAGCGATTTCCAAATGGAAAATGGCAAATTAATGCTCGCACCAAGATCGACCAAGGCGAGACATTCTTTCATATCTTGTATATCACAAGGAATGAAAAATTTTCCGGGGTCACCAAATTTTTTCGGTATTCAATTAAGATAAACCGAAGAACAATTAGATATCTTTGAAAGCTTCTCCTTATCGTTCATCATACCTTTAAAAGTGGAAGTGAAACGAGGCATGTATAACAACGCGTCGGCTAAACTCACATTAAAATGCACTTGTTGAAACATTTTTATAAAAAGCTCAATTTGTTGTTTGTTAGGTTCTTGCAATTTCTCTTTGTTTCGTCTCGATGGGTAAGGTAAGGGTGGTGTGGGTTGGGGCATAGGCATCGGCCTTGGAATCTCGGGTTTCCAGAATTGGTATTGGTTCAACTGTGGGTTTGGTATGAGCGGTACTTCGTGGGCTTGTGATATGCTCCTTTTCGACCATCACCTCGGGCTCTTTCTCGATTTCCTTATCCGTTGAAATATTAGGACGAGAGATTGGTTCCTTGAAAGTTTTACCACTACGAGTAGTAATAACCTTCATTTCTCCCTTCGGGTTTGCAGTGGTATCACTAGGAAGACCACCCGAGGAAGAGGGTTTACACATGATTGCTTCAAACATTTTAGCCATTCGATTTTCAAATTTTGATTGCCTTATATCCGCTTTTAACAACTCTTCTTAATCTCATGTTGACCTTGTTCCATCTTTTGTTGATTTTGTTGAAGACGTTGAACGCTTCCTTCCATTTTATTAGCATGAGTTTTCTATTCATTAGAAAGTTCGTTTTAAGCTCGTTTTTCAACTCGGATCTTAAGCTAATCATCTCACATTGCATGTTATCAAACTTAGCATCATTTGGTTTTGCATAATCCAAAAATTCTCCATTAAGATTTTTAGTGTGAGCATTTTGAAAACCTTGTGTAATGTTTTGAAAATCACGGTTTTGGTTTTGATTTTGAACTTGCCCATTCCCACTTTGGTAATTACCGTTGTTGTAGTTACGTTGATTGCCTTGATAACTACCATTTTGATTGTTGTTTCTATAGTTGTTAACATTTTGATTTTGGGGAGCTTGATTTGGGCGGGAACGTTGGCCGTTTTGGTTATAAGTTCTCGTTGCTACGTAAGCACTCGAAGTGTTACCACCGGCGGTAATGCACTCGGAAAAATAATGAGCTCCACCACAAGATATACAACTCTTTTCAACCGCTTTAACTGATGCGAAATTCAAAGCATCTTGTGCTTTCTAATGTGTCATAAGTGTCGAAAATCTATCGAAAGACCGATTTTCCTCATTTGCTTCATCATGTAAGGCATTCATGTTAGGAGACGATGACGATGACGATGAACCCTTATTGGCAACACTGTGTGTGTTACGAGGGTTATAAACCTTAGATCTATTCTCGATAATCTTTAAAGCTTCATCGGTCAGTTTGCACAAAAAATTACCACCCGCGGCGGAATTCAAATAGTCTCGTTCATGATCGTTAAGCCCATTATAGAAAGTATCAATTTTATGCAATTCCGAAAAATCATGGTGAGGACATTCATGTAGCATTTCATTAAATCGTTCCCATGCCATTGGAAAACTTTCATTATTACGTTGTGTAAACATTGAAATCTCATTTTTCAAATGTGTTGTCTTAGATGGTGGAAAAAATTGGTTCACAAACTTAGATACGAGATCACCCCATGTCAAAATCAAATTTGGCGGTTCTTTTTCGAGCCAAATTTGTGCGGGTCCATCTAACGAGTATGGAAACAACATCATCTTAATGGCGTCATGTGGAACATCCTTAAACTTGCTTGTTGCGGTGAGACGATTCAAATTCCTTATGTGATAATGCGGGTTGTCTTTTTCATGTCCGCGAAAGTTGTTTGTTTGTAGCATACACATTAAACCCGTCTTGATCTCGAAATTCTCCGCAAGGATGGCGAGAATCACAATGGCTTCTCCAAAACCCTCGGTGGGTTCTTGAAGCAACTCCATCATAGTACGATTAGCCATAGTGACTACTGGTTATACAACGCGTTTGACAATTGGAGGTTCTTCTTCAATCAGTTGATCTTGATTTACTTGGTTTTGATGATGTTTGCCAGCTCGTTTTTCTTGATTACGAGTTTGAATAAACGTGACGTAGAACGTGGAGGTGAGCAAAGAAGTTTCTTTTGGGTGTTTTGTTGATTTTCAATTTTTTTATGTTTTTAATTGTTTTTTTTAGATTTTGTGTGTATTTGTAGACAACAATCTACCAAATCTCTCCTCGAATCAAGCTCTTGATTAAAGGAGCCTCAAAAGAATGGAAACGATCACGTGGAGCGAACGCCTTCGATTAACCTTAGAACTTTGGTGAAAACCAAATTGTTCAAGAGGGTTTAATGACAAAGAAACCAAGTAAATATATATGATACGTAATAATACTTTGGGCGGGAAAACCCTCGATTAGCCTTCAATATCAAATACTCACAAGTGAACGGGGGGAATGAGGTGGCGCGAAGCACATAAGTACCTAGATTCCCTTTAACGGCCTTTTATAGCACGTTGCCTATCTATTCACCTTATAGTTTGTATTTTTCAAAATCGAGCTTCACGAAAGTATTTATCTATTTTTGCCTTTTTATTTTGGTTGAGATTCGAATACAATAATTAGGAGATCAAATCCCGATTAAGATTGTGTTTTAACACTTTTGGAGATATTTTGTATTTGTTGTGATACTTATACAATATAGTAATAATAATTTCACAAGAAAAACGTAAAAATCGATAATATGTGTTAATAGATTTATATTTAACAAAAATACTATTTATGGATAGATATTAAAAACAAAATTGTTCAAATTAATCACGACACACCTCCCCGGCAGCGGCGCCAAAATGATTGTGTGTAAAATACGACGTTTTAGAAAAAAGGCGTAAATGCGGTAAGTATTAAGTACGACGATTTAGGAAAATCGTGCACTAATGACCCAAATAAGTTCGTTTCCCAAGGAGGTTTATTGTGTGTGAATAATTCTTAATGATTTTGGATTAATATGAGAGAAATAAAAGGTGAGAAATTGGAATGACGGATACGTTAAAATTAAACTATGATGATAAAACGAAAAACCGTAAAAAGTGACAAAATAAAAAATTAATTCTAAAAAATCCCAAAAAATTACAAAAAATAGCTAAAAATGTAATTAGAGTTTACAAGTGGTCAAAACTTTTTTAAACGTTTTAATTAATTAAATATTAATTTTTAAATGCTAATTAGAGCCCTAAAAATAATAATTAATAAAAAGCCCAAATTAGGATTTTTCAATTTGTAAAACTCTAAAATGACTTAATTAAACTAAAAACATTTTTTATAAAATCTAATCTAAAGAAAACTATTTTTAAATGATTAAAAACTATTAAAATATTAAAATAATCCTAAAAATTAATAAAATGATGAGAAAAATAATCTAATTGTTCTAAAAATCCAAACTTAATGTATTTAACCTAAGAAAAATGTAAAAGTTGAGAAACTATAATTTTTACCCTAAAAACAATTTTTAATAATAAAATAATAATAAAAATCAAAAAATTATAAAAAATTTTAAAAACTTGCAAACTAGTTTATTTTAACCTAAATATACAGAAAATGAAAATGAAATTACCAAAATACCCCTATTGGGCCCCCAAAAGGGCTAAAAACAAAAAAAGTCTAATATAATGGGCTTTTTGCCCAATGAAATCAAACTCAACCAAAAATGCCCAAAATCACCAGTCTAACTCAAAATTCATATTTAAGCACAAAAGTCTAAAGGCCCAAAAGTTGAAAATGTGCTTATCACAGCTTAATAAGTCAACAACTTATTCTTAATGGGTTTTTGGCCCATTAAGCTATAAGCTAATGCCATAAGCTCTATTTTGACACACAATATCTTATTGAGATTTTAAACAGATTTGAAAAAAGAAATTTTGAAAAAACTTAACCAATAAGCCAGAAATAAGCCAAGTATGATTTCACTAAAAGACAAAATAGTCGACTTAGAGATTTAGACCACTTCAGAACATGATTTAACTTGCAAAAGACTCTAAATCCAATAAGCTTAAGAGTTGATAAGCACTTATGAAAAAGTCAAATAAGTTGGTTTTCTAGTCAAACTCTAAAGTCAAAAGCCCAAAAGCTCTAGCGTGGATAAAAGGGTCAAATGAGGAAGACTGATTACCAAATCCAAGTTATTGCACGTTTCAATAAGCTGATATGGCTTAATAATAAGCTGAACCAATTTTAACACTAACAGTGGCAACAAGCAGTGGGAAAGGAGTTTCCACTGCTGCTTAAACAAACTTGTTTTAAGCTTGATTTCAAGCCTTGTTTGTTGGTGATATATGGAACAAAGGGCACCCCAATAAGCTTTGGCTTATTGGGAGTCAACAGAAACAAGAAAAACACCAAGTCCTTCACACAAATTACACAAAATCAACCAATTAAGAGTTACTGATTTACATACAGGTCTGTCGATGTGTGACAACACAAGCCCGAGGTCATTTAATTAATATTATATAATATTATTTTACGAATGATTCTGAAATTTTTTATGAGTTGAATGATATGACGATTGATGGTTTTATTTAAAACCGACGTTGGAGGTCTTATTTTTATCTTTTTACTAATAACGAGGATTATTAGTGACCACGATATCGACGGATGCCCGAGATTTTATGTTTTATCATTTGTTGTCTCGATGTTTATATTTTTGACTTTTTTATTTTAAGTTCGTATTAAGTCGAACCGGGATCATATTATCATCATATTTTGAGTGCGTTTTATCTTTTGAAAAGTATTTTTACGAAACCCGAGCCTCGTAAATATTTTCAAAATTTACAATTTATATTTTCTACCCTTACAACTATTTAATTGCATTTTGGACCAAAACTATCACAAATTGGCAAAACAAGCCCCTCCACCCCACTATATATAATTTTTCCACTAACACATTTCATTATTAAATTCATTTAAAAAAAACAACCACCATCTCTCTTTCTTTCTTTGTTTGGTCGTCCACCACCGCAACCAAAAACACCATGGTTTTTGATTTTTCACTTTGATTCATGAGAAACTAAATTATATCCCATCTTGCAAATTCAAAGAGTAACATTTTGATATAATTTTTACCCACATGCATTAAGTTTTCAAACAGTTTATTTTTTTGATGAACTAGTGGTGTTTGATCTATTTTTATGATTGTATATATGTGTTATTGTTATTAAATTCAAGAATTGTTGGTTGGATGTTCATTATTTTTGAGTGGGTAATTTTTTTATGATCATTTAAGTGTGTTATGGGTTAGTTAAGTTGTTGGTAATGATATTAGGATGATTTTAGACATATGAGAATGGTTAAAATGGGTTGAAAAATTGGTTTGATATGATTTTTAAACATGTATTTTAGACCAGTAGGTAAAAGGTAATTTTTGGAAAACATATTGTTTGAAAATGGTTAAACTAATAGGATAGTGTTGTAGATAATTCTTTTAGCTTCTATTTGATATAAGGTTGAGCTTCTAGCTCCTAACGAGCGCGAAGTTATGATGATTTGATTATTCGTGTACCGAGAGACGAGTATCGACACAATCCGATGTTGTTGTCGATATTTGGATCGAATCTCGGGGACTATAGAATGAGTTGTAAAAATGTTCAAGTTCTGATGTTTGGTTCTAAACTAAGGGTTGTGAGTCTATTTTCAAACACAAGTTTCGGATTTGTAAACGGGATTGTTTAGAATGGTCAAAATGGTTGTACGAGTCGGTGACGTAAAACTGTCCGGTTTTTGTAGTTCAAAGATGTGTCAGGCAGGGAACTTTAAAAGTAAAATCTTTTGGTGGCTTTTAACAGATCTTTCTATATATAGTAAGTGACATCTCTGATTAGTATCATAAGCATTTTATGTGTTTAAGTGGGGTAAATGAGCTCGTACATTCAGTGTGTACCGACAGATTTTTATCGAAAGGATTGACTAATAAAGTAAACATATAGAAGGAAGTAATAGGTCACTTGTATTGTTTTTATTTTGGGTTGGTTGTGATATTATTATTTTGAGTTTGATGATATTAAGTATGGATTTTACTCGAGTTTATTATTGATGAGCACGCCTTATTTGATAGGTTGCGGTTTTTGTGTTTATCGGGCATCAACTATCGTCGAAGATCGTCTTGCTACAACTATTACTCCAGGTGAGTCTATAGCCTCGCTTTTGTAATTGTTTTGAATGATTTTAAAACCCACGAGGGGGATACATACTATTTGAAAGTAAAATGAACACAAGTCATGATTGATTGTTTGGACCCGAATGTTGCCTTTGTTGCCTTTGTTGATTTGAATTGTATAAGTACCTATGTTGCAAAAGTCCCTATATTCATGAGCCGTTAACTATCTTCTGACTTGATGTTGTGAGTTGGGAATAGCCGCTTATTCTAATAATAGTACTATTGGGCTGACGACCCTATCTGAGACCAAGGCTTTACGCTGAGAACCCGCTGGGAAGAATAATTTTACGAGAATGAGAATGTGGTATACTTGCAACTGATACCCTACTAGGGGCACTGGAATTCATCTAGTCATGCCGGATTTAGGCGTGGGTGACTAAGTTAAGGGGTCGGTGTCATGAGCTTAATACAACTCAATGGCTATTGCTATATACCAGAATGCCTGACTAATAGATTGTGTGTACGACAATTCTATTAAATGATCTTGATTGATTTTTCTCTTGTGTTCAAATGATGATTTGGATAACCTATAGACTCGCTCAACCGTTGTGTTGATGATTTTAAGCATGTATTTTAGGTGATTGAATTGGATTGTTGATGGAGCTTGCAAGAGAAGGATTGCTGATTGCTTTTGTAGTGATTGGTCTAAAACGGATTTCTTTCCCTTTTGTCATAAAAATATTAATGTACGGTCAAGTACTTTGGTAAATTGTTTGTTGATTGAATAAAATCTTTGGGGGACCTAAATGTTACTCTAATATTTCTAAAATTGTTTTTACATGGGATTGAAAGTTTTAGACAATGATTAAATTATTTTCTTTTATATTTCAAATGTATCATTTTGAGATTGTTCAAAGTGTCTTGTATAATGATGTTTGTATTTAGCACCCAAATGTGTATTTCCGCTGCGCAATGTAATCTGGGGGTGTTAAGATTGGTAATCAGAGCTTTTTAGTTATAGCGAATTAGGTCGATTTTTGAAAAATGTCCTAAACTATAACTTTGGTGTCGAAAATATTTTACAAAAGCACGCAACTTCTTCGAAAGGCTCCGGTAAGATTATTTGTTTTGTATTGTTTTATAATTAGATGTATCCCTTAAAACAAAAATGAATTTTTAAAGTATTTATTAAGTAATACTATGATGATGTATTGATGAGGTATTGATGTTGTTGAAAGTACGTTGAGTACTTGTTATCGTAATTTTATTTATGTAATGCATATGTATATAATTTTAAATAATGACCTTATATACTGTCGAGGGTCTAGAATAGTAGACCGGATGATGAACGATTTTACAACTGATTTCTTGCGACTTGTATCGGGTATGAGGAAGTTTGACTAGTTGATGTATGCTAGATATGTAGTTGAAATTTGAGTGATTAGAAGGTTGATGTGAAAGAAAACTTGTTTTAAAGGTTGAATTTGGTATGTGGAGAATTGAGTTTGTTAGGAGTTGGAAGATGGATGAGATTGCTAGTCTTGGGTTGATTGTGATGAATTTATGTGTTTGAATTGAAAGGTTTAAAGAGAAGTATGTAAGTTTTGAAAGGATGAGTGATTGGGAGTCTCATGTGAGATCAATTCTGAGTAGAGCTTGGAAGCTTAGGAATGTTGAAAGTCGTATTGAGACTTGCCTTGTGATTAATCTGCCATGTATGAGTGAGTATTTGAATTTTGAGAATGAGCTACCATCATGTTAGGGATTCGATTTTGATGTGCGAAAAGGGGAAATAGACGAGTGTGAAGAAGCTGACAACAATGATAAGGAGGATAAGGAGCTGCTGTCTAAGGAACTAATCACGTAATGGATTTATTTGTATCTCATTTTCTTTTTGTGATTGAACTTATTTAAACCCTGTGTCGTAGCATTGTGATGGAACTTATTATCTTTTAAGTTTATCCGGTAGATGATTGTAGTGACAGACACTGCAACTATCTTGTTGAATCCTCAACACAATCTGAATTACCCTCATGATCTATGATGTGCCTTTATTAACTCTTTTGAGTTTTGGTTGATGAACCATTGTAGTTATGTTGTTCGTGCATGTAGTATCCATGAGATGTCCTGATAAAGAATTATTCTTTTATCTTGATATGTATACTTATCATGTTTCTTTTATTTGTGATGATGGAAGTAGGGGTAGGGGAATCATATTTCTGTCATTAGTAGATCGCTACGTGACTAAGTATCTTGAAATATGTTGTCCAAGCTAACAACTGCTACTGTGAACACTATGATTGAACAAGTTATTGCTAGAGCACATGAAGCTGATCGTGCTGCAAAGAATCAAGATGCTGTAGTTAGTTGTGCTGGAGATAATGGTACTGCAGTCGATGCTGCTGAGAATAATGATGATGCTGCGGATCCAGATGATAGTGTTGTTGTTGTTTTGCAAGTTTGAGAGAATGTACTTATGTTAGTTTTGGGAAGTGTGGTTCTACGCAGTTTTGTGGTATTAGTGGTGCATAAGAATTGCATAGTTGGATTGATAAGATAGAGAGTACTTTTGAGATTATTGGGTGTTTAGAAATTAATAAGGTGAAATTTGCTGCTGCTACATTTCAGGATGGTACACTAAGATGGTGGAATACCAAGTGACTAATTTAGGATTGGTTGTGGCTAATGGTAAGACATGGACCGTGATGAAAGGACTATTGACTACTAGGTTTTGCCATGAGAAGGAACTAGGACAATTGGTATTTGAATTAAGGCACTTTGTGCTGAGGAATGATGTTATTACTGCTTAATGGCAAATTTTCTGAGCTATATTTGCTATGTCATGATACTTTTGTGAACGACTGCAAGGCAAGGAAGCAGTACATTAGAGAATTGTCTAGTGATATCAAGAGTGAGATTATTTCTTCAAAACCTGAATCTTTCGCTGAAGCTGTTCAGTTGGCACATGATTTAATGGATGTGAAAGTGTAAGATAGGAAAGATAGCATTGTTGAAAACAATAAGAGAAAGTGGGAATCTACTAAGTCCAACCATAATCAAGGTCAGAATTGTGAGGATTATAGTAATAACAATAACCAAAGACAGAACCGTAACCAGTATTTAAACCATGAAAGGAATGATGGGATTCGTGCTGCCACTGTGTCTAGAAGTGACAAAATAATTCTAAAGTGTGTTTGTTTTACTCTATACAATGTAGGTAATTTTCCATAAGTGCGACTAGAGTTAGGACAACCTGGTCATAAAAATGCTAAGTGTAGGACAAGAGGTAGTTACTGGAATTAGTACCCCTGGAGTTGTGATATGTTTTTAGCCGTGGCGAGAAAGAACACAAGCAAGAGAATTGTCCAAGGAAAGGAAATTGACAAGATAGGAATGCTGCCACTCCAGCTTACGTTTGAATGATGCTGACAAACCTTAGGGTCTGAATGTTGTAAATGTTATATTCTTATTTGGTGATCTTTATGTTAGTATGTTGTTTGATCTCAGATCGGGTAGAAATTGTAGAACTATAAAGATTCAGTGGTTTTATCAACGGAGAGTCAATAAGATTGACAATTAACTATGATGTGGAGTCAACCGATGGAAAGGTTGCTAATGTTAGTTTTACACTGAGAGTGTGTTCCTTGAATTTAGGAAGGTAGGTGTTTAGTATCGACTTGATGCTCAAAGAGTTAGAATTTTTAGATGTGGATTTTTGGTATGAATAGGTTAGTTGTGCGTAATGCTGATGCTTGAGAATTGAACTGAACTTCACCATAAATTGATTGTTGCTGATTTAGATTTTGCTGAGAAGCTGCGTGTTGACTGTGAAATGTGATGAGTGAACTATCCATTTGGGAAGTGTGTTTTGTTTGAAGACGAGGAAGTATGCAGAAGAGGGATATGATGTATTCTTAGCTCAGGTAACTAGTGATAGGGTAGTTGAGGAGAAGTTTGGAGATCTATTAATGTTTCGAGAGTATTCTGTGGTTTTTCCTGAAGTCTTGTAGAGTTGATGCCGTCTTGTGAAGAGGGATTCGTTTGGATTGAGTGTTTTAAGCGATAGGTGTAGTGCTTCTGCATTTTGTTGTGTAGTGCTTCTACATTTTGTTGAGTAGTATTTGTATGCCTTATCATTTGGCACCGTCAGAATGGGACGAGTTATCCGCTCAACTGCGAGAAGTGATGGATAAGGGATGTGTTAGATTAAGTTTTGTTGCCAATGGCGATCGCTTGTGTTGTGTGTCAAGAAGGATGGATTGTTTCGGTTGTGTATCGACTATCGAGAGCTTAACAAATTAAGAGCCAAGAATCGTTATCCATTACTGAGGATTGATGATTCGTTTGATCTATGCAACTTGTCTGGATCCAGTGTGTACTCAAAGATCACTTTGAGTTTTGGTTATCATTAACTGAGAGTTAGGAAGGAAGATATTTCTATAGTTGTTCTTAGTACTTGATGTAGGTACTTTAGGTTTCAAGTGATGTTTTTGGAATTGACGAACGCGTATGCCGTATTCATAGACTGGGTGAATCTTCTGTGTAAGATGTGCTAGGATGAGTTAGTCATTATATCTATTGAAGATATTCTATTTTATTCCAAGGGGAAAAGAGGAACATAAGTAGCATATGAGGATGATTTTTGGGATGGTTGTAAAAGGAGAAACTGTATGTAAAGTTTCCTATGTGTGAATGTTAGTTGAAATAATTGCGTTTTAAGACAGTTGATTGACAACAAAGGTATTCGTGAAGATCTTGCCAAGATTGAAACGATTAAGGATTGGTCGGTACCAACGATGCTGACGGAAATCTGTTAATTCCTTAGTTTAAGCTGGTAATAATCGGAGGTTTATCGAAATGTGTTCACTGATTGTTAAACCATTGATAAAGCTGACTAAGAAGAATTGGATGTGTGAGTCCCACTTATACATCTAAACTGTCAGTTTCAAGATCTGATCCTTATCAGATGGGGAAGCTGTATCCTGAACAGTGAAGGGTAGGTTGTGTTCTGCACCGATGTTGTCATTGTTGAAAGGATCTGAAGGATTTATATTTTGTTGTGATGTGTCTCATAAGGGTTATGTAGTTGTGGTGTTCGTTTTGAGATGGTAGAAATATTACTTGTATGGAATCAAGTATGTAGTAACCAAGAATCATAAGAGTTTGCTTCATAATTAATTTCTTGGGATGATAAAGGAAATGAGTAGAGGATTACCAATTGTATATTCGGGTATTTGAGTATGTTGATGGTTATGATTGTGAGGGATTATGACTACGAGATTCGCTACCATCCGGGAAAGGCGAATGTGGTAGTTGATGTACTTATCAGAAAGAAAAAGGAAAAAGCGTCTAAGATTTAAGTTTTGGTAATGACAAGAAGTGTGGGCTTGATAGCAAGGATATGAAATTTTAAGTTAGTGGTCTAATTTGAAAAGGAGGTTAAGATAAGTGATTTCGACATTTTGTCAACTTATGGAAAGGATTTTGTTGTAACGCCAAGTTCGACATGGTATGTTGAGCACTCCTAAAATATCTAAGTTGAGCGAGTGAGACTTAGTGATGAAGGAATCTCACAAGTCAAGTAATAGATACATTCTGGTTTGAGTAAAAGTAAAAGTTGAATTGAGTATTGTGTGTTATACAGAGAATGATGGACAGAGTGAAAGGACGATTCGAACATTGAACGATATGCTTGTGCGTGTGTGATTGACATAGAAACTGTTGGAATTTTTAAATGAAGATGATTATCATGCTATTAGTAAGGCTGTACTATTGATGGTACATAAAGAACTTCAATTTGTGAAGGTTAAAGATAGTGAGTTATGGACGTAAGATTAGGTTTTCGGTGTATTGCAGAAATGTAGGTGGAATTGAATGACTGAACTAGAAGTTATATTGGCAATATTGATAAGATTGTATGGGTTAAGGACTGTTTATTAGTAACAAGGAGTTGTTAGAAGAGTTATGTTGGCAATCGAAGGAAATCGATGGAATTTTAAATTGGGAAACGTGGTTATGCTTAAGGTGTCGTTATGACGGGTGAAATTTGTTTTGAGAACAACAAGGAAAGAATTCAACTTGAAGATAAGTTGCTTTTCATAGAAAGAACTATGAAGATTTCTTATGAGGTCGAAACATAGTAAGGATTATATTGTGAAGATACTAGAATTCTAGGAATGGATTTGAAATTGTGAATGAAGCATGAGGATTTCTTTAAGGAAAAGAGTTCTCTTTCATTCTGGAGGTATGGAATGTGAATATAAGAAGGGTCGAGCGCTGGGACGTCGCTCTCTTTTAGGAGGGTAGGATGTGACAACCCAAACCCGAGGTCATTTATTTGATATTATATAATATTATTTTATGAATGATTTTGGAATTTTTAATGAGTTGAATGATATGACGATTGATGGTTTTATTTAAAACCGACGTTGGAGGTCTTATTTTTATCTTTTTACTAATAGCGAGGATTATTAGTGACCACGATATCGACAGATGCCCGAGATTTTATGTTTTATCATTTGTTGTCTCGATGTTTATATTTTTGACGTTTTTATTTTAAGTTCGTATTAAGTCGAACCGGGATCATATTATCATCATATTTTGAGTGCGTTTTAACTTTTGAAAAGTATTTTTAAGAAACCCGAGCCTCGTAAATATTTTGAAAATTTACAATTTACATTTTCTACCCTTACAACTATTTAATTGCATTTTGGACAAAAACGATCACACATTGGCAAAACAAGCCCCTCCACTCCACTATATATTATTTTTCCACTAACATATTTCATTATTAAATTCATTTAAACAAAACAACCACCATCTCTCTTTCTTTCTTTGTTTGGCCGTCCACCACCACAACAAAAAACACCATGGTTTTTGATTTTTTCACTTTGATTCATGAGAAACTAAATTATATCCCATCTTGCAAATTCAAAGAGGAACATTTTGGTATAATTTTTACCCACATGCATTAACTTTTCAAAAAGTTTATTTTTTTGATGAACTAGTGGTGTTTGATCCATTTTTTTGATGGTATATATGTGTTATTGTTATTATATTCAAGAATTGT
Organism: Glebionis coronaria; assembly: GCA_025667525.1. NCBI lineage: Eukaryota > Viridiplantae > Streptophyta > Magnoliopsida > Asterales > Asteraceae > Glebionis > Glebionis coronaria. The sequence goes on along the minus strand of CM046882.1, from coordinate 262,328,088 downwards.
TGGTTGCATGTTCATTATTTTTGAGTGGGTAACTTTTGTATGATCATTTAAGTGTGTTATGGGTTAGTTAAGTGGTTGGTATTGATATTAGGATGATTTTAGACATATGAGAATGGTTAAAATGGGTTGAAAAATTGGTTTGATATGATTTTTAAACATGTATTTTAGACCAGTAGGTAAAAGGTAATTTTTGGAAAACTTACTCTTTGAAAATGGTTAAACTAATAGGATAATGTTGTAGAGAATTATTTTAGCTTTGATTTTATATAAGGTAGAGCTTCTAGCTCCAAACGAGCGCGAAGTTATGATGATTTGATTATTCGTGTACCGGGAGACGAGTATCGACCCAATCCGAAGTTGTTGTCGATATTTGGATCGAATCTCGGAGACTATTGAATGAGTTGTAAAAATGTTCAAGTTCTGATGTTTGGTTCTAAACTAAGGGTTGTGAGTCTATATTCAAACTCAAATGTCGGATTTGTAAAACGGGATTGTTTAGAATGATCAAAATGGTTGTACGAGTCGGTGACGTAAAACTGTCCGGTTTTTGTAGTTCAAAGATGTGTCAGGCAGGGAACTTTAAAAGTAAAATCTTTTGGTGGGCTTTTAACAGGTCTTTCTATATATAGTAAGTGACATCTCTGATTAGTATCATAAGCATTTGATGTGTTTATGTGGGGTAAATGAGCTCGTACATCTGGTGTGTACCGGCAGATTTTTATCGAAAGGATTGACTAATAAAGTAAACATGTAGAAGGAAGTAATAGGTCACTTGTATTGTTTTTATTTTGGGTTGGTTGTGAATTTATTATTATGAGTTTGATGATATTAAGTATGGATTTTACTCGAGTTTATTATTGATGAACGCGCCTTATTTGATAGGTTGCGGTTTTTGTGTTTATCGGGCATCAACTATCGTCGAAGATCGTCTTGCTACAGCTATTACTCCAAGTGAGTTTATAGCCTCGCTTTTGTAATTGTTTTGAATGATTTTAAAACCCGCGAGGGGGATACATGCTATTTGAAAGTAAAATGAACACAAGTCATGATTGATTGTTTGGACCCGAATTTTGCCTTTGTTGCCTTTGTTGATTTGAATTGTATAAGTACCTACGTTGCAAAAGTCCCTAAATTCATGAGCCGTTAACAAGCTTCTGACTTGATGTTGTGAGTTGGGAATAGCCGCTTATTCTAATAATAGTACTATTGGGCTGATGACCCTATTTGAGACCAGGGCTTTACGCTGAGTAACCCGCTGGAAAGGATAATTTTACGAGAATGAGAATGTGGTATACATGCAACTAATACCCTAGTAGGGGCACTGGAATTCATCTAGTCATGCCGGCTTTAGGCGTGGGTGACTAAGTTAAGGGGTCAGTCATGAGCTTAATACAATTCAATAGCTATTGATATATACCAGAATGCCTGACTAATAGATTGTGTGTACGACAATTCTATTAAATGATCTTGATTGATTTTTCTCTTGTGTTCAAATGATGATTTGGAAAACCTATAGAATCGCTCAACCGTTGTGTTGATGATTTTAAGCATGTATTTCAGGTGATTGAAGTGGATTGCTGATGGAGCTTGCTGGAGAAGGATTGTGGATTGCTTTTGTAGTGATTGGTCTAAAACGGATTGCTTTCCCTTTTATGTTTGTTGATTGTATAAAATCTTTGGGGGACCTAAATGTTACTCTAATATTTCTAAAATTGTTTTTACTTGGGATTGAAAGTTTTAGACAATGATTAAATTATTTTCTTTTATATTTCAAATGTATCATTTTAAGATTGTTCCAAGTGTCTTGTATTACGATGTTTGTATTTAGCACCCAAATGTGTATTTCCGTTGCGCAATGTAATTTGGGGGTGTTAAACGATGTTTTGCTGATATGATTGGTCACCAAGTGAATTTCAAACCAACAGATCTTACTCAAATAACCACCAAAACACAAAATAACTTTCAGCAATCCTAAATGAACATAAGATCTACCAGATTTCAAAATTTAAGATCATAAAACACTAAAACAAACTAGTTATACCTTGCTAAATATTTTTGACTGCTTTTTTGCTATTACTTTAAAACTTTATTTTATACTAACACACTTAAGACAAAGACTGAAAATGCTTTAAACCAACATATAAGGTGAGTCTAGACTATTTTATGCCAAAGGCTGTGTCACCCAAACCTTGACACACCCAAACCCAAACACTCCTTTATGATTGATTACAAGCTTTTTTCAAAGGACTTGTTTAATAAGCACCACAAATCAAGATTAATGCAACTAATAACAACAAATATCAATCAAATAACAAGTTTTAACCATGAAAACACTGAATCAAGAACAAATGCTCATATTCATCACATAACATGAAAAATATGCAGAAAAGTAAAAGGGACTAGAAACGTGCACCTCCAAGACATACATCCATGCCTTGGATTGTTAGAGCTCAAGTGTTAGTAGAACAACCACTAGCTTCCAATAGCTGCTAAGATCAACAAATGCAAATCAACAGAAATAACAATATTATGACCACTGATTTTTTTTATTTTCTTGAAAACTTTTCGCATACTTGAGATATCAAAAATATTTCAAACACAAACAAATATTTGAAACTCAGATTCAGCTAAGAAGAACACCAACTTTATTAATAAAAAAGGGATTATGGAACTTTTTTAAAGAAAATACCAACTTTTCATTACATAAAAGGAATTACAAATTTCTTAGCTAAAATCTGGAACAAGAGGCGCACCACAGGTTGGGATCTCTTTATAGGCCATGATATGGGCACTATTCACAAACCCTAATCTATGAAAATCCCTGAAATAACCCTATGAAGCTTCCAAAATCATATTTGGTTGTAGGGGACAAGTAGTTGATTTACACCCTTGATTTGGCCATGTTAATGATTCTTGCCATGTGTTGTCTTGTGGTTGGTGTATGGGAGGCCTTGTGGGGTCGTTCTGGTAGTGGGGATGAAGGTTTTAGGAGTAGGATATGATTCATGTGAGGTGAATCACACGTGAGTACTCCCAATTTACTTTTCCCCTTTGTTTTGCTCCTTTTTGATCCTGGGTAAAAACATTAACAGTAACACGTTTAATCTAAACAGTAATTGTTACCCGCATGTTTTTAGGATTTGAAGTTTGAGAGTGGCAGGTTTGGTCCTTGTTCTTTGGTAGTTGTTGTAAACTATGTTTATTCAGCCCAAAACTTGAAACCCTTTGTTAATTAAGTTTCAGTTTTAATACTTCTACCCCAAAAAGTTTTCCAACGTATTTTAGGGACTTGTTTTGCCATTTTTGGATATTTGAAGGATTGATCTTGGACATTCTTGAACTTTGGAGGTCTTCATTGGATGTTTGACTTCATAAGGGACCATTATTGACAATTTCGAATCTTGAGGGACTAAACTTGCCAAATCTTCAAAGTTGAGGGGCCTTTTTGTAATTTTGACAAACTTAAGGGACCAAACTTGTAATTATTAATATAAAAGGGTATTAAATGTCATTTCATCATTGATGAGGGATCATTCTTGAACCTCTTCAATACTTCAAGGGTTTTTCTTTGAGAAATCCATAACTAGGGCCCGGTTCATTGTGCGACTTCGTTTCTCGTGTTTGTTTTTCCTTGTTTCTTGTGATCTTTTGTCTTTTTCACAATATCCATACCTAACATACACAAGTAAACAAACACAATAATATATATGGTATATTTATGACATTTTATGCATTTAAAGCCCAAAAAACGATGAGATCATGTATAAATGCCATCTCATCACTCACCAAAACAAAATCTGAATGGACAAAGGTGAACGCCTATGGGTCGGTTCACCAAAACCAAAATTCGCTGGAAAGAACATGCGACTAAATATGGCCAGTCCTAAACCAACCCTTTACTTAGTCAAAACTTAAGAAAACTGAATGATGAAATGCATGAGAAATATGAAAGATAACAATGCCACAATATAGGAAGTTCCTGGTGACTACCCACAAGTCACATGTCAGTTTTAGAGCCTACAGGTCGAAACCTTAGATAAGTGGACTGTTACGTATATTTATGGCGTATCATCAAAGCATGTAAGGTAAATGTCTTAAAAACATTAACTGACCAAAAGGAAATACCGGAATCAAACATCAGTAGTCCAACATAAGCTCAAACATATAAAAGTAAAATACTGAAAGGAAGGACTAAACAATGTCCAAACGAGCAAAGTAATGTATGAAGTGCATAAAGTAAGAAGTCTAGATAGCTTCCATCTAAATGCACATACTCTCAGAATCCTAATAGCGTCCCTGTGTACCTGCCATTTGGAACATGAAAAGAAACTACGGCTAAGCATAACAACCAGTGAACGGATATAAAAGCATGATAAGAAGTACTGAAATGAAACAGATAGCAATTACTGAAAATTTAAAGACTGATAAGTATAATGCAGCAGAAACAATGCATGTCTTGAAAAATCTGGTTTATAACTTTTAAAACTGAACTATTAGGTGTTAATATTTGAAAGCATGTATGTTCTGTATTCTAAGTGTAAAACCCGCATGCATATGCCATGAACAGTACACTACGTAAACATACGAACCAATTAAAACTTTCTATTTATGTCATGTACGCGTGTCACGAACATTAAATTCAGAAACTACGTACGTGTTAGTGCACGATAATTATTAAGTACGTGATAATACACGATAATTATATAACACGAACATTAAACATGAACTAGAACGAATTATAAACACGAACATACACGATTATTATTTAGACATGAAAATTGTAAGGGTTTGCCCTTTTGGGCCTTATGTTGCCGCGACTACGAGAGCAAACAAGGAAGAGAGGGCCTTTGGCCCATTAACCAATATTAATCATAAAATAAAAAAACTCCAGGGGATTTTATCATATAATCATTTTAGCAAAAACAAGAAAACCCTAGCCCTTCCTCTCGCTCTTGCCGCCGGCTACACAAGAAACACCAAGGGTGTTCGGTTGATTTTGATATTTGATTTTAGGATAATCGTGTTCGTGTTCTTAGTTCTTTTACACTCACGCATTCGATATCACCATAACCTTCAACTTTTTATTTTTATTTTTCTTTTAATTACGTTCATGTGTTTAGAAAATAAAAACATAATTAAACATGTTAGATCAATATAAGAAACATGGAAAAGGGGGTTTTGGTTCGGCCGACACACAACCAAGAGCTACCAAGCTCTCGACCTGGTTTGTTTCTCACCACCAGCCAAGACCATGAGGTCTCGGTGTGGTCTTGGTGGTTCGGCCGGAAGGACAAGGGACCCCAATACGAGTCGGGGTGAGGTGTGGTTTGGTGTTGGCTCTCGGCGCAGCAGCAAGAACCACCGGCTTAGGCCGGTGGCTATTTTGGTTCGAGCAGGGGGAAACGCAGCCCATCAGTGGCAACCACCGGCTGCAGCTGGTGGTGATTTTGGTTCGGCAGTGGCAACCGACAAGGCCGGTTAGCCACTCTCAGGGCTGCTTTGTTTAGGCTTATTTTAAAACACGAAAACGGGCAAGGGATTAATTACAAGTTATAGTTTTTACAAGAACAATTAAAATAATTAAGCAAGATAGATAATTAATTTAATTTAATCATGACCTACGCTATATTTATTTTTAATAAATAATACATGTTTTAGCCTAAGTATTTTATTATTTATTTTAGACGATAATTATTAATTATTAAAACATGGACTTATAATTAATTAATAAAACATGACTTAGGTTATAATTATTAATATAATAATCCATGATTGACCTAAGTATTTTACTTAGACTAATTTAATTAAATTATGCTTTATTTAATTAAATCATATAACCTATAGTTTATTTAATTACCATGACAATTATTTAATAAACTATACTATTAACTACATGACTTACGACTTTTAAACAATAAGCTTAAACTTATATTGTTAGCTTATTGAACCAACTTATTTTTTAAATATGGAAACTTTCTATTTCAGGAAACTTACTATTTTTGGAAACATTCTATTTTCAAAAACTGATCTTTTGTGAAACTGATATATTTTTGGAAACTTTCTATTTTGGAAACTTTCTATTTTTAGAAACCTGCTATTTTTAGAAAGTTACTTATTATTACAGAACAAATATAATAATACAAGAATACAAGATAATTCATAGTCAGAATACATGAAATACATGATTAATACAGTGTATCATTTAAAACAGTAAATAAGACAAGAACATATAAAACAAGCTAAGAACTTGCTAGAACCAGTAACGTACTCAGTAATCAGAAGACTTATGTAACACCCCCAAATATTCATAATTCAATTCAGCGGAAGAGTCGTTGGATTTACGGGATAGCACATTACTCAAATCATAGACAACCCTTGAAAATCGCGTCGCTTAATTATAAAGCATTTTCCATTCATAAATATCAAATTACATAGGTCCTCAAGTCATATTATGTCATACAAATTTACAAAACATTTGAATGGAAATTTTATTTGAATGCGGGCCATAAATTCTTGTCGTCTTCCCGAGAATTACCTTCAAGTACCTGAGATAAAACATGTTAAAAAGTCAGCGAAACGGCGAGTGAATTCATAGAGTTTAATAAAAACCATTAATATATATATCACCGGTATATAATCATTACAGAAAATCATTTTTGTACCATTCTTTGTCGTAGGCCATAAAATAGGCCTAAGAAATTTTATACGAATCTTTGTCGTAAATCATAATATAGTCTTTTGCCTTAAAAACCATTATACGTACCAATGTCGTAAAAACACCATACAATACGTTTTATAATGTTGTATAGAGTTTAATAAAAACCGTTATATGAAAATGGTTATGTAAAACCAAAACACGAACATAATATCAGTAATAAGACACCGTCATGCTAGTCAAGATATATATTATAATTCAATTCGTATATCAGTATTTTCATTATTGGATTATTAGAAACCGCATGACATTGTTACTTTTCTATCACATATATCGGGTAGCTAACCCGTAGTTCCTTTGCCCATCTGAAATAGCGTGTCGTCACAATAATCACGCTTATATAAATCTTCTAATACATAAATTCGCTTAACAATCAATGTGGCACGACGGGGATCAACCGTCAAGGGGAGAACTTGGGTGATCTTCCCCAAATAGTACTATTATATACATAAGTGTCAACCAAATCTCGGTAGTTCACAATTCATGCTAATGGGACTTTTATTGACATAACCTAACTAATAATAATCTAATCATTTCATTCATTGGGTCATATAATCATTTGGGTCCATATCAATAAGCAAACAATTAGGACAACTAGTGTCCTATTTTATTAAAACTAGCATGTTATCTCCCTCGCGGGTTTATAAAACATTTCATAAAAATTTAAAAGAGTGCGAGGCTATGAACTCACATTGATGTGGGATGGCGGGTTATCGGTAATTAGGATGTATTGTACGTGCCTTGATCACGGGAAACCTAGATAAATAATACTCAGTCTTAGGCTATGCCCAATAACTTTATAAAAAGTGGTTATGTATATGTAATGATGTCATAACATGATGATCACGTGGGGTTTATTTCCTTACACAATATTACTAGTTGTGTAGTATTAGTTAACTTAGGCTTATCATACTAATTACAATAGTTTTAGCCCATTTACACATTAAGGCTCAACAAGCCCATTAAGAGTTCAATTCATTATATTTGCCAATTTATACTTTTAATACCAGGCCTATAAACATATGTTGGTCCCAAGTGGGTTAAGCCCATGAGTAAGTCCATTAGTGTTAAGCCAAACTAGTTGGGCTAATGGTCCAATAAGGCTACTTTGGCCCATTATGGTCCATAAGTTATAAAGCTCGGGTTTATCGTTTTTACATGTAAAATGTGTTCACATATCAGTATATGAGTTATAAAAATGTTACATTAGACGGGTCCGACCGTCTAGGTTTTATTTGGCGAAAACGTTAATCTTTTGGTTTTAGTCGAAAAGACGTAAAACTTATATATTGTTTTATAACTTTAGAAAACATTTGAGTTTTTACTTTTATAAAATGCCATGTTTATTCATTATAGTATAAAAATCATTTTATAATAATTATTATTAATTAGTGGGTTTTATATATTTATTTTATAATAATATTTACTTGAGTGCTCTTTTTATACTATATAGTTTATTTACAAATCTGATTACTAAAGTCCATTCCACCATTTTTGCCATATCTAGAGTACTACAAGGAGATAGAAGCTCATATTTGATCAGAATAAACTATATGATGTGTGCTACAAATAACTCTCTATAGCTACTGCTCAATCATCTTCTAATTATTTTAAATAATTCGTCCAAAACAGACTATACAGATTTGTACCTCAATAGTATTTTGATCATATCTTGCTCATTTTAATGATTCCATTGAGTGGCCAACTCACCACATATGTAAAAATCATATATCTATCTGTATATTAAATAATCCAAGCCATTTTACCAAGTGATCATAATCATACTTACTGTTTTATACAGCCTATGAATCTAACCATGATTTTAACATTTTTACTTGTTGGTTTTAGCCTTATTATCCTAATCTATCAACACAAAATCCCCACACAATATATTGATCATCATTTATCATCATCATACATATACATTTTTTAAGAAAATAGACGAATACATATACAAAATAATAGGATGATTGAAATGTGTATAGTTGAAGTTCGTTTTTCTCAGTTCTTAACAAATTGAAAGTCCTAACAAGATCGGGTTTTTAATTGTTTTTGGTTGGTAAAGTTTTTTTTTGGATATTCTATTGCTAATTCAAACAAATCCTTGCTAAAATGAAAAATACCGTCTACTTATATGTAAAACAACGTGCACATACCAAGTTTTTATTCAAATAAAATGCCAAATTTAAATTCTACAAACTATAAGGACTGGAAATGTAAATTTTATGAAAGATAAATGCTAAAAATGTGAAGCTAAAAAAATCTAAGGACTAAATGTGTAAAAAACAGTAAACTATATGGACTGAAAATGAAAATTATCCAAACGATGTAACCAAATTCCAACTAATTGAAAACTGCCTAACTAACTTTGAACAAATCTGAAAATGTAAGGACTAATTATTTGAAAACCCTAAAAAGTAAAAAGATTAGCTAAGTTTAAAAACAGTTTAATACTACAAGGAACAAAATGCAAATTTTACAAGTATTTGAACAAAAACGGGTTCTCAACTTCGATAAGCTCGTTTGAGCTTATTTCTCAACCAAATTTGATCAAACTAGTTGCAACCGACTTAAAATTGAAAATTAGCTAGACTTATCCAAGGAATTTAGCTAAGAGTGACTAGAACTCTGATAAGCTAAATCCAATAAGCTCAAATTAAGCTACCAGTTAAGCCAGACTTGAACTACTTGATTTTAATGAAAATTCTTGTTAATAAGCTCAAAAGAGAGACGGGAAATCAAGTCTCAAGGAAAATGATCAAGTAATAAGCTCTGAATCTGAAAATAAGCCAAAATTGTGCTTATGTTGACTTTCGTTGACCAGAAATTTCAAAAAGCTCAAAATCTCAAAATCTATCCAGGAACACTTTTGGAATGAAAATATGAAAGAAAATCACCTATTTTATGAAGTGGAAAATCAGATATGAGAAATCAGTTTGGAATTCATTACCGGGAATTGCATTTGCTCTTATGCTTAAACTTTGGCTTATTTCTAACTCAATATTTGATACTGTACAATTTCCTTATACACACTCAAACTTAATATATTGGGTGAAAGATGAGGACTGGTTTGGAAAGATTTCATCAAGTAACAAAGAAATGCTAAGCAAATCAAAATCACAACTTTCTAAAAATATGCTTGTTAAAAACTAACCCAAACCTTTTTTATGACCAATTGCCTTTTTGACCAAATACTTGACTTAAAAGTGACTCAAAACTAATTGTTATGACTTGTTGACTAGAAATAAACCAAAGTTTTCCAAAAAAACTAACACTTGAAAATCAATTACAAGCTAATGCCAAACACCACTTTCCTGATATATTTGAAACTTTTATGAAGACTTTTTGAGCTAATGATTAAACTGAATTAAGAGTAGTATCACACTAAGTTTTATAGCTAAAATGAAGTGAATGAGAACTAGTAATAAGCAGTTAAAACAACTAGAACTCAAAATGACTTATAAGGCTAAGTGACTGATGAATGTTGAAAATTAGGACAAGTACTAGGCTATTAGCAAGTATAAGCTACTAATAAGCTACAAAAACAATGAGATCAGATCAATGACAAGCTAAAACAACTTTTATCATGCAATCAAGCAAAGATTAAGCTAAGAATGAAGCAGGCATTCAACAATTGAGTGGAACTGAAAATCAGAAAGTGAAACCTTATGCTATGGCCTCCTTTGGGGAGTAGAGGAGCGCTGAGCTCTCTAATCTAGTGGTAACCACCACCTTAGCACTAGAACACACTAATCAACTACCAATCAACAACTTTCTAACACCAAATCTCCATTAATGAACTGAATTCTTCAAAATCTGCTAGAACTTGGAACTGGATGAACAAACAGGTACAACAGCTACAATCTTCACAACTAGCCAATTATGATCAAGTGGTGATCATAAGTAACCAATATCAGCAAGACAAGGTAACAATGAAACAGGTATGAACAGTATAGAAGTAATGAGAATTTGGAGGGAAAAATGAAAATTTTTATTGATTAAATTGAAGAAGTAGTTACAAGGCTGGTAATCTGTTACAACTAACTATAACAGACTCAAGAGTTTGTCAGACTCTTGAGTTGTTAAGCTACAACTAAGAAGGATGAGAGAAAAACTAAAAGTGTGTGTGATTTCACACTTTTTCTACAATACAAGAAATGAGCTAATCAATGGTATTTATAGACTGCAGAAGTGAAGTGGTTGGGGTTGGTGACGTGTTAGAACCAATTAGATGCTTCCACGTAGAGAAATCTGCTCAATTGAGTTTTGCACGTGATGAACACATTTGGGGTTTTCTTTGTTGTTGATCTTGAGTGTAATTGGTTGTGATCTTTGGATTCGTCTCTCAAAAACGAGCAAGTTTCATGTTTTTACCATCTTCTGAAATTGCCTCTAGCTCAAGAACGATTCTGGGTTGTTGTGTTGAAGAAGGTGACGTGGCAAGATTGTATTGGTTATGGGATAAGCACACGGATCATTATCCTTAGTGGATAATCTGATTATTGCATGGCGCTTTCTAACTGGCTGAGAGAGAATTAGTGCGCTTGCACTGTTTAGATACTGGCCAATTAATTTTGGCGGCTGAGTGAGTAATTAATGAGATGAGGTGGTGATACTTGTCAATTTATTCCTCACTTCTCATTGGCCAATAGCATATCACACGGATCAAGCTCAGTTTTACTTTCCAAAAATGGCAGAATCAGTCCTCTAACTTGGCAGAATGTAATTTTGAGCTAGTAACTTCGTTCTCTTGGCAATTTAAGTCCTTCCACTTGCAAACTTGATCAAAAAGCTCCTTTGACTTGGTTGACTTAAGAGTTGACCAGATTTGACTTTGATCTTGACTTTGTCATATTTACACTTTTGGTCCTTCATATTTGGTAGATTGTCAAGATAGGTCTTTGCACTTCAAAGTCTTGTCACTTTTGATCCTTCTTTGTCTTTTTCATCAAATTAAGCTTGATTTTCCTTTGTTTGCTTGAAATTGTATCCTTCTGACCTATTTGAGCACTAACACAAAACATACCACATAATTCCGCTTTATAGCACAAAGTTTAGGTATTTTTATTGTGTTTTAGGGTGATTTGTTGATAAATTGATATGAGTTTTTGCTCATATCAAATCCCCTACACTTGAACATTGTCATGTCCTCATGCAATGCTATATATTTTAAAGCACAAATTTACATTCTCCTCATAATTAATCCACCTTGGCCATATGGAATGCATCTACACTACTCTAAACTAAATGATGCATGATTTTGGTTTTTAACAATGCAATGAACAAAATACAATTCTATCTATATCTTTTTGGTTTTTCTTGAAATGGTTTTGATGGAAATAACTCATAAAGAATTCAATGACTTTGATTAGGGCTTTGGTACCATGGACATTTATCACCCTCAAGTTTCACTTTCCCCATACCAAGCTTAAAAATAGGATCATTGTATTCACAAGTAAAAAGTGCATCAACTTATTCATGACAATTAAATGTGGAACCGTTTATTATTTGAGCAAATTGCTTGTGGGCAAATTTGTCATTATTTCAAGCGTGAAGTATAAGAAATGTAAAATCCAAAAATAAGGAAGCACGGTTTTAATTCTAAATAATCCTTTCATCCATTACTTGAAAAACCGCCCACAATTAATATAAGTCCGTTTCAAGAGTAATAAGTCATTCGCCTTATCTGTAAAATCCTCATGTCATGCTTTCATAAGTAGCTACACACTCGCTAAAGAAAGAAAAATAAAACTTACGCAATAATTTACATCCGTCATCTTTTTAAGACTTTGGATCTTCAACCCCACAACCCGTCAAGGTAATATTGGATTGGAGCAATCTATTGAATCCCCGCAACCCGTCAAGGTAATATTGGAACTCAATAGTCACTATAATTAACACCACACTGCCCCTCCTGGGAGTCTTGTATATATATTTTTTTTCCCTTCTTTTTTTCTTCTAGCCACTCATTTTTTTGTAAGCCGCTCTTATTTTTCTTTATTCCTCACTAAGAAATTTGAAAAGAATAAAAGGAAAAACACCCGCTAAATATTGAGCATGACATAAGTCTAGTACACATAAAACGTTCTAACTTAGAATCTTAAGACGTACTTATATCAACCATGAATGATTAGACAAAAATGCATAAGAGATTACAAACCAATTAAAACCGTTCTTGATTATTTATTAACAGTTATATACATGCGAAGAAAATAGAGGCAAAGAAGAGAAGGGTTTAGCCACAAGTAATTATCATGAAGTTTATCTAGCCCTTTTATACTTGCTTCAACTCTATCATTTCCCATTCTCCACAAATTTAAAATCTCAAATAATGAGATTGGTGGATGCTTAGCCTAATAGACCAATGAAGGACTACATGGTTAAGGATACTAGCTAGAGAATGTTAAGATAAGCAAACTCGGGTTGAGTCAAAATATCCATGGCGGGCCTAATATGTCAAAGAAGTCTAAACTTGTTAAACCATGTTTTTATTATATTTTTTTTATTTTTATATATTTTTGATGAAAGATAAAAGAAAAGATATATACAATGCAAATGTGTTATGCAAATGAAAAATGATAGATGCAAAAATTATGAATGCATATTTTTGGTAGCCAAAGTAGATCAAAAATTTGAAAAATGTTTGAAAAATTAATTTTCCAAGTTATCATGAAAGACAATGACAAGTTCTAGGTAAGGTCACTTCGATAGAAGACCCCCCTACACTTAAGCTAAACATTGTCCTCAATGTTTAAGAGCATGGAAGTATAAAAACTTCCCCTACACTTATGACAATGAATAGAGTTTGCTTAACCCAAGTTAAGGAAAGGACAACTATTAGTGAATTCATGTTTAAGCACAAGGTGTCAATGAAAGATCACAATAGTAACAAAGTGAACCGGATACAATGGCCTCCTCCATAAACTCCAAGCATGAAATGAGTGAGCAACCCTACAAACAACATGAAGACAAAAGAAGGTATCCCCTACACTTATCTCCAAGTCTATACCCTTATTGCTAACCTACAACACTCTAAACCTAGTTATACGATGCTTGAGTTAATGAGTCTCTAGCTCGACTCGTCCCTCAATGAATTAACTCATGGGGAAAATGGGGATCTCTTGGACCATTTCAACGGAAATTTCCTCCCCAAAATAATGTTTGACACGGTGACCATTCACTTTAAAGTTTGGACCATCGGGTTGTGACAACTCAATAGTTCCATATGGAAACACTTGAGCAATAGTGAATGGACCGGACCATCTCGACTTAAGCTTGCCCGCAAAAAGTTTCAACCTTGAATTAAAAAGGAGAACCGGCTCTCCAACTTTGAACTCACGGTTCTTGATCTTAGCATCATGCAATTTTTAGTCTTTTCCTTGTAAAGCAAAGAATTTTCATAGGCATTGGCTCTCAATTCATCCATCTCATTAAGTTGATCTTTCCTATGTGAACCGGCTTGGTTTAAATCAAATTTAGCCCACTTGAGAGGCCAAGATGCCTTGTGTTCTAACTCGAATGGGAGGTGGCACGCTTTACCATAGACAAGCCTATAAGGAGTACAACCAATTGGTGTCTTAAAAGCCGTCCTAAAAGCCCACAAAGCATCATCAAGCTTATCCGACCAAGAAGCTCGATGCTCTCCCACCGTTGTCTCTAAAATTCTCTTTAAACCATGATTTGTGACCTTGGTTTGACCATTGGTTTGAGGGTGATACGCGGTAGAAAGTCTATGATTAACTCCATATTTCTTCATAACTCTCGTGTATTGATCATTACAAAAGTGAGTATCACGATCACTTATGTAGGCCCGAGGTACACCAAATCTAGCAAACAATTGCTTTAAGAACTTCACAACAACTCTAGCATCATTGGTATGTAAGGCTTTAGCCTCCACCCATTTAGAAACATAATCCACCGCCACAAGTATATATTTGTTTCCCTTAGAAGATGGAAAAGGTCCCATGAAATCAATGCCCCATACATCAAATATCTCACACTCTTGAATAAAATTTTGTGGCATCTCTTCACGTTGTGTAATTTTTCCTTGTCTTTGACATACATCACAAAATTTCACCATTTCATGGGCATATTTGTAAATGGAAGGCCAATAGTAACCCGAATCAAAGACTTTCTTGGCGGTATAGTTGGGCCCAAAATGTCCACCCGTAGGTCCTTTATGACATACTTCTAAGATCTTAAATGCCTCAGGCCCATCTACACACCGTTTAATGATTTGGTCCGCACATTGCCTAAAAAGATAAGGATCATCTCTAAAGTAATACTTAACTTCCTTAAGAAATTTCTTCTTTTGTTGGTAAGTAAGACCCTCAATAAGCACATTTCCCACAAGATAGTTTGCTATATCCGCAAACCAAGGAGTGGCATCCTCTTGGGAAGAGATAGACATGAGCTCCTCTAATGGAAAAGATTCATTGATTTCTTGATGTGGAAAATCTCCTTGAAAAGGATGCTCAAGTCTACTCAAGTGATCCGCCGCTAAATTCTCTGCCCCTTTTTTATCACGAATTTCTATCTTAAACTCTTGAAGCAACAAAACCCATCTCAAAGCCTAGGCTTAGCATCTTGTTTTGTCATGAGATACTTGAGAGCGGAATGATCCGTATACACTATGGTTTTGGATAGCACAAGGTATGGTCTAAATTTCTCAAAATCATAGACTATAGCAAGCAACTCTTTTTCCGTGGTAGTGTAATAAAGTTGTGCACCGGTCATGGTTTTACTCGCATAGTGTATAGGTTTAAAATGCTTATTCACTCTTTTTCCTAAGACGGCCCCCACCGCATAATTACTAGCGTCACACATAAGCTCAAAAGGTAATTCCCAATTCGGAGAAACCAAAACGGGAGCCTTTGTCAATTTCTCCTTAAGAGTTTCAAAAGAGTCCAAACAATCTTGGTTAAAAATGAAATGAGCCTCTTTTTCTAAGAGGTGAGTCATCGGTCTAGCAATCTTAGAAAAATCTTGTATAAAGCGCCTATAAAACCCCGCATGACCTAAGAAACTCCTCACACCTTTAACCGAGGTGGGTGGGGGAAGCTTAGCAATCACATCAATTTTAGCTCGATCCACTTCTAATCCCTTGTTGGATATTTTGTGTCCTAAAACAATTCCCTCTTTCACCAGAAAGTGACATTTTTCCCAATTAAGCACTAAACGTGTTTCCTCACAACGCTTAAGCATTCTCTCTAGATTGGTGAGACATGAGGTAAATGAATTTCCAAAGAAGGAAAAATCATCCATAAAAACCTCCATAGTTTGCTCTATCATGTCATGGAAAATCGCCATCATGCACCTTTGAAACGTCCCCGGTGCATTACATAAGCCAAAAGGCATCCTCTTGTAAGCAAATGTACCGTAGGGACAAGTGAATGTGGTCTTTTCTTGATCCTTAGGGTCAATGGGTATTTGGAAATAACCTGAAAAGCCATCAAGAAAGCAATAGTACTCATTTCCCGCTAAGCGTTCAAGCATTTGATCCATAAAAGGTAATGGGAAATGGTCTTTCCTAGTAGCCTCATTGAGCTTTTTATAGTTAATACAAACTCTCCAACCAGTAACAAGTCTCGTAGGAATAAGCTCATTGTTCTCATTAGGCACTACGGTGATTCCACCCTTCTTTGGAACACAATGTACCGGGCTAACCCATGGAGAGTCGGAAATGGGGTAAATCATACCCGCATCAAGGAGTTTAATCACCTCCTTCTTAATGACCTCATGGATTTTTGGGTTAACTCTTCGTTGACTTTGAATGGCGGGTTTGTAATCATCCTCTATAAGGATTTTGTGTTTACAAAAATGTGGATCAATTCCCCTTATGTCGGATATTTTCCATTCTAAAGCTTTCTTGTGTTTCTTAAGGACTTCAATTAGTTGCTCCTTCTCATCCTCTTTCAACTCTTTAGCAATGATCACGGGTAATTGGTCTTTGCCCTCTAAGAAAGCATACACTAGGTGGTATGGAAGGTCCTTAAGTTCAATTGGAGGTGGACTCTCTATGGAAGGTTTTACTATGGAAGGATCCTCATGAGTAACTTCTTGTGGAGTAGGAGAAGGAATAGGGTCCTCATTGAGCAACTTTTGGATAGTAAGAATATCTTATTCCTAATTAATGGGAGAATCATCATCACCAAGAAAGTTTTACTCAAATTCCTCCAAGAGGAAATCACTCTCTCCAAAAGGTGTTAAAGAGGGAGCAATTGAAGCCACAGTTTCAACATGGGGCATTTCATCACTAGTACTCTTGCAAGCATCATGAAAGTGTTCGTCACACACTTCATCTAACACATCAACTATGTTAATAGTCTCACATGGTCTAGACTCCTTAACCTCTTTCCTATCACAAACTTTCCCTAAATTAAACACCACTTTCTCATCCTCTACTCTCATAATTAGTTCTCCTTTCGCCACATCTATCAAAATACGACCCATTCTCAAAAACGGTCCACCAACAATCAAAGGAACTCTAGGATCCATGTCATAATCAACCACTACAAAGTCGGCCAGAAATGTAAACTTATCCACACCTACAAGCACATCCTCCGCTATACCTACGGGGTAAGCTATGGTTCGGTTGACTAATTCAAGGGTCATCCTAGTGGGATTGAGCTCGGGAAGAGAGAGTTTTTTCCAAACCGATAAAGGCATGAGGTTAATGCTTGCCCCTAGATCCGCCAAAGCCATGCAATTTTCTACACCGGGAAAATTACAAGGTATCAAGAAGCGCCCCGGATCTCCAAGTTTTGTTGGTAAGGTTTTAAGTAGCACGGCGGAACAATTTTCATTAAGGGATGTGTTGGGCAAATCAACCAATTTTTCCTTGTTTGAGAGTAAATCCTTGAACATCTTAGCAAACTTTGGCATATAAGCAAGAGCTTCCGCAAAGGATATGTTGATGTTAAGTTGCTTGAACATTCTTAAGAAATTTGAGACTTGGATGTCATCCTTGTTCTTTAACTTGTCCTTTTTCAACCTTGAAGGATATGGAAGAGTTGGTTTTGGTGTAGGTGGAGTAGGTGTGGTAGTGGAAGATTTGTATTTGGTAGCTTCTTCATTTGGAGGTGTGGAAGGTAGAGGAGAAGTAGGAATAGGTTGAGAAGGTGTGTTTGATTGAATGGGAGTATTTTGAGGTGGTGAAGTAGAGGTAGAAGGCTTTTCACAAGTAGGAACAAAAGTGGGTGAAACAATAGGAGGTTTAGGAGGTGAAGGATCCTTTGTTGTCTTTCCACTTCTTGTTGTAATAGCATTGACATTTGCCCTTGGATTTGTTTGTGTGTTAGAAGGTAAAGCCACTTGTGGTCTTTGATTGAATGCCATTAAAATCCTATTGGTTTGTACATCCATTGCAAGTTTCATTTGGTCATTCATTCTCTTTTCACTTTCACAAATTCTCTTTTCAACATACTCATGAGTCTCTTGTATCCCATATCCTTGATTTTGAAGTTGAGGGTAACATTGATTTGGTATTTGAGAATAACCTTGATTTGGGAAAGGTGGAAGTGGTTGAATGAATCCTTGATGTGGTGGATAAAAGTTATTTCCTTGATGTTGAAAATTGTTGGGTGCCTTGTAGTTATTTCCTTGGTAATGTGGTCTTGTACCTTGATTCCTTTGTAACACTTGAGGAGGATTTTGTTGAAGTTGGGTGGGTGGTTGGGGTGGGAATCCCGATGGAGTAAGGTAATTTTGAGACTTGTAAGAAAGGTTATTGGGATTTATATTTGGCTTGAAGTGTTCACGATGTTCCTCTTGGTAAGCATAACATTCCCCTTGATAACCATGCACCTTATCACATTGTTCATAGGAAGGGGGACCTCTACAAGTTACACAAGAAAGATTAATGGCATTCACATCATTTGAAGAATTGTTCAATGAAAGGCTCTTAATAGCTTGAATCATTTCTTGTCGTGCCTTAAGACTCATCTCATGACCTCTATCCATCTTTTGAATGATCTCTTGGTGATACTTGAGGAATTGGTTATCACAAGGTGTTTGAGAATTGTTTTGGATAACATGAACCCTTTCTTCACATTGAGTGTTTGTTTGAACCATTGCTTTGTTGATCCCAAACTTAGATTGATTTAGCTTTATGTATACGAGATTAGATCAAGTAATACACTTAGAGAAACCTTTGTATATGTTTATAATAATCTAAGTGTTATGCGGAATTAACACTTAAACAATAACACACAAGATATAAACAAACTTTCACTTTGATTAATGATATCAAACTTGCTTACAATGAAAGTAGTTTACGAATGAAAACTTATATCAAACATTAACCTAAAGGTCTTCTTTTATAGACATAAGAAGCCTTGTACAATAATCTACGTATCAGCTATTCTAGGTAAAGATAAATATAGAAACTACATTGTTGTTCCTATCTTTACTAGAAGTAATCTAGAATACAATAAACGCGTAGAGTATATCTTCCCATCAGTGCTTGTCTTCAATATATCAACGCTTGACTTTATCTTGTCAACGCTTGAGCTGTCAGCGTTTGTTTTACTCCTGTCAACGCTTGATTTACTCTTGTCAGCGCTCAAGTTATCTGGCCATAATTTATTCCCAACAATCCTCCCCTAAACTTGATATCCACTCTCGTGATCAAGTTTCTGAATAAACATTAAGGACTAGGAGGAATCTTACAAACCTTCTCATATTGGTACTAAATAAATCTGATCAAGTCCTTTGCCACATCACTTGAATAATCAATCTTCAGCTGAGTGTTCTTCATCTTCTCCAAGATATCCTTGGATATGAAATACTGACCATCCACAAGTAGATACTCACTCAAATGGTAAACACCAGCAGCTGAATACAATCTCCATTGAAGACCACTGAGGTCATCTTCAAGATCCTTCCAAATAGCAGGATCCTCATCTTTTGGTCCACACATTCTCATGAATGTGGACCACAATTTTATTCCATTAGCTGAAGTTGGTGCTTCAGCCTCATACTTGGTCTCTAGCAACCTCTATAGGTCTACCAAGTCTTCTCTATCACAACTTGCAAACAAAGATATAAGAGTGGTGAAAGTGTGAACCTCTTTGCCATATCTGCCAATCTTCCAAAATCCACATTCATCTTTTTCATAGCTCACAATTGGATTTCTGGAATCTAGTGGTAACACTTGCACCATATCTGAAGCTTCTAATGGTGAGAGCTTGAGGCTCTTTCTTATGACAACTTCACTTGGATATAATGGATCCATATCTTTGGGAAACTCAAAAGGAACTCCCTTTTTCACTGGTCTGGGAACAAACATTGCCTTCTTGAGCTCCATTTCTTCTACAAGTTCTTCTTTCCTTTCATCAGAAAGGAGTCTTAGAGTGTTTGCTTCCTTCACTCTAACCCAGATGGGATAAGCCTTGCATTCCAACTCATCAAATGTCAATGCCCTCAATTTTTGAAAAGTCCATCCTACTCCATGACATCTGAGCAACATGTAGTATAACTCCCTTCTATCCCTTTTCAACTCTGAGAGAATATTGCTTGCCTTGTGTTTCAAAATAACCTGGCAATCTTTTTGTACTCTAAAGAGAATCTCCAAACCCCATATCTGATCTGAAATGGTCAAGTGTGGGTTCTCCATACATCTTTCTTCCCAAGCATGACACATTTGAACCACCTCTGGCATATCAAAGTCAACCTGCAATTTCAATTCTCTCAATTTCTCCTTGGCCAACTCATCTCCATACTCAAGTCTCTCTGGCTGTTCTATGATCATAACACTTGAGTCTGAGCTAGCTTCATCACTTCCTTCTTTCTCTTCTGAAGTGACAACAAATGGTGACTCTTTCACCTCCTTTCTATCTTGTTCCATGATTTGTGCAGCCAACCTTCTATCAAACTAAACTTGAGCTGAATTCTTTGGAACAATCTCTTCTACCATAATACCCTTACCCTTATCTAATGGATCAATTGTTGGTAAGGTAGATGGTGATACCTGTGAAGAAACCTCCTTGATGATGGATGATGACTGGGATACATCACCCTCATGTGCAGGTCTGTCGACGCCCAATTTTTCTCTATCAGCGCCCAAAATATTTTTGTCCGCGTCCAAATACTCCTTGTCAACGCCTAAATTTCCTACCTCAGCGCCTTTTGCAATCTCTTCCAACGTGGCTGTAAATGATAAATTTAAGTTTGTAGGAGAGACTAAGGACGTATCAAAACCTGTCTGTTTCTTCAAACTTGTAAGGGACTCAACAACATCCAAAGATTAACCATCATGGCTGCCCTTATCACTCACATTTATTGGATCTTCCTCCCCTTTTGAAGATTCCTCCATCCCTCTCCTTGCACTTGCAGTCTCCAAAACAACAATCCTCTCCCTCAATTGCTTGAGTTCAAGGCCTTGTGTACTGACAACTTGTACCAAGTCTGCATTTTGCTTTTGCAAGCGCATGCAGACTGCCGTCAATTCAAGTAGGGTCATTGGTTCCAGTCTTCCCTCTTCTAAAATGGGTATTTGACCTCCCAAGTCAGATTCATTGGGCATGGATGAGGACTTAATGATGGTGGGACTGCCTTGGCCAGCTTCTAAGCCAGAACCAATAGTCCCAGCCTCATCCATATCACCAACCACACTTGTGGTGGTGGTTCTCTCTGCTACATGGCTCGGATGACCAGAGGAGAACACTTCAGTAGTCCTTTGGCGTTTCATCAACCTATATTCAGGGGGTGTGGAAGATGATGTGGATTGGGTGGATGTGGGTTGGTTAAGGGGTGTTTGGGTTTGTGAAGGTTGTGTGTCAACGCTGGAAATAGGCACATCAACGCCAACATTTAACGTGTCAGCGTTGAAGGGTTCTTGGTCAATTTGCATATGTTCAGGTGAAGGTAATGGTTCAGGTATTGGTTCAATTTGAGGTTGGGGTCTGGTGGGGTTGTGCTGCTGCAATGACAGCAAGCATAGCTTGGGTCAAAGGTAGGTCACGATGTGGGGGTGAGTTCATCTTCATAAAAGTTGCTTTCTTTTGCACAGGGATCTCATAAAAATCGTTATGATCCCTTGTGCAGTATCCTTGAACATCAAAAATCATTTGTAAAAATCGGGGATAAGCTAAAGTCATTTTTTCCCCTTATTTTTACACATGCCCTCAAAAATCATTTTAGAATAATTAAACTTTTGCCTAGTTGCAAGGCACACAATAGCACTGGCAATAGATCTATTGATCTCATTGTGTGCAGTGGATTTGGGACTCAAACATTGTAGGAGGAAATGTATGAGGTACTTCCAGGCTGGGGGAAACTCCTGTTTATGATATTTATTTAAAGTTCCTTCATCAAGAAAAGGATAACCCAAAGCCCTTAGTCGTTGTTCTATTTCACTAATGGGAAGGGTGGCTATACCATCAGCATTATCAAGATGCAAGGCTTGGCGTACCAAAGCCTCAGTAACCACCCAAGGTCTCCCATGAACAATAGAAGTCAATCTAGTCACTCTATTAACTGTTGAGGAATTAACAGTGTTCCAAAACTGTTTAATATGTGTGACTGGAATGAGTGGTGCATGAGAAAGAGCATACCTAATAGGAGATGCGTTTAAATACGCCACCATTTGTGTGTATTGAGGAAACAGAGTATCATCAGCTTCAAGATACGCGATCATGTTGTGTTGACTTCTGAACCCCAATTCCAATTCTGATGGTTTAAACTTTGGTGCCATTGTTGAAAGCTGTTTAAAATGAGTGATGAAGATGAAGTTGATTAGAGAAAATTGTGTTAGACAAGAATTATAGATACCCTGTTTAAAAATGGGAGCCAAATTTATAGGAGAAGAAAATGCATGTGATTGGCCCAAAGAGAGGCAAGTATTTTCAAAATACAATCATGAAAATATTGAAAAAGAATAACTTTATCTCATGCATTAAATGAAGTTTATCAGCTCCCAAAATTACGGCCTAAAAATATTTCAAAAAGTAACAACTGGGTAGGACCCATTGGGTGTCAACGGTCAAAAATAACCCATCAACGCCCAACGGCTATAATCTTGTCAACGTTTGCCTATAGCCATGTCAGCGTCCAAATTGGTCACAACAACGCTTGGAAAAATACTTGTCAGCGTCCAAAAATAAAAATGTTTAAAAATGAAAAATGACCTTAAAAAAGTAATTTATCCTAGAGAAGATAACCAAAAAGCTGATAATTATTATAGGGCGGCAAGCACTGTCCAGTTATGCACACTTGCTTATGCAAGATAGACATAACAGTCCTCTAGTGTCCCTTGCTAACCAAAACTCTTAACAACCAAGTTACCTTATAAAATTCCTTGTTACTCCCAGGTAAATCCCATAACAAAATTATTCCCAAGTCTCCCAACAAGACCACAACCAATGCTAGGCCAAAAATGTCTTGGCAGCATGCATAGTATATCAACTTTGCATGCTACAGTGCCTCATGATTTAGTAAAACTAACTCATACTCACCTGTGGACACAATCTAGAATTGTGATAAGAGTATCATATGGATACCCAAACATCCAAAAGGTTCCTAAAACCTCCCCTTAAACAATGATACATAAGTTGCCAAAAATATGCATGAACAAAAAATTTTTTATGTCAAGATAGGAATTAAAAATTCCAACCATCATCCATAAATAAAAACTTGTCCAAATGCTTCTCCATTGATCCATAAGCAACTCTGTATCCAATGGTATACTGCTAACACCACCTGCACATTTAGATTAAAAACCAAAAAACTAACATTGTTGCTGACAACGCCCCCATAACACATGACAGCATTGAGGGAAGCTTTGTCAGCGTTAGACAATTATACTGCTGACAACGTTACAAAAACACTTATCAGCGTTCAAGCAACCTTTGTCAGTGTTAGAAAAATCTAGTGGAAAATCTAAATCATCAATAAGACAAATAACAATGCACCATCCTGTACATACTTTTACAAAAAGACTTCAAAACACATATTATGTGAGATTGATCATTCCAATACTTGTTACCAAGTATTGAAACCTCCCAGCATCAAAAGGTTTAGTTAGTAAATCTGACACATTTTCCTCAGTGTCAACCCTATCTGGTTGTATTAAACCTTTTTCAAAACAATCTCTTATAAAATGATGTCTAATTTCTATGTGTTTAGTTTTAGAATGATGTACAAGATTCTTAATGATGCATAAAGTGTTGTTATTGTCAAGAAATATCTTGGTATGCATGAAATTATACCCATAGTCCAACAACTGGTTCTGAATCCATAAAACTTGTCCACAACAAGCAGATGCAGCCACATACTTAGCTTCAGTTGTAGAATTAGCCACCACTGTTTGTTTCTTGCATTGCCAAGATATTAACCTGCTCCCAAGAAACTGACATCCATCAGTTGTGGATTTCCTATCAAATTTATCACCTCCATAGTCACTATCTGAATATGCAATCAGCTCCAATGGTGAATCCTTTGGGTACCACAAACCAAGACTATGATAGCATCTCAGGTACCTAAAGATCCTCTTCACAGCATAAAGGTGACATTCTTTGGGAGTCACTTGATGGCGTGCACAAGCACACATAGCAAACATGATGTCAGGTCTGGAGGCTGTAAGATACATCAAGGATCCAATCATGGATCTATTGTGCCTGACATCAACATCTTTCCCCAAGGGTGTTCTCTATCCATAGGAGTAGTAGCCCTCTTTTCATGTGGAGAAAAGCCAAACTTCTTCAAGATCTCAGCCACATATTTATCCTGGGAGATGACGATACCATCTTCTTTCTGCTGAACTTGTAAACCAAGAAAGAAGTTCATCTCCCCCATAGCACTCATCTTGAATTTGTCTGTCATAAGCTTGGAGAAATCGTCACTCATCTTTGGATCAGTAGACCCAAAAATGATGTCATCAACATAGACCTGGACAAGCAACACATCCTTGCCTTTCTTCTTTGTAAATAGTGTCTGATCTATGGTGCCCATCTTGAATCCATTGTCCACCAAATAGGTAGACAAAGTACCATACCATGCTCTAGGGGCCTGATGAAGTCCATACATAGCCTTTTTGACTCTATACACCTTGTCTGGATTCTTTGGATCCTCAAAACCAGGAGGTTGCATCACATATACCTCCTCAACAATTGTACCATAGAGGAAGGCACTATTGACATCCATTTGATAGACAGTGAAGCCTATGCAGGATGCATAGGCTAAAAAGATCCTTATAGTTTCAATCCTTGTAACTGGTGCAAAGACCTCCTCATAGTCTATCCCCTCCTCTTGTGTATATCCCTGAGCCACTAACCTTGCCTTGTTTCTGACCACAATGCCTCTTTCATCTTTCTTGTTTCTTAGAACCCATCTTGTCCCTATAGGTCTGACATATCTGGGACAATCAACCAGCTCCCAAACATCCTGAATTGCAAATTGGTGAAGCTCATCTTGCATTGCTTCCACCCAACTTGGTTCTTTGAGAGCATCAAATATTTTCTTGGGTTCCTGTTGTGATAGAAAACAGGCAAACAAACATGCTTGCATAAGAGGGGTATCAACCTTCTTGTGTATATTGGCAATAAACCCACCAAGACCTTGATGAGATCTTCTAGTCTGAACTGGAGTCATAATATCACCAATGATTTGAGAAGTGGGGTGATTCTTCATAGTGGAAGTGAGAACTCCTCCTTCAAAAAGTCTGGTGACCTCAACCTCATTCTCCATATTGCCAATATCTTCTTCATCGGACTCTCTTTCATCAACATGAGTATGAACCTCTTTATATAAATTGGAAGGTTCACCTTGTTCAAAAATGGAAGAGAAAAGATGTGCAGAAGTGTTGTCAACGCCTGAACCTTGTTTGTCAGCGCTTGGGCTAACAATGCTTGAACTGTTGTTGTCAACGTCTAAACCATGAACGTCTGAATTGGTCTTGTCAGCGCTAGATTTGCCTTTGTCAGTGCCTGAAGGACCATGCATGTTTGCATCTGGTGGTACTTGGAGACCACCATTATCTTTACCAACAGCAGCAGCAGCAGCAAAAGCATCTGTCCAATTGGGAATTGTGACATATTATTGTATAGGAGATGTATTTTCTGCTTGTGATCCAACCTTTTCATGAACCTGTGTACCTGAAACATCAACAACTTGTTCTTCCACAACATTTGAAGTTACCTTCACAATGTCTGGATTAGTGGCAGGCATATAATTTAAAGTTCTAGATAAAGGTTCCAAGTCAAACAACCAATTAGGACCACTTTCAGGATCACTAGGTTTATTTTCTAAAAACCTAACATGTACTCTTTCAAGTATACGTTTTTCCTCTTTAAGATAAACCCTATATCCCTTGCTCTGCACTGAATACCCCATGAAGTAGCCTTCATCACCTTTTGCACTAAATTTACCTAAGGCCTCACTAGTGTCTAAAACTACTACATGACAACCAAAAGGTCCGAGAAAACCAATATTAGGTTTTCTTCCCCAAAGTAACTCATAAGGTGTTTTGTTCTGAATTTTGTTAACCAATGCTCTATTTTGAACATAACAAGCTGTATTAACAGCCTCAGCCCAAAAGGCTATATGAAAATGAGCATCAGCCAACATTGTTCTGGCTGCTTCAATTAGGGTTGTATTTTTCATCTCAGCAACCCCATTTTGATGTGGGGTTCTGGCAACACTAAATTCCCTAGTAATTCCTTTCCTGGCACAGAAATCATCTAGCTTTTTATTCCTAAATTCACCACCATTATCACTCCTAGGCATTTTAACTTCATTGCCAGACTTCTTCTCAATCTGAGTGATAAAATCAATTAGAATATCAGCTGTGTCACTCTTCATAGCTAGAAAGAATGTCCAAGTAAACCTAGAAAGTCATCTGTGATAACAAAGCAATATGACTTACCATTCAAACTTTCTATATTGGTTGGACCAAAGAGTTCCATATGAAGCAAATGAAGAGGTCTAGTACTAGAGTGCACTTGTTTGAACTTGAATGAGACCTTGTGCTGCTTTCCTTTAAGGCATGCAACACAAGAGTGGTCATTGTGGAAGGCCTTCTCAGGCAAACCATCAACCAAGCCATGTCTCACAAGCCTATTTATATTCTTAAAATTTATGTGCCCTAGTCTCCTGTGCCACAACTCATCTACTGAAGCTTTAGCATAAAAACAAGACATATTGTTATTCATTCTAATCCCATTCAGATTCACATTGTATATGTCCTTATGCCTAGGTGTTCTATATTCAATATATTTCTCATCAGGGATCTTATAATCCATGCTTAACACCAAACACTCAGTATCAGTAAACAGAACTTTGTTTTTGTTATCACACACTTGTGATACACTAAAAAGATTGTAATCAAGTTCTTTTACCAAAAATACGTTTTCAAAACGCAAATTCTTGGTGAGAAGGGTTCCTTTGCCTGTGATAGTACCATATCCGCCTCCAAAGTAAACCTTATCACCATCCTTAATGGGAGTGAAGTTCGTAAGATAATCTTCCTTCCCTGTCATGTGCCTTGAGCATCCACTGTCCCAATATCCATAATCATTGACCTGTTTTTGAATGCCCTGCACATAAAGAAAACAAATTTGTTTTCTTTGGGAATCCAAGCCTTAGAAGACTTGGATTCATCTTGTTGTTCAATAAGAACAGACTTCGTTCTCACAACAACCCCATTTTCATCCTTCTTAGGATGAAATACCCAGTTAACCCCAATAGGTTTTGTAATGACCTTTGAAATGTAATTAAATATGTTGCAGGACATTGAAATTCCATTATCATTAGTGTTTTGATCTTTCTTTGGTCTCCATGTAAAGCTTGAAGAAGCTTTAGACCCCTTACCTTGTGGTTACAAATATTTAGGTCTGGTCACGTTTCTGTCAGCGTTGGAATTGGTCTTGTCAACACTGAAATTACCCTTGTCAGCGTTGAACCTAGGGTTTGCTACAGAAACCCATTGCCTATTTGACCAGGTGTTTGTCTTTTGAAATGGTCTTTGTCCATGAGTGTTAGACCCTCTAGTGAAGAATGGGGCAGGTCTAACAACTTGTGGACTTTGCTCCACACAAGGTTTGGGTCTGACAACGTTTGACTTCCTAACAACGTTGACTTTGTTCCTATCAGCGCTGAATTTGTTCCTGTCAGCGCTGGCTTTGGGAGCGTTGACGCACTTATATGCCAAGTGTGAAAAGCTACCACAAGTGTAACAGGATTTTTTAGACACAACCCTAGGTCTAGAAGAGAAGAAGCCTGTTCCATCATTGCTAACTTGGCTTTTAGGTGACCTAGTATTCCTATACATCTCTACATACTTAATGCTAGGTTTTCTAACAGTGTTTGAGCCTAGGTCAACAGTTTTACCAGTGATTGGGTTAGTAACCTTAATGGGAGTTGACTCATTGGGACTTTCACATAGCAAGCCACCCTAAACAAATAATGTAGGGTTAGCTTTCTTCCATTCATTTAGGTCAGTCAACTTTTGTTGATACTCTTCAACTGGGGTGAAAACTCTTGGTGGAGGAATGAATTCCTCCTCTTGGAGTTCTAGCAAACCAGTCCAAGATAGGTCCTTTTGTTGGACACCATAGAAGTCACCAGCTGGTGGTGGAACCACAGAGTAGTCTTTCATCCCAATCCCAATCATGTCTTTAGGATCCCTTTGTTTACCCACACAGTCTCCTAGGGTTTGAGTGGCTCTATCAAATCTTTGAATTTTAAGGCCAACATTGTCTTTATTCTTAATGGCCTCATCTAATTTAGCCTGTAACTCACCATTAACCCTTTTCATGATGTTTTTAATATCCATACTAGCATTTAACTCATGTTTTAAGATATTTATTTTTTCTTTTAAATCAAATTCCATTTTCTTGTATTCAGAAACTGTTTTCTCAGTTTGAGTGAGAGCTAGTTGGTAATTAGACAGTTTGCACTTTTCAGTACTCACATCACTTAATAATCTTAACATCTCTTTGTTAAGCTTCTCAGTGTTTAACCTACAACCTT
This sequence comes from Glebionis coronaria, assembly GCA_025667525.1. Lineage (NCBI taxonomy): Eukaryota > Viridiplantae > Streptophyta > Magnoliopsida > Asterales > Asteraceae > Glebionis > Glebionis coronaria. The sequence continues at coordinate 262,299,407 of CM046882.1, read as the reverse complement.
TATTGCAAAAAGCATCATTGTATACCTCATTATCAGATGAAGAGGAGGAGTGTGCCATGAGAGCATATTCAACATGCTCTTCTTCTTCAATTTCAGCAACTAAAGCTTTATCCTCTTCCACATCCTTAGCCAGATAGCTCCAATCCCATCCCATACCATCAATTCCTTGAACTGCAACCATGGCTTTAGGATCCTGAGCTTTAACAATTTGACTTGAGGGTTTACCAACATCAGATCTTCTAGTAGATCTGCATTCCCTTATGAAGTGCCGCATAAGATGACAGTTGTAACATTCAACTTTGGATTTATCAAATCCAGCTGTGTCTTTTACATTGAAGGTCATCTTCTTCTTAAACCTTTTGTTCCACCTGTTTGCTCTTATACTAGCAAGAGCTATGTTCCACTTAATGTCCATCTCTTCCAAGTGCTCATCACTTATCTGCTCAAGGTCCTCATATGTAATCACTGAACGATTGGGCAAAGAAGCAATATAAGCACATACAGTATCCAAATCCAAACCAGCAGGTTTAACTCTTGGGGAGTCACTTTTGAATGTGTCAGCGTCTAAAAAGGAGACGTTGACAGGACTTGTTCCAGCGCTGACACATGATGATCCAGTAACTGGATGCATGTAAGAGTCCTTCTGATTGAATTGACCTTCACTATGAGAGAAGAAGGCCACGTTACTGTTGGTAGACTTGCTTCCATGCTCTAAGAGAGTTTCATCTTCCAACAGCTTCAGTTTATCGTAGATGTCATCAAACGTGGAACTTTTGTAAGTATTATTGGCAAGAATAGATCTTGCCTCAATCTTCCACGCCTCACCAAGACTTTTAAGAAAGGTAGCATTAATGTCAGCATCACCAAGTTGTGTCCCCATGAAGGACAATTTGCTTGTAATGTCAAGCAATCTACTTCTCACACTACTCAGCTTCTCATTGGGTTGAGCTTTGAAAACAGCATAATCATGCATGAGTTGTTTCTTCTTTTCTTCCCTGGTATCTGCATTGCCACCATATGCAACTTCAAGAGCTGCCCAAAGGTCTTTAGCAGAATCATAACCTCTGTATTTATGCTGGTTCTCTTGTCCCAAAGAGACTTTCAGAATATTTAGGGTTTTCATGTCAACCCTTTTCTTTGCTATGTCATCAGCAGACACAGCTCAACCATCTTCAGGTTTTTCTTTCTTATCTTCTTCAGAACATCCAGCAACAACTGATCTTTGAGTAATAGCATCAGCAATCTTTTGGGCTTTATCGAATGTGTTTCCATATTCAATGATCTCCCAGAGTGTGTAGTCATAGATCCCTAGATATTGCTCAAAGTTGAATTTCCACAATTCAAAGTTGGTTGCATCAAGCATAGGAATCTTGATGTTTGGTAAAGGTGAGGAGGAGGAGGTTATTGTTTCTGACATGATGTTGTTAGGGTTTTTGAGAAAATTAGGGTTTTGGTGATTTTTAGGGTTCTTGTGTTCTTTAAGATCAAAAGTTCCTCAACAAGCTCTGATACCACTTGTTGATCCCAAACTTAGATCGATTTAGCTTTATGTATACGAGATTAGATCAAGTAATACACTTATAGAAACCTTTGTATATGTTTATAATAATCTAAGTGTTATGCAGAATTAACACTTAAACAAGAACACACAAGATATAAACAAACTTTCACTTTGATTAATGATATCAAACTTGCTTACAATGAAAGTAGTTTACGAATGAAAACTTATATCAAACATTAACCTAAAGGTCTTCTTTTATAGACATAAGAAGCCTTGTACAATAATCTACGTATCAGCTATTCTAGGTAAAGATAAATATAGAAAATACATTGTTGTTCCTATATTTACTAGAAGTAATCTAGAATACAATAAACGCGTAGAGTATATCTTCCCATCAGTGCTTGTCTTCAATGTATCAACGCTTGACTTTATCTTGTCAACGCTTGAGCTGTCAGCGTTTGTTTTACTCCTGTCAACGCTTGATTTACTCTTGTCAGCGCTCAAGTGATCTGGCCATAATTTATTCCCAACATGCTTTGGTCTCAATGATGTCCAAAGCCTCTTGAATGGATTTAAGAAGAATATTCCCTCCCGCGGAAGCATTGAGTGAATCTTGGTGATGAGGTTTAAGGCCATCATAGAAAGTATTGATTTGGTGAACTTCATCCAATCCAGGGTTAGGGAATCTCCTCAATAACTCTCTAAACTCCTCCCAAGCATCACTAAAGGATTGACTAGGTTTTTGTTGAAAGCCTATAATTAAGTTCCTTAAAGCCGTGGTCTTAGATGGGGGAAAGAACTTGTTCAAAAACTTAGTGGTGAAACCATCCTATGTGGTGATACTATCAGGTGGTTGGGTGTCTAACCAATGCTTAGAGGATCCCTCTAGTGAAAATTGAACCAATATCAACTTAATAGCATCATGTGGAACTCCATTGTACTTAATGGTATTGCAAAGAGCAAGGAATCTCTTAAGGTGATCATGAGGATTATCATTCTTGTGACCATAGAAAGGTGTGTTTGAAACCAAGGTAATCATAGCCGTTTTTAGCTCAAATGAATTTGCGAGAATGTCGGGAATCTTGATAGCATCGGCATATCCATGAACATTGGATTACAAACGTTCCATCAAAGAACGATTATCAACAGCCATGGCTTCTTGTTGTGGATGAATCAAAGCACGATTCTCGTGATCGGCTTGATGGACGGTGGTGGTCTTACTCTTTCTCTTTTTCTTCCTTTTCTGAGGAAGAGGTTGTACACCAATCGGTATTTGTGCACGCCCGCGAGTGAGCATGCAACTCAATACGAGGAATGAGAGAGAAGCTCTCGTGTGACTTTGAAGAGAAAAGGATTATCCTCTTCGAGTTTCAATATGAAAAATCCACAAGAAAATAATAATATATGTATGTACTACTTGGGTGCAAGACCCCCAATGAATCCTTCCTTCTTAGAATACTCACAAGTGAACGGGGGGTTAGGTGGCGCGAAGCACTTAAGTACCTATTGACCCTTAGATGGCATTTTATAGCACATCGCCTTTCTATTCACTTAATTGTTTGTATTCTTCGAATTGTTACTTATTGGAAGTATTTATCTATTCTTGCTTTATTTTGTTTGATCGATACACGTGTCAAGGACCGGAACGCCCCTCAACACGGTGTATTGCCTTGGCAATACTTATGGAAGATATGTAAATTGGTTGTTCTTATACGTATACGTATTTACTTATAATAATATATGGAAAATATTTTTGTATTTATGAGTTTTTAAGAGAAAATACTATATGTACATAAAAACCGAGAGAATCCAATAATATATATTTTTGGGTGCAATCTCTTAGGAAAAAGATTTCTTTTTGGATTTTTTAATTTGTTTGTCAGTTCTTTAGGAAAAGAATTGTTTTGTTAATTTTTTTGTTTTTATATATTTTTGATATTTTTGATTGTTTATTTGTTTTTGATTTATGATACGTAAAAATAACGTTCACAAGGTGAACGGATCCCAAAAGCCAATGAAAACCGTCAATCGATAGTCTCTCGTAAAGTCAAAGAACCGGCAGCGGCGCCATTTGAAATGTGTTTAGTTGAAGTTCGTTTTTCTCAGTTCTTAACAAACTGAAAGTCCTAACAAGATCGGGTTTTTAATTGTTTTTGGTTGGTAAAGTTTTTTTTTTGGATATTCTATTGCTAATTCAAACAAATCCTTGCTAAAATGAAAAATACCGTCTACTTATATGTAAAACAACGTGCACATACCAAGTTTTTATTCAAATAATATGCCAAATTTAAATTCTACAAACTATAAGGACTGGAAATGTAAATTTTATGAATGATAAATGCTAAAAAGGTAAAGCTAAAAAAATCGAAGGACTAAATGTGTAAAAACAGTAAACTATATGGACTGAAAATGAAAATTATCCAAACAATGTAACCAAATTCCAACTAATTGAAAACTGCCTAACTAACTTTGAACAAATCTGAAAATGTAAGGACTAATTATTTGAAAACCCTAAAAAGTAGAAAGATTAGCTAAGTTTAAAAACAGTTTAATACTACAAGGACCAAAATGCAAATTTTAAAAGTATTTGAACAAAAAGGGGTTCTCAACTTCAATAAGCTCGTTTGAGCTTATTTCTCAACCAAATTTGATCAAAGCAGTTGCAAACGACTTAAAATTGAAAATTAGCTAGACCTATCCAAGGAATTTAGCTAAGAGTGACTAGAACTCTGATAAGCTAAATCCAATAAGCTCAAATTAAGCTACCAGTTAAGCCATACTTGCACTACTTGATTTTAATGAAAATTCTTGTCAATAAGCTCAAAAGAAAGACGGGAAATCAAGTCTCAAGGAAAATGATCAAGTAATAAGCTTTGAATATGAAAATAAGCCAAAATTGTGTTTATGTTGACTTTCGTTGAGCAGAAATTTCAAAAAGCTCAAAATCTCAAAATCTATCAGGAACACTTTTGGAATGAAAATATGAAAGAAAATCAGCTATTTTATGAAGTGGAAAATCAGATATGAGAAATCAGTTTGGAATTCATTACAGGGAATTACATTTGCTCTTATGCTTAAACTTTATCTTATTTCTAACTCAATATTTGATACTGTACAATTTCCTTATACACACTCAAACTTCATATATTGACTGAAAGATGAGGACTAGTTTGGAAAGATTTCATCAAGTAACAAAGAAATGCTAAGCAAATAAAAATCACAACTTTCTAAAAATATGCTTGTTAAAAACTGACCCAAACCTTTTTTATGACCAATTGCCTTTTTGACCAAATACTTGACTTAAAAGTGACTCAAAACTAATTGTTATGACTTGTTGACTAGAAATAAACTAAAGTTTTCCAAAAAAACTAACACTTGAAAATCAATTACAAGCTAATGCCAAACACCACTTTCCTGAGATATTTGAAACTTTTATGAAGACTTTTTGAGCTAATTATTAAACTGAATTAAGAGTAGTATCACACTAAGTTTTATAGCTAAAATGAAGTGAATGAGAACTAGTAACAAGCAGTTAAAACAACTAGAACTCAAAATGACTTATAACGCTAAGTGACTGATGAATGTTGAAAAACAAGACAAGTACTAGGCTATTAGCAAGTATAAGCTACTAATAAGCTACAAAACAATGAGATCAGATCAATGACAAGCTAAAACTACTTTTATCATGCAATCAAGCAAAGATTAAGCTAAGAATGAAGCAGACATTCAACAATTGAGTGGAACTGAAAATCAAAAAGTGAAACCTTATGCTAAGGCCTCCTTTGGGGAGTAGAGGAGCGCTGAGCTCTCTAATCTAGTGCTAACCACCACCTTAGCACTAGAACACACTAATCAACTACCAATCAACAGCGTTCTAACACCAAATCTCCATTAATGAACTGAATTCTTCAAAATCTGCTAGAACTTGGAATTGGATGAACAAACAGGTACAACAGCTACAATCTTCACAACTAGCCAATTATGATCAAGTGGTGATCATAAGTAACCAATATCAGCAACACAAGGTAACAATGAAACAGGTATGAACAGTAGAGAAGTAATGAGAATTTGGAGGGAAAAATGAAAATTTTTATTGATTGAATTGAAGAAGTAGTTACAAGGCTGGTAATCTGTTACAACTAACTATAACAGACTCAAGAGTTTGTCAGACTCTTGAGTGGTTAAGCTACAACTAAGAAGGATGAGAGAAAAACTAAAAGTGTGTGTGATTTCACACTTTTTCTACAATACAAGAAATGAGCTAATCTATGGTATTTATAGACTGCAGAAGTGAAGTGGTTGGGGTTGGTGACGTGTTAGAACCAATTAGAAGCTTCCACGTGGAGAAATCTGCTCAATTGAGTTTTGCAGGTGATGAACACATTTGGGGTTTTCTTTGTTGTTGATCTTGAGTGTAATTGGTTGTGATATTTGGATTCGTCTCTCAAAAACGAGCAAGTTTCATGTTTTTACCATCTTCTGAAATTGCCTCTAGCTCAAGAACGATTCTGGGCTGTTGTGTTGAAGAAGGTGACACGTGGCAAGATTGTATTGGTTATGGGATAAGCACACGGATCATTATCCTCAGTGGATAATCTGATTATTGCATGGCGCTTTCTAATTGGCTGAGAGAGAATTAGTGCGCTTGCACTGTTTAGATACTGGCCAATTAATTTTGGCGGATGAGTGGGTAATTAATGCGATGAGGTGGTGATCCTTGTCAATTTATTCCTCACTTCTCATTGGCAAATAGCATATCACACGGATCAAGCTCAGTTTTACTTTCCAGAAATGGCAGAATCAGTCCTCTAACTTGGCTGAATGTAATTTTGAGCTAGTAACTTCATTCTCTTGGCAATTTAAGTCCTTCCACTTGCAAACTTGATCAAAAAGCTCCTTTGACTTGATTGACTTAAGGGTTGACCAGATTTGACTTTGATCTTGACTTTGTCATATTTACACTTTTGGTCCTTCATCTTTGGTAGATTGTCAAGATAGGTCTTTGCACTTTAAAGTCTTGTCACTTTTGATCATTCTTTGTCTTTTTCATCAAATTAAGCTTGATTTTCCTTTGTTTGCTTGAAATTGTATCCTTCTTACCTATTTGAGCACAAACACAAAACATACCACATAATTCCGCTTTATAACACAAAGTTTAGGTATTTTTATTGTGTTTTGGGGTGATTTGTTGATAAATTGATATGAGTTTTTGCTCATATCAATGATAGAAAGAATATGATCTCAATACCAATCAATATGATGAAAGATTGATATTTTTGGATGAACAAGACTTGGTTTTTGTAACCAAATCTTTATCTTCTCAAAACATCTCTTTGTGATCTTCAAATATATGTACTCCTCTTTGAGAAATCAGCCTAGGAACTATGAAAAATCCTTTCTACTTGTTAAGATCACCTCCAATGTTCATCTTTTCAAATGGGGATTAACATATGTAGATTGTATGTAAAGTTTATGGCTAGATTTGATGATGAAGATGGTGATTTAGGGTGATGTTGGACGTTCATAGAGAGAGAAAAAGGAGAGATGGAAAGTTTTTCTCAAGTTTGCATGTGTGTGAAATGGGAGAGAAAGCGGTAAATGGTTTTGGTTTTGGTAAAAGTATTAGGACAAGTGTCCATATACTTGTGAAATCTTGCCACCAAAGGGTGTGGTGTGGCTTGTAAAATCAGCCCATTGTGGGGGTGGGACAAGTGTCTCACTTGTCTCATCTCCACTAATTTACTGGTACTCCTCGATTCTAGTTCCTCGATTTACGTGCCCTCGGGTCGATTTGCGAAAAACGTTTTTATAAAATATGAAACTACGGCACAACATGATTCTAATAAAATTTGTCTCATCAAAAATGGAGCACAAAAGCGTAAATACGTAAACCTAGGGTTTCCGGTTTAGTCGTAAAGGGACGTTAAATTATGCACGTAAGCCCTAATTTCTTCTCGTAAATTCGTGAGTTTATGAACCAATACAAATTTAAAATTCCAAAATAATATTCGGGAATAAATTTATTTCCTGAAATGTCGGACTGTCACAAAAACGGTGTATATAAATGTAAACACGTAACGTAGAGTTCTCGGGTTTAGACGTAGTCGATGCTATTTTAAGACGTAAACCCTTATTTCTTCCCAAAAGTGAGTGAGTTCATAAATTAACAATAAAATAATGATTTTAAATAATACTTGAGAATAAAATATCGACCTCAAATTAACGGATTGTCACAGCAGTTACCCCCAAAGAGGATCTTTGTCCTCTAAGATCAATTCATCTTACTACTCGCTTCTTATAGAGTTAAAGCCATGTGGGTATTTCCTCCACATTCGGTCTTTTCTCTCAAGTGTAATTCATTACAATACGCGAGTTTCATCAACATAGCAATGGGAATACGATCATGCTTAAGTTGACTTACTTTCTCTATCCATGATGTCCACGGGCTTTTGATGAATGCAACTTTTCGCCGATCTAAACTTTATTAAGAAATAATCAGTTTTTCACTTGATAGACAATTTATCAAGTTCGTTATACGAAACATAATTCATGCAGCCCTTGAAGTCCTAGGGTAGATATAGCTTATATGCCTCTCAAACCAAATCTTTACATTATCTCGATGGTCCCATACCACAAGGACTTAGATTCCCACGATCTTTCAGATCATCCATTCATCTTTCCATGATGAAAAATTCTCGGCATAGCTTTGCTACCCATCCTGCACTTCAAGATCTACATTTCATATTCACATAACCTCCTGCCCACTACTGGCTGTCAATAATCAGATCCTAATTTCCACAATCAGTTCAGGTTTCACGGGTCGGGTATGTTTATCCCAACTGCTGCCTACAGATGCTCTTATATTTAGATCCTCACAAGATTTGATCTCGATCCTAATACGATAATTATCAATGATAATCTATCCAAAGGAAAATGATTATCCCATTCATTACCAAAGGTCAATTATTCAAACATAAAACAAGACTTCTAGCGTTTGTATCGTTACTTTACCTTGTCCCTTCGATTGGGGGTGGTAAACAGTACTCTCATCAAGATTCTTCCCTAATGATTTCTGAGGAAATCTCTAGAAATTCGATGCGAAGCGAGGATCTTGATAGAGATTATTGATACAGGCACTATGTTTACACAACTCCTTTAAATACAAAAGAGTCAATTTCTTCATCGAGAACCTATCATTAACGGGAATGATATTAGCAGATTTAGTCGGTCTGTCGACGATAACCCAAATCGAATAAATTCAAATGATGACCTTGGAAGATTTGTGATAAAATCCATGGTGATTCTATCCCACTTCCAAACATGATTAATAAGTTGTAGAAGCAATCCTTATGGATTTTGGCGTTCAACCCTGACCTTCGCAAAAGTTAGATGTTTAGCAACGTATGTGGCGATATCTGCTTTCATATTTGGTCATCAGTTCAAATTCTTCAGATAAGATACATTTAATCAAAAATGGCATGAATAGAATAATTAAACTTATGAGATTCCAATATGACTAAATCTCAAAATCCTCCATATTCAGGCCACCACAAACGACCTTTTAAACATTTAACGCCATAGGCTCTCATTTCTAATGGTTCACATTAGCCGCGAACCCCTTTTTATTATCTATATTATCCTTCTTACTGTTGATGCAAAAGTTGCGTGATCCTTGCTAGACCCGAATTAGGCTTAATTCGGGTTGGCTGGGCTCCGGCTCCTGCACCAAGTGAATCGTCTGGTTGGGATTCTGCACACTAAACAGCACGCGTTAGGCTTACCGTGGGAATGTTTCCCACGATTAGACTCCAGCGTGAGAGTAAGTAATCGATTTAGGGTTTATGTGAGTTAAGAGTATAAGACGTAATACCTTTGTGGAACCCTTGGGGGTTCCTTTTATGGGCAGTGGAACCCTAGTGGGCTGCCAATGATAATTCGGCCCCAAGGAAAGGATAACTATCAGAATTAGAATGATTGTTATCTTCTAATTCGGGTAGTGAATATCCTTCCCCATTGGGGTAAACCTATTCCTAGACAGGATATGATTCTGTCTAACCCTATGTCGGTCGCTCCGGGCCGTGGGCCGCACATATGTGTGCGGTCACTGTTCATCCAAGCCCATAAGCCTGAATGACATTATTCCACCCATCTGTGATGGGTCGGATACGGGTAGTACCCATGGGCCGGGTTCATGACCCGGCTGGGGACTATAAGTCATCATGTCCCCCCCCAGTCTAGTTGTTACAGCCGTAGGCGTAACCTCTAGACTATCAAGGTGCTCCCGGACATACCAAGGAAGACCTAGGAAATGAGAAACATTGAAAATTTTGTTCTGGCCGCACATGGCGACCCGTCGTAGGAATATATTTTGAATAATACCCCAGCCGCACGTAACGGCCGAGACAATTTAAATGCAACATTAAATACGGTCTTACATAAGAGCCGCATAACCCGACACAAGAATAAAAACATTAATGATAGTCAACTTTCCAGTCGCATGCCTGCAAAAGTGCACCATTAATGCCCTCCCTTGAGCCACGTAAAACTGCCAAGAAGTGACCCGTGGGTCCCCCTCTGATTTTGCAGAAATGTCAGAAACCCTATCCGTTGGATAGGCGAGGTGGCCTAAACGTGTCGAACATCCATGGTGCCGCAGAAACCGAGGCAACTCTATATAAGAGTTGGTATGCATGTTTGTTACACACACAACTCACCCCTTCTTCCGCCATTGTTATTCTCAAGCTTTTATCTCCAAAACTTTGCCTCCTTTTCCACGGACTTCCTTCGCCGCAGGTTAGATCATCACGCCTTTAAAAACCTTTTTATAAAACATGGTAAAGGACAACGCCCTTATCACGGATGTCCTTAACGTGATGTCTGTGGAAAAATACCTCGACTTCCTGTCAAAGTATTATGTACCCGAAAGCGTACACCCCACCTATCCGGGTGATGGTGAAGCGATTACGGACGCACCGGCGGGGAAAATAGGCATATACACACGCCTGTTTGACTCGGCCAACTACCGTATCCCCTTATCCAAATTCTTGGTAGACCTTCTATTTATATTATGACTTCCACATAACCCAGCTTCACTGCATAGGGGCGTGTAAAATCAACCAGTTTGAAATTACATGCCATACCTGCGGAGTAACCCTAACCGTGAACCTTTTTAGGGCTTTTTATTTTCCTCAGCTAGTGAATGGGTGGCTGTCGTTTAAAAAACGACCCGACAATGCCCCTATGACGTATAGGAAGCCTCTAGACTCCCTTAAGAACTGGTACGACCATTACTTCTTTGTAGATGAGAAGGTGTTCCCTACACACTTCGTACTCAAAACCAAAGCCCCCAAAGACTATCCGCCCAAAGCCAAAGATTATAGCAGCAGGGACCTAAAAATACTAGATACCCACCGCACAGAATTCCATAGAGGGTTGCCGGAACACTTTCTGTGCTTAGTAGGGATAAGCCGCCGTTACTTAGGGAGGGATGACTTATACCCGTGCTTCCTAACGGAACAGGGAGAGGGTAGGTCTAATTTATATGATGTAGATTTGATTTGTCACGCATATGTGTAGAACTTTACTAACCCATATACTTGTAAAATGTCTGCAGAGATGAACCTTCACGGACTAATCCGCCAGGGCGACCCAATGAAGGTAGCGGAAGGATTTCGGCCGCTGAAGCCGAATGAGCTCCCCTTGCTAGAAGCGTTAGCCGTCCGTACGATGCCGCTCGAAGAAACATCCGAGCCTAGATCAGACGAAGAAGAGCCCGCCATCGAGAAATCCCCATTGGATTTCCTCAATGAAGATGGCGAAGAACCATTGCTAGAGTGGGGCACCACCAACCAGGAAGAAGAGAATGACCCCAACGAAGACACTACTCAGGCCTCCGGGTCCGCCCCGCTCACCTCTAGGAAGAGAAAGACCACCAGGAGGATGGCAAAGAAAATAGGGGACGAGGCCGGAGCCGCGAATGCTCCTCCCAAGAAGCTGAGGAAGGACCATCCGCAGTACCAAGAGGGGAGTGATATTGCGACCACCCAGGCCGACCCCATCCCGAACATGGAAGGGCCAGCCTTGCGAGTCACCCCCGTGAGCGCCGTGGCTCCTACCGGCCCAGACCCTACCATTGGCACCTCGTAAGTACCCTTTTGAGTATGATTCGTGTCTTTGTATGATGCATAGACTAATATTGTCATGTTAAATAACAGGGCCAATCCGGCAGCCGTAGCGCAGGAGGAAGAAGTGGGAAGGAATCCATCCCCCGCACCAACCAACAAGCCCCTATCCCCTGCTGCCACACATGCCAAGGAGCCGCACCCCGAGGGGCCAGAAGAAAGCCTGCGCTTAGCATGGAACCTGTCAAGTTTGACAAGGCTGGAGGCAGAATCCGAGTGTTCAGAATTCATTGAACACATCACCCCGCCTGTCCTCGCACAAGATCTAGATGAGTTGGATCATGAGGCCCTCATTGAGCAGTTTGACATGTCGTCCGCACACCAAGTGACGGTGGGAGCCGCGTTGAGACGCTTTCTAATCAAGGCCCTCACCAATGTGAATCGGGCAGATAAGAGGATAGCCCGTCGTGAGGCGATGGTCGTGAAGAACGAGAAGACCATCGCATCATTGCAGGCGGCGCTGTTGACAGCCGAGGTGACGGTGAAAGAGCAGGCTCATCACGCCGACACCAGAGAGAAGCGCATTGCTGAGCTTGAAGCCCTTGTAGCCGCATCAAACAAGAAGGTAAACTTTCGAAATTTTGTACATACACTCAAACTTTGGGTATGCATTTAACCCAAGAAAATTATATATCCTTGTAATAACTCCAAAATTTATATGTAGGTGTCTGCGGCCGAAGATGCTACCAAGGCCGTGACCGTGCAATCCTTCAACATCGCCCAGGAGCGTGATGCGCTGAAGGATGAGTTGACGCGGACCCAGACCAACCTTGAAGAGCAGGTTGTCTCAGCTGATGAGGAGCTAAGCAAGATGGCTGTAAGTTGTGCTGAGAGGATATGTCCTCCCCTGTTATCCGCTACAGCCGGACGCAGGTGGATTATCGGGCAAGGACTGCGACTTGCTGTGAGTAGGGCATTGGAAGCTCCACACCTATTGCAGGCGTTTGTCGGGGTCGTATCCGATGGAATCGACCGTGGTAGACATGAAGGCTTGGTCAAAGCTGCGGAATTGATAGGAAAAAATGAAGACATCACACAGCATCCCTATCACAACCCCTCCACCGCGGATAACATACCGTGTCCATGAATGCCTTAGTGGAAATCCAACACCCTCTCCTGGACGAGCTTGAGGCACTGAAGGACGCTCCAAACGAGGCAATAATGTCCCGGCTGAGCGCTGATCCCATTCCTTTGACCTTGGCCACTTATGATTCCGCATCCAAAACCATGAAAGGCGAGAAACTGCTTGTAGAAGCATTGGATGCTATTGCGGTTAAAGCCCGGGGTGGGAAGGATGCTCGTGAGGAGGTCCTCTGTGCTCTAATTAAGGAAGGGAAGAAGGAGATAGGGGAATTCCTACCCCCCTTGTAACTTATTAGTTGTAAACACTTGTAATTTATAATTTTATTCGTCCGTGTATGTACACGGCTAAGACATATGTAAAATGACCGTCTTTTATTTAGAAGTCCGTGATGTCCACGGCCATTTTGTTATTTTATTTTTGAAACTTGTGTATTTTCATTTTGTTTTGAACATCGTATTCCAATACCGCATGACCTGGCACGTCTTATGTAGGAAAGGAAAATACATACAAGCCTATAATTTACTAGACATGCGACGTGCGTCTTTACTATGCGAAGCACGATGTGACTACGGCATATGAAACTTACCACAACGTCTTGTGAGTAAGGTGTCTAGTAAGGATACATGATCCGTGCGGCTGGGGTTGCATCCCTCTTACGTGGCAAGTTGAATTAGTAGGTTCACTTAATCCTCTTACCCCACCTGGAGGTGTATAGTACATGTACAGTAGTTTGAAAGAATGCATATGAATGAAACATGGCATATTATAATATAAGTAAAATTCATACGACTAACAAAAAACCTAAAAAATGATTTGCATGAAACAAGCCGTGGGGCTAGCTAGGCACCACGGCATTTTATTAGAACGTTTACATTTTTGTTTGAACAATAATGACAAGTCCTAAAAAACAAGAAAGGAAACTAAACAAATATAAGAAAAACAAAACAGATAGACCGCATGGTTCTTTATTAAGGCCACATATGGCAAAGTACCCATGCGGAAGCCGTAGCTTTCAAAGATAGCACCTTTTGAGATTGGAGATGTTCCATGTGCGCTCTAGGTCGCGGCCATCCATGTCACGTAACTTGTACGCGCCTCGTCCCAAGGATTCAGTGACTTCATACGGTCCTTCCCACTTAGGGCCCAGCTTTCCTGTATTCTCCGCTCGACTTGCTTCGTTAGCACGATAGACGTAGTCTCCCGGTCGAAAGGAAACGCCCTTGACCTTGGCGTCATGATAAGCCTTCATCTTAGCCTTGGACTTAGCCTCATTGATGGCTGCTATTTCCCTTTTTTGTTCCAACAGATCCAGGTTGATTCGTAGCTGTTCATCGTTCGTGACGATATTAACCTCCGCCATGCGGATGGTAGGCATCCCTATTTCTGCTGGTATAACAGCTTCAGTGCCGTAAGCCGATGCAAATGGAGTATCTCCGTTGGCTGTTTTGATCATGGTTCTATACGCCCATAGCACATGTGATAACTCATCGACCCATTTGCCATTTCGTTCATCCAAACGCGCCTTGATACCATTCCCCAAGCTTCTATTTGCCCGTTCGACAAGGCCATTTGTCTGCGGATGCTTAAAGGATGCGAAGCGCCGCTTGATGTTTAATGATGCACACTAGTCTTTGAATGGATTGTCCGTGAACTGCTTACCGTTGTCTGAGATGATTTCCCCCGGTAGACCAAAACGGCACACAATATGTTCCCAAACAAACTTTTTAACTTGTTTGCCTGTGATAGACTTGACTGCCTTGGCCTCTATCCATCGTGTAAAGTAGTCCATCGCAACAATCAAGAATTTAACTCCCCCCGCAGCTATAGGAAACGGTCCTACAATGTCGATTCCCCACTTATAGAATGGCCATGGGGACGTGATAGGTGTAAGCTCCTGCTGCGGATGTCGCGGTACTGGCCTATGCACTTGGCAATCACTACACTTGCGAATCATGTCGCGCGCGTCTCTGTGCATGGTAGGCCAATAGTATCCTGTTCGTAAGGCTCTAGCTACCACAGATCGTGGACCCGCATGCAAGCATCAGTTATTTCTAAATTGCTCGGGCAAATTATTCTGCACGGTCATTACTAAGGAGCACATCCTAATTGGTTCTTTATCCTTTCTACGTTATGTTTCAGTATCCACATTCACCTTCCCTGATGAAATAAATATTATGACCATATTCATTTAAAAATTCTTTCTTCATATTTTCTAAGTTTTAGTTTCGTCTCAACTATTTTTTTATCAGTTTTGCATCGTCCGATGTTTAAAGCGTCTATAAATATTGCAAGTAATTAAATAATAAATATTAAATTTTAAGAAACGTAAACGTAAATTTTTTTAAATTTCTCAGTTCGTCCAATTTTTGAAAGATGTTCAAAATAAATTTGAATTTAGTTAACACGATCTTTGTTGATTTTTCGAAAATGATTGATAAGATCCGTAAATGTTCGAAAAATCTTTGTTTATACTTTGGTCAATATTTTCTTAGTTGAAAAGCAAAAATTGTCGTTCCAAATTCCAAGTCATGGTTTAAATGGTTTCCTCAATCCCTCTTAGGTTTTCTTGAGGTGTACACAAACATCTACTCCTAGGGGAGTTTAGTTAAATGATCTGAGCATGAGGGAATAATTCCTTAATAATCCCTCGAATAATATATGTCAAAACCTCTTCGCACTTCCTTTTTGGTACAACTCAAAGCCTTAATGGCTCCGATCTTTGAAGAGTCACATAGATTCCACTACCATTAATCACACTGTCAAATAATGTAAAGGATCAAATCTTTAAATCACATGATAAATACTCAAGGTACAGGTTTTCGTTGCTCGGCCAATTCAGGGTAGTCTACAAATGATTATTAACTCCTTCTTATTCATAGAAACAAACAGATGGTCCTTAATGATCACAAGCATTAATTTATCAAATTACAGCCTACACACGTGATTCACCAAATTTATGAATGCTACATGTGCATTGATCAATCCAAACGACATAACATGAAACTCATAATGTTCATTACAAGTTCTGGATGTAGTGATTGGAATAGATAATCTTCTTTGCAGACGCGAAGTTGATGATAACCATGTCGTGGATCAAATTTTTGAATATACGCTAGAACGTTGTAAATGATCGAACAAATCTTCCATCTTGAGTAATGGGTATAGATTTTGATCATCAATTTACCTACTTTACGGTAATCAACAAATATAAGGAATAATAACACCATAGCTCTCCATGATGACGAGCTTGGTAGAATAAAAGCTTTTTCCGACAACTCTCTCAGTTGCACGGTAACTCTTTTGATTTAGATGGTGCTGAAGTAGGGTGCACACGCCACATGTGCAGCACTGGGAATATAATCAATACCCAATTCAACTTGCTTTAATGGCGAAAGTCTAGGTAATTCACCAACAAATACCTCCGAAAGTTTCAGATAACAGAAACATCTTTTAATAGATCCACCTTAGGTTCTTTCAAGATTACAAGGTCTACGACTAGTTCACAACCATTCATGGTATAATTTCAAGCCTAAATGTAGGATATGGTCATCCATCTGGAATTATTTAGATCACTTTTGATAATCAACATCTTATCTTTTAGGGGAATTCTACTCGAGTTCCCATCAATTAAGACAATGTCGTCATGTCATAATCAATCAATCCATTCTACTGGCACTACCAACTTTCCAGTTTCATTACCGTTGAAAAGATGTGAACCTCTCAAAAGACTAATAATAACTCATAACCCTTCACAAATTGAAGGATATCTGGAGACATAGCTAAAATTAAAAGAGTAAGGTCAACGCATAATTTACGCGTGAGAATTTCAAATCAGATAAAGACGAAAACATTAACGAATATGAATATATCACATGTTTTAATGATTTGAGTATGCATCCGGAAGCACCTCGGATTGTTACCCAGGTCATTTAATTGAATTTTAATCAAAAGAAATGATAGGAACGTCGATACATCCAGTCGGGTATCAATACTCGATAATTAGATAATTTTCTAAAGAATCTTGCCATGAAAGAATTAGACAAATAGGGGATATTGATATGTGTGTAAACACACATCTTTTCTACCACTTAATTACAATAATAACCGGACCAAAACGTGTATTTTATGTCTTTTATGTCGGAATTATGCGTGGTTTGTGTTTTTGTTGTGATTTAGGACGAAAAGGTGAAAAGTGGAGAAAACACGGGAATTCACGGGCATTTACGGACTTTTATTGAAGAAAAAGATGAAAGACGAAGTCAAGAAGTCAAGAGTGCAAAAAGAACGGAAGTCCAAGACCAATTCTGAAGATTTATCGAAGAAAAATTCAAAAGACGGAAGTTTACTTAAAGTCGAGGAACTCAAGCCTTATTTATCGAAGAATTAAAAGACGAGTCCAAAGAAATCCCGAGCCAAAAGTAATCAGAGTCCAAGATTAACAAAAAGATTAAGAAGGAAGGACTTAAGGGCGCAATTAAGAAGAAAGGAAGGAGGGGAGGAAGCTTCCTCTAACCATCCCCCTAATCACCTATATATACCTCTCATTTTCATTTCATTAAGTTTTGTTGGCTAGAGTGACACTAGTTCTTCCACATTTACTTTTATGCACATTTAATTACCTTGCACCTTTAATTACTTGCACCTTTAATTACCTTGTCTTGCACATTAATTTTCAAGTAAGTTACTTTTATCTTTATTGCATCTTTACTTAACTTGTTTGATCTCTCATTCTACCTTTCTTTCTTGCTTGATTTTGTTGATTTCATGCTTATTGTGTTACTTATTTGTTTAAAGATTTCATTTTTATGCTTTTAATTGTTCTAAATCATTTATTTTCATAGCTTATTTGGTTTATTTTCAAGTTTATATAGTTTTTACAAAGGTTATTTTTATATAAAAAGTTGTTTTTCTTAAAGTTTATTCATTTCGTGTCTTAAAAGTTTTTAAATTTCAGTTTATTAACTTTTTCTTAATCGGTTTGCCTTAGAAATTTCGTCTAGTGCTTATTTGATTAGTAGCTTATTGTTTTAGCTTATTTTCATTTTGATTTACTGTATTCCGATTGGGGTAATCGGAAAGGGGTTTATCATTCTGACCACAGCTCATTAGCTTGGTCGGAAAAGGGTTTACAGCATTCCGATCAAAGGCTTTGGTATTCCGATTAGTGTGGATATTGGATATACCGATCAGGTAAGTGTGACAGCATTCCGATTGGGGGACCAGTACTCATTCCGATTGAGGTGTTATTTTGGATATTCCGATTGGGGTAGGTGACAATATTCCGATCAAAGGTTCCAAACAGCATTCCGACCAAGTCTTCCCCGTATTCCGATCACAAGTAAGTTTATATTCCGATTGGGGTTTGTCAGGATATTCCGATCGTGGGTAAGTGACATATTCCAATTGGTTGTCTGATCAATATTCCGATTTGGGGTAAGCTAACATTCTGATCAAGGTGTGATCGGAATATATTCCGACGGTGGGTTTATTTTCTTTATACTTTGTCTTGTTTAATTTTTACGTTATGTTTTATACTTGTCCAATTTTAATTTCAATCACGCTTTTAAATTTTAGTCATTTAATTAGCTCACTTTCCGTCACGTTTTTAATATCGCACCTTTTCTTTTAATTAGATTTAGATTTAATTTCATCGCCACTTTACTTTAACGACATTTACTTTTATGTCTTTGCAGATTTAAATTTAAAAACAACCAAAAATATTTGTTTTACCAAATTCAACTGAGTCGTACTTTAAGTCGGAAATCAATTCGATTAGACACACATCAAAGAACTTTTTAACTAGGCAAAAACCCTGTATTAAATGGCACCGCTGCCGGCTCTTTTCGTAAAGATTACCGGTTTTCTGTGAGAGACGCGTTGCTTTTTGGGATCCGTTCATTCGTGAGCGTTATTTTCTTGCATAAAAAATTCAAAATATCTTAAAAATTAAAAATTTCAAAAATCCAAAAAGATTTTATCTTTATTGTGTATATATATTGTCTTTGTGTTTGGTTTCTTTTTCTTTTGTATTTTCGGGTGCATGCGTACTAGATCTTCTAATTATCAAGAGCCCGAGACTCAAGAAGATTTAAGTATGGCAGGTGTAAACAACAATAATCCACCGCACCCTAACAATAACAACAATGTTCGTCCACAGCCCGATCTTCGGACCATGAGGAGCTTTGTCAACCTACCATGTTTGGACGAGGAGGACCGATTGCGCCGATGAAAATCAACGCTCCTGAGTTTTCATTGAAGCACCACATGATTCAGCAAGTGCAAACTAAACCATTCCGTGGATTGCCTGATGATGATGCCAACAAACACCTCGACAAGTTCATTACAATCACCCAAAGCATGAAGTTGGCTGGTGCCACAATGGATGAACTTCGCCTACAACTCTTTCCACGTACTTTATTACATCATGCCGAGAAATGGTTTGATCGTCTCCCAAAGAATTCTATTCATACTTGGGATGATATGACTCAACGCTTTTTGTCGCGCTACTTTCCACCATCCATGGTCACGAGCCTTCGCAATCAAATCAGCGGTTTCATGCAAGACCCTGATGAATCTCTTTTTGATGCTTGGGAGAGATATAATGTCTTGATCGATAGATGTCCAAACCACAACATTCTACCTGTGACCTTAATAGATACTTTCTACAACGGTTTGACTTTTCGAGATCGTGATACGATCAATGCAGCCGCCGGTGGCACATTCATGAAAAGGAGACCCGAGGAGTGTAGAGAGCTTATTGAGAACATGACTACTCACCACAAAAAATAGGATTCCTCTGCTTCTTCAAGGAACAACCCGACAGTCAATGTTTCCTCCACTTCAGCAAACCCTGATATGACCGAACTCACCCGTGTGCTGACTGAAATGAGCAGAAGTATGCAACTCTTAGCTTCAAACCAAAAACAACAACAAGTTAAAGATGTTGCTACTCCTTGTGAAACATGTGGCGGTCCACACTCATACACCGATTGTCCTTCAACTCAAGGAAATCCGGAAAATGTGTATGCAGCTTATGGTAATTATTCATTGGAAAATTACCAAGCTCGACAACAAGGGGATAGAAATCTGCTGACTTACCGATCTAACAACTACCTTTCACCCGGTTTTTCTCCTCAAAACCAAAACCCCGCCAACAACTATAATAGAAGCAACCAAATCCCACCAAGAGCTTCTAATCCTTATCACCCACCCGCCCAACAAACCCCTCCCAGTAATCCAGATGTTGAGGCCATCATGAGAACCCAAGGTGAGCAAATCAAGAATTTGCAGAGCCAAATTATCAATCTTAAAGGAGATATTACCAAGCAAGGAAATGAGATAAGATCCGAGCTTCGAGATAATATTCAATCCTCCTTCAGCAATCAAACAAATGATTTGAAGAATATACTTGCTAGTTTCTTGCCCGCAGCTCAACCTTCTACTTCGAGTTCTCTACCTTCAAACACCGTCACTAATCCGCGAGCCAATGTGAGTGCTATTACTACTCGTAGTGGAGTCACCATCGTAGGACCACCAACCCCACCCCCATCATCTACACCTCCTCCACCACCATTTATCCCTACTTCTCCTATACCTAGTATTAGTGCACCATTACCGTCTCCGCCTCGACGTGATGAAGTTCCCACGAATGACCCTTCAACATCTCAACCTTTACCTACACCTGCAACTTCACCACCCAAACCCAATATCCCTTATCCCTCTCGTTTAGGCAAGACCTAAATGCTAACTAAGGAGGACGCCGAAGTGACACGCTATATGAAGATGATTTCTCAAATGAACTTCAACATTAGCTTTCTTGAAACACTTGTCCACATGCCCATATTTGTTAAAGCATTTAGGGAATTGCTTAACAAGAAGGAGAAGCTGATTGAACTCGCCAACACACGCTTAAATGAAAACTGCTCTGCAGTTATTCTTAAAGAACTGCTGGAAAAGCTTGGAGATCCCGGTCGTTTCGTGTTGCCTTGCGTGTTCAACAAAACCGAAGAATTTACTGCCCTTGCTGATCTCGGGGCCAGTATTAATTTGATGCATTTGAGTGTTTGGAAAACACTATCATTACCCGACCTCACTCCAACAAAGATGACTCTTGAACTTGCAAATCGCACTCTCGCTTACCCCGTTGGTGTAGCCGAAGACGTGTTTATCAAAGTTGGCACATTTACTTTCCCGGTCGATTTTGTCGTAGTTGATTATGAAATGGACCCTCGTATTCCTTTAATACTTGGTCGGCCATTCTTGAGAACCGGACGAGCTTTAGTGGATGTGGCCGAAGGTGAGTTAATCTTAAGAGTCGGGGATGATGCACAAGTTTTCAAAATGGGGAAGCTTACCAGTACAACCTTTGGAGGACGAGAATCAGTGAATATGATTAATGTGCATGATGACTTTGTTGTCTACAACAATCCTCTATTCGACTCTTGCATCGATAATCCACTTTTTCAAGATGATGTGGATGATTCTCTCCCTACTTTGAAACCTTCTCCCATTTATGATTCTCCACCGATCTTTGAGGCTTATGATGATGATGATTCTAGCTCAGATTCGGATGATTATGATGACCTTACTTCTGAGTATCCCGAGCTGCCCACATATGATGATTTCGATGAGGCCGATACTCTTTCGAGCGATTCTTCTCACGATGAAGATCCTCCGCCATCACTCGATCCTACTTTGGACGATTACTCATTTGAGGAAGACTTCTCTATGTTTCTCAACACTTACTTCCCTCATGAGAGTGATGCACCTCCTTTGGACTTTGAAGATTATCGTCTTGATCCTACTTTGGATTTGAAGAACATTAAAGGAGACGAAACCGGTGGACACCAATATCCGCAGCACGTATGAGTTAACACCTCTTTGTCCAGCATCTGAGGACGAGGTTGTGCTTCTTCGCGGATCTTCTTCACACTCTACTGAGCTTGAGTGCTATTTTCCCTTAAAGGAAAAGGTGTTCGACCCCGGTATTGCAATCTTTAAGCCATCTCAGTATCCACCTGATGAAATAAAAGGAAATATCTTTGGAACCTATGGAAATCTGCTTGCACCACTTCATCCTTGCTTCCACCGTGCTCCATCACTGCTTAAGGGAACCTTGCCTACTCTTCTTTGGCTTGCCTTGTTCGCCTTAAGCTTGTGCTTATTGATGGACGAAAACTATGTCTTTGATCCTGGTGGATATGTTTCATACTTCTTCCGTTGATGATCAAGGTCGAGTCAGGCTAATGACCCGGTTAACAAAAATCAAGCGCTTCTTGGGAGGCAACCCATGCATCTATCTTTTCGCTTTCTTTATCATAAGTGTAGGGGAGACCCGTTGGTGTTTGCTCTCTCCTCTCTTCTACTAATCAGGGATTCGAGCTTCAATGATCCACTCTTGATGATTCTTGACGAACCGTGATTCCGTGTTCTACTTCTTCTCGGTTCTATCCTAAACTCTTTTCGATTCACTATTTTATATTTTCTCAATATTAAAATAGGAATCTCTTTAGTTGTCTTTTCCTTAGCTAGATTTAAACAACGTGCACAATGTCCTAAGTGTAGGGGAGTTTACTCCCACATGCTTAAACATTGAGGACAATGTTTATGTTAAGTGTCGGGGGGACTTCTATCGAAGTTAAGTGGCTCTTTTCCTTGTATTTGTCCTCATTTTAACCGGAAAATCAATTTTTCGACATTTTTCAAAATTTTTGATCTATTTTGGCCTATTAGTTTTGCCCTTTGTATAGTTATTTTCTTTCCTTTGCTAGAATAAATCTTTGAATAAGTGGTTTTAATTTTAAAACGTTGTGAATCTTTTGACTCAACCTGAGTTTACTTATCTAAGTTACTCTAGCTAGTACCCTTAACGTGTTTAAGTCAAGTTTTGCTAGGCTTTTATTTAGGGAGCTATAAAACGCGAAAGTCTTAACTCTCACGGGTTAAGAACAAGAACTTTTCGCAAGTTCCTATAATTGATCCTAGAGAGTCGTTTATCAAGGGAACTTTAAAACGCGATTTCCAAACTTGAAAAAGTCTAAGAATTTGCAAGATCCTATAGGAGACTCGAAAACCCAAAACTTTGATTTAATAGGCTAAGCATCCACGAGTCTCATTCCTTGAGATTTGAAACTGTGGAGAACAAGAGATGATAGAGCCAATTATAAGTCCGGTATTCTTTCGTGAATTTATGTGAGTTAATTATGAGCCTATTCTCCCATCGTTTGCTAAATAATTTATCTGCTAATAAATAAGGTTGTACGATTTGAAAAGTTACTTAGCTTCTAGCCCAAGATCGTTTAAAAGTTGCTCGGTATGGATTAGAGTTCATAGCCAAGGCATAACTTATTGAAGCGGGATGCGAAGATTGGCGAGTCCAAAAAGGCCCTAACAAGGCATGAGGGCTACATTTTGTTGCTAAAGATCCAAAATTGATGTGAAGAATCATTTATCGAAAATCAATATGAAGGATCGAGACACACGACGGAAAGCAAATACTCCCCAAAAGTCATGGAGAAGTTTATCCGAAAAGACCCTAACAAGGTATGAGGATAAATAGATCCAAGTCATAAAAGGAGGCGGATCGTTGTATATCAAAGTCCAAAATAAAGATTGGAGAAAAATGAAGAAGTCGTGGTCCAAGTATGAATATCTCAAAACTTCAAGTGAAGAAATTCCATTATGAAGAGAAGACCATAATTTGATGAACATCTCTCAAGGTTTGAAGTATGAAGTCGCTGCCAAATATCGGTCCGAGAAAGGTCTCAAATCACGAAGCGAGTTATGCCAAGATATGAACTTTATGAGGTCCCGAGAAGCAGTTTTAAAAGATTTTGTCCTTTAGCTAACTATTGATTAAATCGTTCACTTTATTTTCAGCCTAATAAACTATCGAAATAAGTCAAACAATGCATCCTCGTGATCATTCAAGACAACAATAAAATATAAGAGATACACCTAGGAATAAGGGAGTCTAAGTGAGTAATTGGCCCACATGAGTTCGTGATAGTTTACTAACTTATAATAACAATGATCTCGTTTTTAAGCTTGGTTTGGAGAAAGTGAAAACTTGAGGATGATGATTATTCATGACATTTCCAAAACCCAAGGTATGCTTTTTGATTCCTTTTAATGTTTATAATTTTCTATCTCTTTAATAAAGGCCAATGTGGATTGATTATGATGAAAAATGTAAACGTGCTTTATAACTAATGCATTGCATGAAGACATTGCAATGGTCAAGTGTAGGGGATTTGATATGTGTGTAAACACACATCTTTTCTACCACTTAATTACAATAATAACCGGACCAAAACGTGTATTTTATGTCTTTTATGTCTGAATTATGCGTGGTTTGTGTTTTTGTTGTGATTTAGGACGAAAAGGTGAAAAGTGGAGAAAACACGGGAATTCACGGGCATTTACGGCCTTTTATTGAAGAAAAAGATGAAAGACGAAGTCAAGAAGTCAAGAGTGCAAAAAGAACAGAAGTCCAAGACCAATTCTGAAGATTTATCGAAGAAAAAGTCAAAAGACGGAAGTTTACTTAAAGCCGAGGAACTCAAGCCTTATTTATCGAAGAATTAAAAGACGAGTCCAAAGAAATCCCGAGCCAAAAGTCATCAAAGTCCAAGATTAACAAAAAGATTAAGAAGGAAGGACTTAAGGGCGCAATTAAGAAGAAAGGAAGGAGGGGAGGAAGCTTCCTCTAACCATCCCCCTAATCACCTATATATACCTCTCATTTTAATTTCATTAAGTTTTGTTGGCTAGAGTGACACTAGTTCTTCCACATTTACTTTTATGCACATTTAATTACCTTGCACCTTTAATTACTTGCACCTTTAATTACCTTGTCTTGCACTTTAATTTTCAAGTAAGTTACTTTTATCTTTATTGCACCTTTACTTAACTTGTTTGATCTCTCATTCTACCTTTCTTTCTTGCTTGATTTTGTTGATTTCATGCTTATTGTGTTACTTATTTGTTTAAAGATTTCATTTTTATGCTTTTAATTGTTCTAAATCATTTATTTTCATAGCTTATTTGGTTTATTTTCAAGTTTATATAGTTTTTACAAAGGTTATTTTTATATAAAAAGTTGTTTTTCTTAAAGTTTATTCATTTCGTGTCTTAAAAGTTTTTAAATTTCAGTTTATTAACTTTTTCTTAATCGGTTTGCCTTAGAAATTTCGTCTAGTGCTTATTTGATTAGTAGCTTATTGTTTTAGCTTATTTTCATTTTGATTTACTGTATTCCGATTGGGGTAATCGGAAAGGGGTTTATCATTCCGACCACAGCTCATTAGTTTGGTCGGAAAAGGGTTTGCAGCATTCCGATCAAAGGCTTTGGTATTCCGATCAGTGTGGATTTTGGATATTCAGATCAGGTAAGTGTGACAGCATTCCGATTGGGGGACCAGTACTCATTCCGATTGAGGTGTTATTTTGGATATTCCGATTGGGGTAGGTGACAATATTCCGATCAAAGGTTCCAAACAGCATTCCGACCAAGTCTTCCCCGTATTCCGATCACAAGTAAGTTTATATTCCGATTGGGGTTTGTCAGGATATTCCGATCGTGGGTAAGTGACATATTCCAATTGGTTGTCTGATCAATATTCAGATTTGGGGTAAGCTAACATTCCGATCAAGGTGTGATCGGAATATATTCCGACGGTGGGTTTATTTTCTTTATACTTTGTCTTGTTTAATTTTTACGTTATGTTTTTATACTTGTCCAATTTTAATTTCAATCACGCTTTTAAATTTTAGTCATTTAATTAATTCACTTTCCGTCACGTTTTTAAATATCGCACCTTTTCTTTTAATTAGATTTAGATTTAATTTCATCGCCACTTTACTTTAACGACATTTACTTTTAAGTCTTTGCACATTTAAATTTTAAAACAACCAAAAATATTTGTTTTACCAAATTCAACTGAGTCGTACTTTAAGCCGGAAATCAATTCGATTAGACACACATCAAAGAACTTTTTAACTAGGCAAACACCCTGTATTAGATATCAATTGTCAATTAAGACAATATCCACAGATGAGTAAATTCGATTCATAAATATAAATGGTACGGGCACATATGTAGGTGTCTCTAACAATATGTCCCTATTTTTGTACTTCTTTCAGATCTCATAAAAATTCAGTCTTTCACAATTTCAAGGAAAATGTAATGTTTATTAACGATTTCATGGTGACTACTAATCAGCCTTGCATGGTCCCTTCCAAATTGTATGTAGGTGTGCAACTATATACAATTTTTGGATTAACGATGCAATACTCAGTTCGTCAAAACTTTGTCATCATGTTTAAAAAGTATATATATATATATATATATATATATATATATATATATATATATATATATATTCATGCTTAATTCTTAAATAAGAATCAAAATGAATTTACAGAGATGTTCTTTGTTATGGAAACAATTAAGTTTTCCAAGGTGTTTCTTAAACAACTTTATTTCGATAACGATTACTTATAAGTCTCACTTTGAATAATCCATATGGTGATGAAAATTCAATTTTTTCTGAAGAGACACTGTTTTAACTTATAAAAACAATGAGTAATCTGCAAAAGAGTGATGAAGAGTTGTTCATCAAGAAGTAACTACGATATGATAGAAAATGAACTTAGCCAAATAATCATGATGTTCATGACCTCGATGGTACTCAGGAATACAAAGAGAAGAATTTACAACGCAACTCTATCTGAAATGAGTACTTGTTCAATGGTTGCATCACTAATGCGAACATTAGGAAGAAGCAAGAAAACATAGATAACATCGATACATGTAGGATTTAGCAATCAAAGGTTGTCTTTTCATCAATCACAAACAAGTCAAAAATTGTACCATAACACATGACGTGTCGCCATGTCATACAATTCCTAGGACTCATCCTACCAACTGTTGTCTCAGTTAAGTTAGGTATTTTAAAAGATACCACAATGAATACTAATCTACAAGAGTCATTAGGTGTTTCACCTGTCCAAGAAGATCCATCGGTACCAATTCAGAAGAAGATTTCTTCAATTTATTTCTTAGACACTGCGCATCCTCGTCATTGGACAATGGCCTAGGAACAACCCTTAACACGAAGCAACAATCATTTAAAACCTTATAATTCAACCACAGGACTTAACGACTTCCTCTTAACAATCTCTTATTCCATACGAGTTAAATTTTACTTTAATCTAGTTTCAACTAACTTATACTCAATGCGACATCCTACCTCATTCTCCAATACTTTCAACCTTATTATTAGACCTTAAAAGGGCAATAAAAGCTCGATATGAACAACACTTAATTTCCAATCCAATAGCTCTTATAACAATAATTATCAAATGAGTCACGAGTAGGAAATGACTCATACATTCGAATCTTTGTCGTAAATCATAATATAGGCTTTTGCCTTCAAAACCATTATACGTACCAATGTCGTAAAAACATCATACAATACGTTTTATAATGTTGTATAATAAAAACCGTTATATGAAAATGGTTATATAAAACCAAAACACGAACAGAATATCAGTAATAAGACCCCGTATTGCTAGTCAGGCAATATATTATAATACAATTCATATATCAGTATTTTCATTATTGGATTATTATAAGCCTCATGACATTGTTACTTTTCTATCACATATATCGGCTAGCTAATCCGTAGTTCCTTTGCCCATCTAAAATAGCGTGTCGTCACAATAATCACGCTTATATAAATCTTCTCGTACATAAATTAGCTTACCAATAAATGTCGCATGACGGGGATCAACCGTCAAGGCGCGAACTGGGGTGATCTTCCCCAAATAGTACTATTATATGCGTAAGCGTCTACCAAATCCCGGTAGTTCACAATTCATGCTAATGGGACTTTTAGTGACATAACCTAACTAATAATAGTCCATTTCATTTCATTCATTGGGTCATATAATCATTCAGGTCCATATCAATAAGCAAACAATCGGGACAACTGGTGTCCTGTTTTACATGTTATCTCTCTCGCGGGTTTATAAAACATTTCATAAACATTTAAAAGAGTGCGAGGATATGAACTCACATTGATGTGGGAAGGCAGGTTATCGGCAATTAGGATGTATAGTACGTGCCTCGATCACGGGAAACGTAGACAAATAATACTCGGTCTTAGGCTATGCCTAATAACTTTATAAAAAGTTGTTATGTATATGTAATGATGTCATAATATGATGATCAATTGGGGTTTTATTTCCTTACACAATATTACTAGTTGCTTAGTATTAATTAACTTAGGCTTATCATACTAGTTACACTAGTTTTAGCCCATTTACACATTAAGGCCCAACAAGCCCATTAAGAGTTCAATTCATTATATTAGCCCATTTACACTTTTAATACCAGGCCTATACTCATATGTTGGGCCCATGTGGGTTAAGCCCATGAGTAAGTCCAATAGTGTTAAGCCAAACTAGTTGGGATAATGGTCCAATAAGGCTACCCATTATGGTCCATAAGTTATAAAGCTCGAGTTTATCGGTTTTTACATGTCAAATGTGTTCTCATATCAGTATATGAGTTATAAAAATGTTACATTAGACGGGTCCGACCGTCTAAGTTTTATTTGGCGAAAACGTTAATCTTTCGGTTTTAGCCGAAAAGACGTAAAACTTATGTATAGTTTTATAACTTTAGAAAACATTTGATTTTTTACTTTTATAAAATTCCATGTTTATTCATTATAGTATACAACTCATTTTATAATAATTATTATTAATTAGTGGGTTTTATAATAATATTTACTA